>CAXAMN010026151.1:245028-260972 GCA_963970005.1 Durusdinium trenchii
AAAAAAACAAAATTACAAATCCTCGAAAACTAATTACGTGCGACCATCTAAACTAAAATAGTGCTTTAAAAAAAAATCCAAATCAAAAAATCCTTTATAATACACAATATATCCCCCCCAAAAATTACACAACCCTTTTTCTTTATTATACTATATAATTAATTTTTCTACCATAAATTCCTTAAAAATTTTCTATTTTATTCAATATTAATATTATTACCATTAAAAATTAATTTTCAATTAATATATATATATATAAAATACCGCAAAATACAGAATTCAATAAAATTCAAATAAAAATTTTAAACAAAATTCAATTTATTTTATATCCATTCTATAAAATAAAATAAAGAATTCAAATTATATTATAATCTATATTTATATTTCAACATATATTATATGGTAATTAATCCATGTTATTTCATCCTAGAATAATTATAAATCGTGGAAAAAAAAGATATTTTTCGTGGATCTTTCCCGGCCTCATCGCGAAACATGGTCCTACAACCAGATCTAGCTAACATGAACCGGGACATGTCATAGTATAACCAAATAGGGAGAGACATCTTGCAGCATGACCCCAATAGATGGTTAAACATTTCCACAGCTACTCAGGGTCACTTGCAGCATCTGCGCGACCATTTGTAATAGAGTCAGGTGCAACTCAACCCAATCCTCGTGCCAATTACCAACACAAGGTGATGCAACTTGCGGAATGTTGGGAAGTTGGACCTAGACTTTAGCGGCACATTCGCGAAACTTTCGCGAAATTTCATTGGTGCTTTCTCCGGGAAGCCGTAACATTTGCAAACATCTGCGCAGCTCGTCAGAGCAGCTGCAGGTCGTTGCCTCACTGTCAGGGCTGTGCCTACCCAGATTGCTAATCTGTGATAGTGGGGACTTACGCACTGCCAGGGTTGGGCACGGACATGTTGAGGCTTCAGTTCGTTAGTCTGTGACATATGGGGACACTTCCGCCCACTGGCTCTGCCGGAGGATTGCCTTGCGCTTCTATTCTTTGTCAGTCCGGTATAAATGAAAACAATGAAAGCGATGACCTTCGATAAATCTTTCGCGGAAAAAAACAGATACTTTCGCGAACCTCATCGCGAATCTTTCGCGGATGGTTCTAACAACATCTGAAAGGCTGTTTTATATAAAACTCCTTACACGGGGTTTTCGATCAACTCCCATATATTGAAGTTTGTGTTGCCAAATGTGTGATCGTATGCGGTTTTGAGCCTGGGTATTCACGGCGCTATAGGGTGTTGCTGCCAGATTTGTGGCCGTGCACGCTTTGGAGGTAGTTCGCAGGTGCCGCTGCAGGGTTTTGCGAGATGTCCATGGCCACACGCGCTTTAGAGAGATGTGTGTGGCCATGTGCGCTTCAAAGCCTGGATGCTGGTGGATATAGGCAGAGCATATGAGTGCTACACGCCTAAGAATCTCGCAAACTACTAAAGATTACCCAAGCATTGGGCGCTGGTGCCGCTGCAGGGTGCCGCCGCTGGGTGTTGCTGCCGGGCATCTATGGCAGTGGAGCTTGGGTGTTGCTGCTGCTGCTGCCCAAAATATCTTTTGCTATCTGGGGTCTGCTGGCGTAATTCATTTCAAAGGTCGAGCAAGTTGAAACAGTTACGTAGATATTATAACTATAATAACATTAAGTACTTTTTAAGCATGCGTTCTAGTGGATATCCACCATAAAAGGAAAATTATCCAAGTATAAAGTACAAATAAATGCAGGCCTTGGTATGGCAATTTATTCTTGGCCTTGAGAGGCCTTGGATTCTTCCGTTTTGGAATCCGTCCATTTACGTGACGCATAATTGGGGTTTACAGCTTTCACATGACACGTCTGGGGTGACTGCAAAAGGCACGGCGGATGAAGGCGGACTTGAAGAGCGAGGTTGCAAACCAACCGATGGTCTCATCGAGCATACCGCAACCCCTTGCGGTCTTGCGCTTTGCGGCTGGCAGGATTGAGAATCCATGGCTTTCAAAGGATGTTGTAGGCCGTAGGCTTGGATATCCAACTGTGTTGATTCTGTAATGACTCTGCAGTGGCCGTGATGAAACCGCCATCGAACAAACTTTCCCTTGCTCGTGCGATGGATAATCGTGACCGCATCATATCAGCGCCTTGTGGAGAGGTACTCCGCCACATCGGTGCTTCCAGAGCGCAAGAGCAAGGCTTTCAAACGTTTTTGCTCATGGCCGAGCCGATCAACCTGGGAATTGAGTTCAAAAATAGCGCTCCAATCCTTGCGAACCACAGTCTGCATGACTTGGATTCCGAAGGGACGGAAACCTAGACTAGATGAAGTGCCAACGATCTGCTCTGTGGCCAAGAAGTCTTGTGCAGAAAAGCAAAACCTTTCGAACTGCAAGCCTCAAGCCAGTAGCCGGCTAATCCTAGAATGGCCAATTCTTGAGGCTCAGAGATTTCGGATTGACATGCGCAGTCCCTTTGCACCTCCGCAGTTTTCTCTTGCATCTTTCTCCTTGAAACTCAAGACTTGGGGAACTACCCATGTACATTGTTGACATTGTTTCACTTCGTTTCCAGATTCTAGAGTAGCAGCTGTTGAGAAGGGCTCTCTTGTAATTCACTGAGGGAAAGAGCATTCTTTGCAGGATGCAAAAAACATCAGCACACTTCGGCCAATGCTGGACCAGCACATCAGCTTCCCCATCAACGGCCGACCACAACAGGGTTTGGCGCCTCCAATATTCAATTTCCTCCTCACCAAAGCCTTTTTCAACATCCTCCAAGCCTGATGTGCACGAACTTCCTGAGGTACTGATGGGAGCAGGATGTTTTGTGGAAAAGTACAATGAAAAGCACAGAAACATGAGCACTTCCACATTCGTGCAAACGTATGTATGTGGAAAGTCAATATTTCAAGTCTCAATCCCTAGGTCCTAGGTTAGGTCCCTCGTTGTAGTGGCTTATCACATCATGTCACATCTTACCACTAAATCACTTGCTCATCACTTGCTCAGCGAGACAAAGGTTTAGCCGCAGCCAGTCACTTCCAACACACAGCTCCAGTCAAACTGCATGACGCGTGTATATATGTGCAAAACTCAACTGGTGACTTCGGGACGCACTTGCACGTGGCTTTCTTGCCTCCGCCTCTGTCGGTACGAGATCTGATCGTTCACAGTTGTTTTTACACACTGCATATTCTTCAGTCTTGCCATAACACATTCCAACACAAATTGTCTGAAAACATTTTGAACACTCCCGTAATGTCGCCACAACGAACAGTTTCAATTGGTTGAGCCAGCACACCTACCTTTAAAAATATTGACACTGACCAAGACTTACTTGTGGCCCAAGGGGGGGCGGCGAAAGCTAGGGGAAGAAGCAGCGCTGGGGCAGCAGAGCCCAGGCCGGGAGTCGCAACATATCATGGTGGAGGGCAAAGGGGGAGAGTGCCAACATGTGCCAACAGTACCCCCACCCCAATACAACCCCATCACAGGAAAGCCTCAACCACGCCAGCAACAGCAGCAGCAGCAGGCAGCAGCAAAACAGCACCAGCCTGCGGCAGCGGCAATGGCAGCGGCAGCTGCAGCGGCAAAGAAGCAGCAACAAAGAAACAGCAGCAGCAGCGGCAAAGAAGCAGCAGCAGCAGCAGCAGCAGCAGCAACAGTTGGGAACTGAGAAACGGTCAGGGGGGAAGGGGGGAGTTGAACCCGCAAAGGGAGGGCGGTATATCTTTGATATATCAGATGTTAGGAGGAGAGCTACAGCTAGCTTTCGTGTACGAACCTGCTGCAGCTCTGCTTGCAAACTTGCCACCTGTGATTCAAACTCTTCTCACAACTCGGCCAACTCTCGGCTAGCAGCAAGACGCAGCAAGTCCCACATGTTGGATGTTGGTGATCATTCTAAGCTATCGTGCCGATTCTTCTATAATGTCTTCTTGGAACCTAGAAAGACCACCTTGAACTTTGAACCCCAATGCCATCTGGAAAACAACATAAGGCTAGTCTGTCTCCACCTTGGCCTGGGAAGCAGCAAGTGATTGCTCGGCCTGCGACAAGCCTCATTGCGATGCGGGCCAAACAAATCTACAGTAGGCACATCTCTAGACGGTATTTAAGGTGCAGCATCTAGCTCTTCATGTTTATATATGAGTTCAAGGATGTTCAAGGTATGCTTGCAGGGGCCTTTTTGTTGAAATATGATGTGTTTTTCAAAGACCCGATAAGCCGGGCATGGTCAAGGAAAGGGACTACGGTAAAATGAAAAGGTTCAATTTTTTGGGGGAATGTGGGTGCCTCTGGAGGGAAAGGCTGAGTGGAAGCGAAAGTAGAATACCTTGAATAACCACCACTTGGCAAGCTGGAGGCTCAAATCAAACAAGGAGACACTTCAATTTCTGAGAAACAATTTCAGAAACATGCCAAATTGCAAAATAAAAACATGTCATCCGGATTTGCTGCAATTGCAGCGCTAATCATGGTTTCCTCCAGATTCCTTCTTAATTAATTGGAAAGAAGCCTTTCGTGGCAGGTTCCCCAAACACTCAAACCGCCAGTTTTGAAATACGGCATGTTGAGGGTGAGACCATGTCTTTCTGTCTTAGAGCATCATCAAATCCTGAAACCACCCCCAATAGCCCCAATAAGCAAACTTTGGTGGAAATCAGGCATCCAGCAGCAAGCGTGATTTTGGGGCACAATTTTGTGGGGACCTGCCTCTCCATCTGCCTGCTGGTTTCAGGGCAAACTTCTACCTACTAGACAGGCTCTGCGCAGTGTCCAATCTAGATGTTATCTGTTTGATGTTCTTTGGCCGAACATGGCCGAACAAATTTGCAGTCGACGGATCTCTAGAGTCCTAGAAGTAGGTTCGGTTTCCCTAAAAATCTAGGAACTAAATCATCAGTGCCAGCGCTTCTTCAATGAAGCTTTGTCCGCCGCCTTTAGGGCGGCGGGGGGAGCTTCCTTGAAGAAGAGTGAGCTATCCTGCGTCCTGTCAGTAGTAGCTTACTTGTAGCTAGTAGCTACCTCTCCCTTACTTAATTAAGTAGGCGCCTACAAGAGAGGGGAGCGGGCAAAAAGAAAACATAAATAATCTTCAGACCGGTTCGACACGACATGGAATATTCCGACCCTTAGCACCCAGGCTATGCAGCAGTCCCTGAGTCTTGGTCATCATCTCCACCTCCTGTGCTCGGCCATTAGCCACCATCCGCTCCACTTCCTCACATGTGGATCGACAATTATAGATATTATAGGGGGCCCCGAAGAAACGGGAGTAACTTTGGTGTGGCCCCCTGGTCTGGCATCTTAGCAGCGGTCCAGGAGAAGCCTCAAGAGTAGAAAGCCGACGACCAGAACAAAGAGGAAGAGGCCAGTGTTGATGGGCGTGGGAAACAGTTCGGCTTCCGCCGCTCTAGGAGATGGTTGGTTGTTTTTGGCTGGAAGCCATATGCTATTCCATATGTCATATGTCTTTGCTTTTGATGCTTGGATTGTCTATCCATATTCCCGCTGATGGTGCGTGGTCCCATTGATCCCATTGTATGCCATGTTGCTGCAAACCAGATGTGTCTGTAGGATGTTGTTTTCTTCAAAGTGTTTGGTAGAAGGGCGCAGAGACGGAAACGTTACAACTTCATGGAGGCTCGAGACAGAGTTGAACATTGGTCATGCTTGACAGTGTGCGCTTTGAGATGCTTTGAGTGTGTGAGTGCGAGTGAGTGTGTGTATGTCGGTCTGTAGTTTGTGTTTTGTCTTCATCTGAGCTGTGAGAATCGCCAGGGGAACCGTCATACACCTGCTTCCTTTGATATTGTATACCCTTCTTTTCTGGGTGTTCCAGCTTAGATGGTGTATTGATAGCGTTCTATTTATGCCATGTATCCGGAGCCCCCTATAATACAGTTTAGAACTTTGATTGAATGAGGCATATTGTTGCAGTTCTTTCACCGCGCCCGACCGGTACTTCATTGTTCAATCATGCCATAACTCACTGCCGGGACCTCAAGAGAGTACGATGCTGTATCATCAGGCATCATAAATAGTTCTAATATGAAGATGGAGTGGTATTCTACACGACTTTGCGCCCTGTCGCATGATTGGTATTTTCTGAAGCCTCCTTCTTGGGTTGCAGTGGAGTCCCAGGGTGATGTTGTTTGCAAAATACTTTCTCTATGATGGACCCCCGGGGCTTGCCGCCGAAGCTGTCTTAGCTAGAGTAGTTCCTCAGTTGGAAAAAGTACCAGTAGCTTCATAGGACTTCACAATGCTTCACATGTCCAAGCTTTATCGTCATTTGCCCTGCCTTGACGCGGCTTCTTAACTCTACTGCTTGAGCATCCATCGCCTGTCGATAAAGGCAGTTGAACTCCAGGCAACAAAGAGCCCGACACAACCCATGGCTGAACATCATGGGCACACTTTTCATCCTGGTTGGAAAAACAGAGATAAAGAAACAAGAAGACAAGCGGGTAAGTAAATCCCTTTAATACGTGCCCCCCGCCTCTTAAAGGGCTCTTATTGTTTTACTCTCAAGCCGACACGAGAAGGGTCACCGGCGACCAACGAGCTTCCGCGTCGAAGGTCGAGCAAACCAGACTGAGCTACACAATGAAGGTTCACAACGAATCAAAAGGAACGCACCATGACGCTGGGGTATCCTTACCATATTTTCTGTGCCTTTCTCCTCAAGCATCCAAAGATGTTTTTGATGTCGAAGGGATGATTGGGTTCAATTGGGTCCCGCTAACCGCTACCAAGACGAAACAATTCGAGCACTGCTGCAAAATCTGTGGCCTTCATCTCTACCTGGAGATCGGTGTGCCTGCTCTCCTCCAAGGACACAGAACACTTTCAACATGTCAAGAATGATGAGAAAACTCTTAGTCATACTCCAACAACATAATAGAGCCCCCACTCAACCTTGACTACCGGAGTGGCACTTGATTCTCTTCAATTAGGCATCTGGTCCTGGTGTTGTGAGACACTTTCCTTCAGTGTGCCTGCAAGTCGCTGCCATGCGCTAGCATGTTAGTAACTTGCAAAAGTACCAGCTCAATTTGGGCAATATCCCAACATCACACTAGGTGGGTGAGACAACTGTCAGTCATGCAAATATATACTAGCGTGCTCATGCAACCATAAGGTCCAGTGATCTCACCAATCGCTCTTCTGCCAAACAGCCCATGCACGCATATGCTATATTTGTATTATATGTTTTTGTATAATTTTGTCTCTACAACGAAACAAAATTGCTAGCTTGTTCAGCTGGCGCGAAAATCATCGACGCTTGGGCCATTTATTTGGCTGCTTCCAAACCAAAGCAATACTAGCAACTGAACGGAGATGTTTGCCACAATTTATCCAACCACACCCGGTCTTCACCTGCTCGTCTCAGAAGAGCTTGTCCACAGCTTCTCCAATACTGCACCTCTCTGACATGCGCCCGGCCCGAGTTGATCTGAATTCCTCGGACATCCGGTACATACATCTCCAATAAGCTACTAGGAACAAGTGCATCGCTTCTAGTAACAAGTGCCTTACTAGTAACAAGAAGCTACTAGGACCTTTTAAATTAGTAGCTTCTTGTTACTAGTAAGGCACTTGTTACTAGAAGCGATGCACTTGTTACTAGTAGCTTATTGTTTAAATACAAATATAGAGGATTCTATGGAAGAGATAGTTACTTAAAAGGCGCCCTCACCTCGACACGGCAATATTTTTGTGACTTTGCGTAGAAGTCAAACCAATCAATCGCACTCACTCCCCGACCATGACACAACCAGCCCGGTACTTACTGTAAATCCCCTTACTGTCGCAACAGCATCAGTGACTTTCCGACCAATTACTTTTGACATTTTTGCGTGTGAACTCTAGACTCTAGTTCTATATCTATATATTATAACTTCGAAACGCTCCACTCAATTACGTTTCTTTTGAGGCCGCTGTCAAGTATATTTACGCACAGGCTGGAGACAAAACCCTGGTCCGAGGGATTTGCGCAATCAGTACCTAGAACCACCCCGATGGCATCTTGCTGGGGACACTGAAGAGCTTGTTTGAAAAGTGGCAGCCCCGATGCTGTCGGGTGGAGAACAATCCATCAACAACAGCATGGCACAAAGCAAATTACTTCCTCAAGAATCCTCAAGCAACTGGCTGTGCTGTGTGAGCCCAAGATTGCGGGGCTGGATGGAGATGGCCTCATCTTCTAAGCTGTCCTTTTTGCTCTGCTCTTGTTTCAAGGACTTTTCGAACTCCAACTCTCTGGTCCGGAGCTCTTCCAACCTGGGCCAATCGAAGCGTCTTACTTGTGAAGGAAATCGAAAATAGTTTTCCATCACAAGTCTGAGTTGCGTCTTTTTTAACTGATGATGTAAGGTATTATCTTTTTATTGGTGCCTACGCCAAGCCTACTTTCTACCTAGTTTTGGCCTACGCGCAGGTCGAAGTTAGGATAGGTTGCCTTCGCGGCCTACGCGCGTGGAGTTTTTGTTAATCACTGCATGGATTCGCATACGCAGCTACAGCTTTGGAAACTTTTCGCTGTTTTCGTCTATTGTTTTGCAAGGCGTTGGGTTCCTTCTTAACCATGGCGAAAGGCCTACTAACGACAAAGGCAGGCCATATGAACAAGGAATAGTTGCAAACCTTCACTTAGCCATGTCTGGGCAAAGTCTTCCCGCACCAGTTTTCGCCTACGCCCACCCTACTTTTCGCCTACGCGGTGCCTGCGCCTCACTGAGCAGTTTCCGCTGGTTTGAACATATAGTCTGGGGGGGGTCTACGCATGACTTATTCGCTGGGTAGGTTATTCCACCCCCCCAGCGAATGATTTGCTAAAACAAGAGTAACTCCAGCTAGCTGATGCTAGCTTTCGTGAGATGTTGGGTCATGTTCATGTTGGCCCAACCTGTGGTATGTCCCATGGTTCACTACTCCACTAGCCACTGCATGTAGGTTTTGCTAATATGTGCTCAACAAGATCTTGAGGTCGACGCACGAAGTTCAACACTCCCAACTATGGCTCTACAAGTAGAGATCCCCGGAACACCGGGGGGGTAGGATGGCGTAGCGCGCTAAGGGCTCAACCTTTTCTCGAGACGCCCACCACAGCTGCGGTGATGTCGGTTATGCGTGACGTCTCATGTGTCAAACATGTCTCACAAGTGTCTGGGACACTTTACATTGGTGAAAAATGAAAAAGAAGCAAAATGCTTCCAGCTCCCTGCCTCTAGCCTTAATGGCCGCAGGTTTTGCAAAGTCGCCACCTTGTCCTCTTTCCGTGGATGTGGCAGCAGTCCACCCCAGTGCGAAAACACAAGCCGGTTGGCGTCGTGAACACCTCTTCGGGCATACCGGCAAACATGCTCACTGCGTTCTCCTTCTTCTCTGTCTTCTGGATGATGCCCATCAGGAAGGACACTTTGCTTTCCAGCTCTTTGACCTGTATCTTCAGCTTTTCATTCTTGGCCCATAGGTCATTGACGATGTTTCCCGTCACATCGCTGTCCTCTCCATAGTCGAGCGGGTCCAATTCGGGCATAGGCTCCTGCTCCATGGAGTCATTCTTTTCATTCTTCCCCTTGAAGATCTCCGGGCCGAAGTTGTAAATCACCCATCCCATGGTCAGGATGCCAATCACAATGGTGATGACCATTGAGACATTTGCTCCACAATGACCCAGGTTCTTGTGCAGCCTCTGGACATATTCAACTGCGCGTCCACCAACTTTCGCTCGAAGGGCCTTGTTTGACCGGATGGGATGCATGACGATGGCATTCACAACCTTGGTGGCAAACTGCTGGGTGTAGTTCTCAGCCAAAGCCGTGCGCAGACCCATGCCTTGCGCATAGCCCTCAAGGTGAGTATGCCACTAATCGCCACTGCATTCACGCCACAACTGGTTGTAGATGATCGGGCTGGTGGTTCTGACACACGTGGCTTTCTGCACCGGGTTGATGTTGCCCTCATCATCCGGCAATTGTAGACCGTATTCACACATATCAACTCGTGTGTCATAGCCCTGCGTGCGGCTGAAAGCCTCAGTGCGCCATGATCGTGCTGACCAGGGATGCTCAACCAATGCGACGTGACCTTCTTTTCTTTGCTTTTCATAGCTGACGGCAACGAAGGTCAGGCGATTCTCGTGGTCCTCCTGTCTCTTGAGCTCCAAGTTGGCGGCGTAGACGACGCTCTTGGTCCGGTTGGGCTCTTGCGTCGGTGACCAGAGTCTGCAGACTGGGCTGTAGATCACGCCATCGGGTTTCTCCTGTTCTTGTTTTTGAAAGAAGGCTCGTCGATGCGCGGGACAGCCGCGCAGTTGTCCCTGCGGTTTGCAGTCTTGCTCCTCCCAGATGACATAGGGATCTCTTGTGCTGGAGGCAGTGATAGTCTTGGCCTTTGACAGGTCACGGTCCAGCTCCTTCATAGCAGCAACAGTTTCGTGGATCTTGTTGAGCTGACCGGGTGGCAGTTTGCTGTCCTCATTTCTCTCACAGCGCTCACGCTTGCCATCAATCTCCGTCACGGAGGCAGCAGGCTGTTGAGCAATTTCACGCACGCTGGAGTGAACTGTCTTGTCAATTACAGTCACCGCACAGACGTTGTCCCGAGGAAGTCCATCAGGGAAACCTCCTCGAAGACATGCTTGTCAAAGTCGTCCGGCGTGAAGACCTGATCGGGGTCTTTCTTCTCCTTGATGAGGTGAGGGTCCTCTGCCAAATGGACAACATACTCTCCCTTTGGCCCCAGCGTCGCCGGCTCCAACTTCTGTCCTTCGCCCCAGGCAATCTGCTTTGCTTTATAGTTGATGGAGGTGCCAAAAACCTCCAAAGCTGGCAAGAAGACAGGGAGTTGACGTCCAAGACATACATCAGGATGTCGCGCCGCTTGCCCTTGAAGTAGGTAGCGACAAGAACGCAGAGAGAGGTCACATCACGTCCTGCGTTGCCAAAGCGCATACCTTTCTCACATCGCCATGCTGGGATGGTGGACAAGTCACAGCCTTTCAGGCTCAGTGCCTTCAGAAGCTTCTTCAACTGCGGTGTGCCAATGAACAGTGAGGCAGCTCCGCTGTCGAACATGGCCACGTCATTTGGCTCCGACTTATCCAAGTCATCGAACAGGTTCACTTCCTCGTCGGACAGGTCGACAACCATGTTGATCTCCTGGTCCGGGTCAGTGTCGGCCTTCCGCTTGTTCTGAGACTGTGCTGGGCACCGTGCAGCCATGTGTCCAGCTTGTCCGCATCGTAGGCACTTGATTGCACCCAAAGCAGCTCGTCCTTGAGCCTTTGCAGAAGGTGGCTTGGGTGGCTTGCCCTTTCCCTTCTTACTCTTCCCTTTTCCAGCTCCACTTCCGCCATACGACCACTCCGGCTGCACCATGGCGACCACAGGGTAGTAGCCCCTGCTCACTCTCATTTGGTTCATCTTGTATCTTGCTTCAGGCTTCAACATAGTTCGCCATGATGTCATCATACTCGGAAGCAGCATCGCAGGCAAGGACGGGATCCTCGTCCACCTCCACATAGGCAGGGTCATCATCCGCCCACGCTGCTTGGCTCATTGAATCATCGGGTCCAATCTCCCACGACTCTTCATCCTCATAGTAGGCTTCATCAGGCTCCGGGTCATAGGCCAGGTCCTCTGCCAAGGTGTAGATGGAGTTGTCCTTATGCTTGAAGCGAGGGTCACGTCCATGACCTCCATCAGGCGTTTGGTCCTGACCGATCACGAAGTTGACGGCCTTCCTCACGGTGTCCAGAGACACCCTGTCGTCTGGACGGTGCTCATGATCAGTTGCCTCTGACTCTGAGATAGGCCAGCTCGATGGAGGTAGTACCATCCAACTTCTCTGGGAGAGCCACATCATGTGCATTCAAGTGCAGCTAGGCGCCTCAGCTGGCGCTCGAAGTTGGCCGTGTACTCCTGCATGGTCTCGGATCGCTAGCGTTGCATGGAAATGAAAAAGTTCTCAAAGTCCTGTAGAAGCTCAGTGATCGCGTCAAACTTGAAGATGGAGTCCAGGCGAGACAAAATCTCTCGCATCCCGCGATCACTCTCGAGCACATCCATCGCCAGCTCCTCGCAAGCGTCCCATGCTCTGTTCTTGAGGGAACTGAGGATGTTGAAGGTTGTTTCGGACTTGCGTCCTGATAGTTCCATCTTCTTCTCATAGAGCATCAGCCGTTTCCTGAATTCCTTGTAGTCAGCAGCCTTGCCCGAGAACTCTGGGATCAGCTCATGGGCCTTACCCATGTAGGAGGATGATCCTGACCCATTGGTGGTGGCTCCGCCAGATGTGGATGCCGTTGCCATACTTCAGGATGTAGGGAAGGGTGTAGGTTCGCTCCAGCAGGCCGTGATGATATAGTCCCTAATCGCTGTGGCCTGCTCCGCTACCAACAACAAGATCTTGAGGTCGACGCACGAAGTTCAACACTCCCAACTATGGCTCTACAAGTAGAGATCCCCGGAACACCGGGGGGGGTAGGACGGCGTAGCGCGCTAAGGGCTCAACCTTTTCTCGAGACGCCCACCACAGCTGCGGTGATGTCGGTTTTGCGTGACGTCTCATGTGTCAAACATGTCTCACAAGTGTCCGGGACACTTTACAGTGCTAATATCTTGCCTATTTACTCCTATCCAGGTAGCGTTTTAAATATTGAGAAGTCATACTTATTCAAGTCTTCCTGTATGAATCTTCTTGACCCACGGGCTGGGAAATTCGACGCGGCTTCTGCCACACAAAAAAATGCAAAACATGCCTACGCCAGCCTACGCCCCCAAGCAAAATGCCTACATCCAACCATTTGCAGGTCAACCACTGGGTCAACTTATATATAACTTTACATATATAAAAAAACAACTCAAGTGGTTGTTCCTGACCTGAGTGTGGTACCGTCTCTGGAGGTCCTTTTCCACGCGAGCAAGTGCCTGCCCAGTGGAGATGCGATGGCCATGTCAAGCTTTCATCATCCTGATTTCGATGCAACAAAACAAAACTGATCGGGCTCGCACTCATCAATAATTACTCATCGCAAACATGCCTCCACACCTCCTGTTGACGCCTCATCCTTTGCTCTTGCTGCTCCTCCCGCACCCGTGCGCGGCGATCCTGGTGGGCGGCAAGCTGTGGCAGGATCTCTTCAAACGTCCATGAGTCCGCATCGCAGGAAAACTGACCAAATGGACGTACAATACCCACTGACCAAATGCATTACGAGGTTGGTCCACTCTTGCCTCAACTTCTGCTGCTAAATCCTTGTGCTTGAGCTCTGCTTCCTCCAACTTGCACTGAAGGATTGCGCCTGTGCTGTGAGGCGTGTTGCAACCAACTACTTTCCATCACAAACTACCCACGACATCCCAGAACTATTCAAACATATTACATCATATTACATAATAGACTACAACCTCTGCAATTAACTTCTTGCTCGCCATTGCATCTCTTTGTTGGGCTGGATTGTCTGCAGCAATCACCAAGCCTCAAAGCTTCTTGTCCCCGCAAACATGCTTACTAATACGAGGTAAACCACCATATCTCGCACGACCAGAGTTGAGCCCCTTCCTTGCCGCATCTGTGCCAGCTCTCGCTGCTCTAAACTCCTCACTTGTGCCTTGTCAATGGCGGGTCAGCCAACGAAGTACTAAAGTGCAGATGGGGCATGCCCACTGAAAACAAGCAACACAAAAGGATGTGTGAGGTTGCTGCACCATCAGATTGCGTTACGTATTTTGTTGCTACCTGAACTCCGGAACAACCAATTTTGCTTCGACATGATTCAGTAGCTTGGTACTTGAGTCATTCCGAAGTCATTCCCCCAAACATCCGCGTTCTGTGGTCTTCTCATGATGCTTTGCACCTACAAGCATCACGCCATGTTTGTTCCTGTGCTCCAATAGTGGAGCCCCGCTCCTGCAATTCTTCTTCCTCGGTTTTGGCCATAGCGTCTTCGCAGCCGTATGCTTGCAGGCATTAACATTTGATCTTTACAAATTCGAATTGGGCAAGCCAAAAGAAATCACAAATTGAATTGCGTTTGACATGTGCCCTGGAAGACGTCTCTTAAGGTGCTGCTCCTCTGACAGTGACACAGTCAGTTCCTAACTCCTAGCGCAAGCTAGTCGCCATGTCGATCAGCTAAAGAGTGCTACAAATAGTGCCACTTGCTTTGCTCCTGAGGTCTCTTGAGAACGTGAGATATCATGAGCTACATGAACAGCGATTCAACATCTGCAGGACACACAATGCGTACATGATGCATCAATGCTTCATCAATGATAATGTTGCGCATGCTGGATTATGCTGGTCTGGACTTGAGTGAGCCGGCAGTTGCAAAGTTGCAAGGTGATATCCATCTTGGTGCCAGTCTATGCAATCAATGCATGAGAGCCCGATGTCTTAGTCCTTTGTGGGGCATTGTAGTCGATGTGTGACACTGCAAGTTGAAACCAGGCTTCGAGCAAAACGTCGTACTGTACTATATGGTAGTTGTATAAAAACACGACAACTATGCAACGTATTTGCACTGAGGTGCCGTAGGTATACTGTATACTGTCTTTAAATGCTTTCTCTTCTTTTGGCGATGCTCAACTGCACAACGACAGTCATTCTCTAGCGAATCTTTCTCAACCTGGTGCCTCTGTTTGCTCACAAATGATGCTCGTCTTTTTGGCAGGCATTCTGATCTTCCCATCCATCAGAGCGCGACACCTTGCGTTTTAGGGAGGTCGAGCAGCAGAAACTTATATATATATAGGTTTTACAATCCTCTCTCCCTCTCTCTCCCTCCTTCCCTCCCCCCCTCCCTCTCCCTCGCTCTCTTTGCATTTGCTTTACAACTCAAGTTTGGAAAATCCAAAGCATTGAACTACGTGAAACGTACAGACGCATGTTTCATTCATCTCTGACTCAATCAGCAGAAGTGGCTCTTTCCAAACATGAAGGGCCCCCACCAACCAGCCTGCCGTAGTACTGCTGCACCATGGACTGGAGGATTGGCGTTGGATCATCCCCAGGAGGTAAACGCGCCAGTTGTTGTAGACTTGCCCAGGGCTCTTCACCTTCCTGCGTTGGTCCCGGCCCATCCAGTAAGAGCAACGCCTGATATGACACCTATTCCGCACATATGATGGACATGAACAGTAGACATGTTACATGTCGTCCTGTTGCACCAATCCGTTACATTTGCGCAAAATATTGCAAATGGTGAACGCCGTAGCCCGTTGTTGAGCTTTTGAGCAAAATGCGTAACACTTTGTCAGTCATCCGTGGCGTTTTTTCGCTTTGCCTCAGCTTCGAGATCCGGGTCTGGGCCTCAGTACTGAAACTGCATGAAACTGCTGCTTTGGAATTCGAAACCACGTAATGAGTCATCACGGAATCAAGTAGTGAGTGCATCACAAAAACTTGCTGCAAAAGGCCCAAAGTGGCCATACTGGAAGAGAGTGAAAAAAGGAGTTCTTTACATGGCGTGTCACTTCTGTGCTCAGCGAAAGGAATTAAATCGAGAGTTGATTTTAGAAAGCAGATTGTCATTTTCCCCACGCCAACGTGTGAGCTGGGAGAACTGAATCTGGTGTTAATTTTTTGTAACAAGGCACATGTCCACAATACTGCTTTGGACAATGGGCCCAAGGCTTCAATCCAGAGTTAATTCATTGTTTTCAAAGATCTGATGACTTAAATCTGAGGTTAATTCTTTCCCAAGGCCTTCTTTCTGTCAGGGCTGCATCAAAGTGTTGGTCCATTTAATGGTGATGTGCTCAGTGGCCCTATAGGGAGGTCTTGGGGAGGAATCAAATCATCAGTGAACACAGGGTGGGGGGAGGAAGGGCCCTAGGGAGGAATTAAATCAGGAGTTAATTCTTTGGAAGAGGGTCAGTGAGCAAGGACGCTACTAGGGGCTCCTGGCCTTACTACTAGGAGCAATGTTCGCT
>CAXAMN010026151.1:285300-299506 GCA_963970005.1 Durusdinium trenchii
CTTGTTGATGGTATGGACGGCTGATAAAATCCTTCCACCGACACAAGGGTTATCAAGGCCATCATCTGAAACCAATATGCCAACTGTTGGCTCTCAACTCTCAACGAAGGCGCTAAAGGATGCTCATGGTGGTATGCAAACCGAAAGAGTTCCGCTAACTTCAGATGGTCCGCACAAGCATCCAAAAAGCACAATCTGGTTCCTTCTTGCTTCAATCAGCCCTTCGCACATGGTCCCACAGCTCCTGCCCTGAGCCGCCCATGCTTTGGCCAAATTCGAGAAGGCACGCACCTGGGCTGCTCCGTGTGGCCGTCAGACTTGACGAATTACTTTCCAACTGTCACAACCGCCCTGGCCCTAGCCACCATTCAAATCACACCCCTTAGCAGCTGCTTAAAGCCGAACACCCATGAACTGCTTCGAGTGTTTGCAAACGCCACTCTTGAAACCAACGCCATGAAACCAAGGGAGCCGAAGAAAGCGATCAACACTCAATGCACACATCCGAACTAATACGCGGTTGATCTCCTTTTCGGAAACAGTTTTGATTGGCCCTCCCACCCAGTCCTCCCAAAAGTGCCTTCAAAGCCATCTTCTCTGCTTCGGCCTTACGCATCAAAGCAGCCTGAGCTGAGTTTGGGTATTTTGAGGTGGTAACCTTGGCCGAATGGAGGGCGCAAAAAAATGAACATTTACTTCTCTCCCTTGTGCAAGTTCGGCGGGTGTCCAAATAACAGGTATATAGTCCAAGCAGCATGCATCCCAAAGTTGTTGTTGTTGTTGCTAGCATTGGCCACTTGCTGGTGATATTTATTTGAACTCGTGGAACTTGAGGAATCTACACACACACACACTGCACCCAAAGAGGCTCCGGCTGCTTCAGCTGCTTCACCAACTGGCTTGTTCACTCGCGGTGTGCCAGTTGTTGGGTTGTTGAGTTGAGTATTATTGTGGTCATACTCTATTGGTCACCGGCAGGTCAGTCTGTTCTTGATACCACAAGCACACAAGTCCAGAAGCAACTCTAAGGCATTCAACGACTACGACTAGAAGAAAATGGTTGACTTGGTTTTGTCGTCTAAATCAATGGCTCTAGGAATCCTTGGTTCCAACCAAACCTACTCACAGGACTGTCAAGAACAATCTTGTGATGTCGATGACAATGTTGTGAAATCGATCTACCCCTACCCCCCAACCCATTTTAGTCACACGACTAATCGATGACAATGTTGTGATGTCGATGATAATGTTGTGATGTCGATGACATTGATGCGATGTCGATGACGTTGATGTGATGTCAATGATAATGTTGTCATGTCGATGACAATGTTGTGATGTCGCTGACAATGTTGCGACGTTGATGACAATGTTATGACGTCGATGACAATGTTGTGAATCCATCTACCCCACCCCCCCCACCCAATTTTTATCACACAACTCATCGATGACAATGTTGTGAGGTCGATGACAATGTTGTAATTAAGGTGGATGACAATGTTGTGACGTCGATGACAATGTTCTGATGTGGATGATAATTTTGTGAGGTCGATGACAATGGTGTGATTTCGATGATAGTGTTGCGACATCGATCACCAACAAATACGGTAAATACAATGCATTTTCTACATAATTACTCGAGACCACGAGAAATACAGTACCTTAGAAAATGCTTGTGACCATTTCGACGCTCTCCCCAGTGGCCCTGCGGACACATAGAAAGTGCTGTAAATACCACAAAAAGGGATCGAAATGGCCCGGCCGTCTACGCCCATGGCGCGCGCGCGCGCAAACTCACAGATCTGAAGAATTCTGAACGTGTTGCCCAGTCTAGTCCAGAGTAGAGTGAGCTGGTTTGCATTTCCTCACTTTCACTTTTGCTTAATTGATTTCTCAACATTCACATTTTAATGTTCGCTCCTTGGCGCAGCTCCATGGCGTGGACCTGAGTGGCCTGAATGACTCCTAATTTATCCTCCTTTCAAGGACACTATATTGCAGCCTCATTTCTCATCTGAATAATTAATAGGTGACATTAATAGAGTGTTCAAACATTCAGCAATCTCAGAAAAGAGTACATACCCGACGTACCCGAAGGTCCGATTTCAACAGTTTCTCTGCTAAAATTTTTGATTATCCGATTATCCTCTTCTTCTCTTCTGTCCTATCATATGGAGCCTGAGGCCCCAAACGTGCTGCCCAGCTAGCACACGCAGCAGAGGCGCAAGCACCAGTAGGTTGGCCCACCTGGCGCAGTTGCCTCAGGAGATGATGCGATGTCTACCTTGGGCGATAGCTATCAACGGTGCACCGCAGCAGGGTGGCCTACAGCTCCCAACAACAGTGTTGCATAACTCTTAAGAGGCCGTGCAGTGGAAGGAACATGTCTACTTGGCCCCGCCCGCCGCACCTGACAAAACGACAATGATACGATGTAATTAATTACATAAACAGCAAGTGGCTTTGTACCTTGGATTTTGGGTGGGACGTCTGCAACATGCTTGGAAACCCTCCCTCCTCTTAATTAAGGTCCCACCAACGAGTTGGAGTCAGAGGAATCCCTGTCAAACAAGAGTCGCCAGCACTCATCTATGAAAACAATTGTTTCCCATGACCTCCCTAAAACATCTTTAAGTCTTAAGATTTCCGACTGGGCCTCTGACTTGAACCACTTCACGGCCAAGCAGTGCTCGCCTGCGTCCATTAACTGGAACATGGGGCCAAACTTCCAATCGAAACGTATCGTTGAGTCATTTTTTAAGCACCGCTTAGCTACAGTACTGGTCACACACCCTCTCCTTATTGATAGGCGCGTGGTTAAAAAACAAACACGTCGTCGCATTGTCAAAATCCGCCCGCACCCAAGGTGTTGAGGAGCGTGATTATGTTGGGCCGCCTTCACTGGTAGCACGAGGTGTGTCTGGGAGAAAACATGGAAAACCACAGAATTTTCACATATCATCTATGTCTGACTATATCTCTCATGTCGTATCTTTTGAATCATCAGGTCCATGAGAGGCAAACAAACGCCTCTTCTCAACAGTCCATGTTTTAATTTAACTCTCCTGATTGGATGATAGTCATGATATGCATCAGCTCAGCTGGTTGGAACTGTAAAACATTCAGTGCGCATGATCGCTCTAGTTTTTTCAATGCCCTGGAAATTGTGTATTTTTGAGGGGGACAAACATTTATCCAACAATGCCTACAACTTGGCCTGAAACATGCACAGTGTCAAGGGGGTCGAAAAATCGAGCGATTATGAGATACCATCAAATATGTGCATGATCGAGACAAAACTTACACACAAACGCAGCATGAAGTGGATGAACAAAATGTAAATTTGTCGTTTTTTGGATCTTCCTACAAATTGGTTAGCTGTGTCGTACTTGCAATGTGCAAGCGTTGTTGGATATATTTTGGGCCCCGTGCGCACTTCAAGGGGCTTGAAAACAAAAATACTTTACTTCGAGTGGTCCACACCATGACATTTGAATCTGACAAAATTTCTGGCATGTTTTGAAACATATTGAAACATTATTATTGCATTTTTTTGCATATCTTCTGACATTCTTTCTGATTTTTCTGGCATATCTTCTGACATTAATTGTATTTTTTTTGACAATATTTCCGGCATATCTTCTGACATTCTTTCTGGCATCTCTTCGACATGTTTTCTGACATATCTTTTGACATTCATTCTGGCGTATCTTCTGACATTCTCTGTGGCGTATCTTCTGACATTCTTTCTGGCATATCTTCTGACATTCATTCTGACATTTTTTCTGGCATCTCTTCTGTCTGGCATTCATTCGGGCATCCTATCTGGCATATTTTCTGACAATCTTTCTCGCATCTCTTCTGACATTCTTTCTGGCGTATCTTTCGACATTCTATCTGGCATATCTGCCGACATTCTTTCTGGCATATGCGCTGACATTCTTTCTGGCATATCATCTGACATTCATTCTGGCATTCGATCTGGCATGTCTGCTGACATTCTTTGTGGGATATCTTCTGACATTTTTTCTGGACATTCTTTCTGGCGTATCTTATCACATTCTCTCTGGCATATCTATTTACATTCATTCTGGCGTATCTTCTGACATTCTTTCTGGCGTATCTTCTGACATTCTCTCTAGCATGTATGTGTTTGCGTTCTTTCTGGCACATCTTCTGACATTGTTTCTGACATTCTTTCTGGCGTCTCTTCTGACCTTCTTTTCTGGCTAATCTTCTCACATTCTTTTTGGCGTGTCTTCTGACATTCTCTGTGGCATATCTTCTGACATTCTTTCTGGCATATCTTCTGACATTCATTCTGATATTCTTTCTGGAATCTCTTCTGTCTGACATTCTTTCGGGCATTCTATCTAGCATATGTTCTGCCATCCTTTCTCGCATCTCTGCTGACATTCTTTCTTTCTCGCATATCTTTAATAACTTTTGACATTCTTTCTGACATTCTATCTGGCGTATCATCTACGTATCTTCTGACAGTCTTTCTGGCGTTCTATCTGGCGTATCTTCTGACTCGCGGTTGAGGTCCGGCAGGAAACACTGCCAGCCGAAGCTCGCGGTTGAGGTCTGGGGAACGCTGCCAGCCGAAGCTTGCGGCTGAGGTCCGGCGAGAGCACTGCCATGCGGAACTCGAGGTTGAGGTCTGGCAAAAACACTGCCAGCGGAAGTTTGCGGTTGAGGTCCGGCGGGGAACACTGCCAGCCGGAGCTCGCGGTTGAAGTCCGGCGAAACACTGCCATCCTGCACTTGCGGTTGAGGTCGGCCGTGGAAGGTTGCCATCCCACACTTGCGGTTGAAGTCCGGCGTGGAATGCTGCCATCCGACACTTGCGGTTGAGGTCCGGCGAAGACCGCTGCCATCCGACACTTGCAGTTGAGGAGGCGGAGGAGAAGGAGGACGAGGAAGAGGAGGCGGAGGAGGAGGAGGAGGAGCAACGCCGCTGGCCCTCACCTGACAGGTGGGGATTGAATGATTATACTGGCTGGTGATTATATACAAAACGCTGCGCGGAATAGTACATGTGCATGGGGTCGACAAATGGAGTGATTCGAGCGCTTACTATCAAACTCTAATTAGACCCCAAGAGGCAACGGCGCGGGTGTCGTTGCGAAGCGACCCGAATATCTTTCTACTCGACGCAACACATTGAGGCTTGCGAAGCCCAGTCTGAGGGCATCAAATTGACCGTCTCACTGGCACACTGCATAAACCGCGCCCAACAGTCTGTATTATTAGCGCCATTGGTGCGAAGGTCAGGGGCTGAGAGTCTTCGCAAGGCTCTTGAAATAGTTTATATTTAAAGATTTGTTCGCATACAGAGTTTACATAAACAAATAAATACATGTGTATATATATATAACTAATACATAAAAAGCAGGCCAGCACTTGCTCAATTCCTGCGAGAATACAAAACCTGAGCAGCTTGGGGTACAGAGCACGGAAACCCATTAAATTATGCGCCTCTGCGCGCAACGAGGAGTGTTGAGTGGGGCGCTGCTCTTTTGATTGCTCCGCAGACGTCACGGCGTGCGAGGTAGGCGCCAAAGGAGCGCCGACCTTTATGAAGCGCGAGCAGGGGACGATCGAATGCCTGGACACAGCACAATCAAAACACCAGTCCGGGCTTCGAATGTGTATAGTAATGTGCCATAGATTAATTACAAATGCGGTCCATTCAGCCGAGTGCGAATTGCACTCAACCCTTTTCCCAAAGCTAGGCCGCAAGTCCTAACGCCAGTTTTTCCCCACCTGCAGGTGAGGGTTGTTAGGCTAGGCTGTATCGCCGCTGTCTACTCCTTCCTTACTATCTTGCCTCCTTGCACCCTTGCAGACTTGCATCCTGGCGTCCGTGGATCCTTGCATCTATGCTTGCGTGGCTGGCTGGCTGGCTGGCTTCCTTTCTTCCTTCCCTTCCCTTCCCTTCCCTTCCTTCCCTTCCGATCCATTAGTTCCCTTCCGATCCTTCCCATTCCCTTCCTTCCCTTCCGATCCTTCCCTTCCTTCCCTTTCTTCCCCCCCGCCCTTCCTTCCGTCCTTCCTTCCGTCCTTCCTTCCACCCTTCCTTCTGTCCTTCGTTCCTTCGTTCGTTCGCTAGCTCCAAAATGCAATACCACCGGACCCTAACCGCGAGCTCAAGATCGCAGTGGGCACCACCGGACCTGAACCAGATGGAATTCCAGAAAGAATGTCAGAACGGATGCCAAATAGATTGCCAGAAAGAATGTCACAAGTCACAAGTTGCCAAATAGTTATGCCAGAATATATGCCAAATAAAATGCCATGGTGGGGACCGCTCTAGGAAAACAATTTGCCAAATACCCTAGCCTTCTGTGGCAGAAATATCTGAATAGCGAGGGCTGAAACGTGGCAAAACGTGCCCTGCCACTGTGCCCAAAACAAGGGCATTACTACCAGGAACAAGGGCCCGGCCCGACTACTAGTAGCAAGCTACTAGTAACAAGGGCATTAACACATCCGAACAACAATTGAACACTCTTCGGCCCCAGGATGCAGTCACTGTCTGGGCTGCTCCTCAAAGTCTGATAGACTGAACACTCTCAGACTCTCAGCATGCAGTGGAGAATCTATGGAACCCATGTTGTCCCTTGAGCTGGGCCTTCTTTGTTGCACAAGCGGACAACCTGATCGAAGATCCGAGCATCCAGGTGGCATTCAGATGAAGCTAGCCTCGCGAAAGTCAAACGACTTTAAGGGGTACGTGCACATAACATAACCAAGTCACCAAGAATTAACTTTGCTTTTGGCTCTTGATTTTATCGTGATGCAAGACCGTGACAATCATATTTGAACTGAGAATTGACTGTGCTTCCGGTAGCAAACTGTTGGTGGGGCGGGGTGGGGAGCTGGATTCATCAAGTCAAGCAAAAGACATCATCTTTTATACATACCGGAACCGAAATTAGATCGTGCAGGCTTTACACAAATCCTAAAACTACTTAAAACTATATTGATGTGTGTTGACCAAACCATTTTTGCTTTTAGCTTGCGCAGCGCCTGGGCAAGGCCAATCTGAGGCTTACTTCTACTTGCACCAACTCTTCCCGGGTTTGCTTCTTCCTATAGGATACTCTAGCGATGCAATTGGACGTGACTCATTCACTGGCAAGTGGGTAATACCAGGGCCTTCATGAATCAAAGCTTCTGACGCATGCAGTCTTTGACTTTCTTTCAAACTCACTTCTCACCTCCAGCGCTTTATTAACTTCATCTGAACAGAAGACATTGCAATTCTAAACGGCTGAAAGGGTCTTCGGTTTTGAGCTCCTTTACCTCCCAGCCTGGAGAGGAAGGAATCAGCACCCCTGGCATCGCGCTTCACCACCTGCTGCTGCGGGAGTCATGTGAAGTCAATGAAATTGCAAAATCCAGCCAGCTGCCTCTCCAGTAGATCAGGTAAATACTGAGAGGGAAACATTTCCACAGTCCATTTAGATTCCTGCAATACCACAGTCAAAGTTATAGTGCAAACAAGGAAGCTTACACCAAAGAACAGTTTGGTACCTGTAAGGGAGGCATAAGTTATAAGAAAGATTAAGAAAGGCTTCCACGTCAGGGATTGACAGCTTTCCTGAAGTTCGCTGAATCTGGTGTCTTCGTTCCGGCCTTGTCCTGAAAGCTCTCTCCAATGGGATTCGGAGTCACAAGGCGACTCTTGAAGAGATGGGGTAGCTAAGGTCGATACGGAATGATACAGCACCCTTTTTGAAGAACTGACTAAACACGTTTGTGGGGTAAAGGCAGCAGGCTAGCCCTGGCGAGCTGAGGCACGAGAAACGATGGTTCTGTTCTGTCAAAGAGTTTCTCCGGAAGAAACCTGTGCTGTTGGTAGTCGAGGTGATTCCTAACGGGTTGTGAAGTCCAAGTCCAAGACAGCTTTGTGAAATCCAAGTCGTGTTCTGGCAGTTCACTGTCTGTAGTGGTCCTTTTTTGGGTACACTCTGAACATGCAGTATTATGGCGATCTGCGTTGCTTGAAGGATTGAAAAGTCAGCTTTGCATTTAAAGAAGCACTCATTTAATGGTTGCACCTGATTCGTTGGAACGTCAAATCGCTGGGGCTGCAGCGAATGTATCGAGGACTGCCGAGAATGTCACTGTATTGGGCATCACCTGAGAGACGTCCAAAAATACATGCTGTAAGACTTACATATTCCTTTTTTTTGTAGCTATATATATATTATATATATACATCAATATACACATATATATATATATAATATACTATATTCATGCCCACATGGACATAAATTCAATGGTTCAACATGACGCTGATTGACTTTCTTTGTGAAGATCTCTTGATCTCCATGCTGGTCTGTTGGAAACACGAACTTCTCCTCATCACGGTTTTGCACCTCATTATGGATTATGTCGCATTGCTGACTTGTCCAATCTGGCCAGTGCCATCGTTTTGATTTTCCTCGCGATGCTGCCAGGTCGATGGTGTCTAAAGTCCAGAGTTCGGGCTGTCTTCACAATGCGCTTTGCATCCGAGACAAAAAAAGGAAAAGTGGTTGCAACTGTTGCAAACCGCTAGGGTTGCGAGTCCATGATCCCGAGGAAAGAGCTCAGCAACTGCTGGGGACCGACTCAATTGAGGGACTCAAAGAAGGTTCAAATAGCAACTGAGGATAAACTCAAGGAACAACAAAACAGTAGTTATTGTCGTGGAAGTTTCTGTGGAATTTTTAGTGCGCTTCTGAATCTTGCTTGCACTTGCTTGGATATGATTTTGTTCTGAGTGCTTTGTGTCTGGTTTTGAGATTTATTTTTTGAATTTGGACAAAAGCCAAACGCAAAACGAAGTAAATCCGGAATCCAACCCCCAGCTTCGAGGCAGCCACAAGCGCTGAACAGACAATGGATGGAAGATTTTATCTCTCTCTCTCTCTCTCGGTGTATTTCATTCTTTTTCTAGGTGTATCTGTATCTCGACTGGGACTCATCATCAGTCTTGGAGATGGGTGTTTGATTGAAGCCGTATGAAGCCGTATCATATTTAAGATCTGTCCAAGTTCTTTTGAGTATGCATCTGAATCTGCTTTGAGCATAACTTTGAGTGTGGGGCCGCATGTGTCCTGTTGTCCAACCATTGTCCTCATTTGTAGTGTCTTGTCCTTCTGTGTCCGCAGCCATCCAGGACAACAGGAACTCATGCTGATGAAACTTTTGGGGGTCTATGCTGGTACCGCTCGCTCACTCGCTGTAGGCGTGCTACACAGAAAACTAAGTGAGAAAGCCCGATTCGCTAAAAGGAATCTACTATACACGCCCGTAGGCATCTCAAACCTGGATGTGTTGATGTAGTTCCTGAGAGCGCCAAAGATTGCTGCCGTTTTTGCTCATTTGTAACAGTATTGGAGGCTGTCGTGGATACTTTGATTTCACGTGAACAATAAAACTGGGTGAGGGGTGGGGTAATATCATGAAAGCTTTAGCAGGGGACATGCTTACTACCCACACCCTGGGTGTGTCTTGATAGACCCCTTACTGTATACACTGTTGTTAGCCTGTTGATAAGGCCTTGCTAAGGAAAACCTAAAATAACACAAAGATAAGAAATAGACTGGCCTTTGGACCTCATATTCAAGCTCTATCTGGAGTCAATTTCATTAGGTAAAAATAGTGATGTGGCTGCCAGTCCTGGAGGGTATGGGTAGTAGGGCCTTAGGGGTGTCCCCTGTGAAGGTGTTCATGATAATAAGAGCCGGCTGCACGAAGCTCCATTAGCGTATGTTTGTGCACCGTAGCTTCTGGGTCCACAATGTCGCACACCCGAGAGCGAACACCGCCTTGTTTCAATGTGGCCGAGCATGCTCCGCTGATTTGCATCGATGATTCGTGCCTCGAAGCTTCGAGTTTTTGAGGTTTCGCTGGAGGTTTCTCTTAAGTAAAAACAACCAATCTTCTTTTGAGATACTAATGATAATGGCCTCCAACGTAATAGCGATGGGTATGTTGTTTCATCGTACGTACTCAGACTCAAGACTTAGAAGGTGCTTGAGACGTTGATAACTGGAAGCTAGGCCTGTGCATCCTTTGCCCGTGGCACGAGGGAGCTCTTCATCTGTGTCGGTGGAACCAGACCCGCTGTCCATAACATAAGTGGCTGCTGTGCTGGGGCGGCGTGGGAATTTTAGCTCCGTGGTGGCAATAGTTGGGGTTGGGTTGTTTCTCCAAATGTGTGTCCTCTTCGTGTTATGGTTACAAGCTCAGGACATGCCGACTTTCTCTGCTTGTGCTGCTCTCCGCACACGGGTCTTCTGCTTTTACATATACCGGTCTTTCCACCGGAGGAGACGGAGAACAAAGGCTTGAAGCACCCCCGAAGATCTGTACAAACAAAAGAAATAGTTTAGTCAAACATCAAAATCAACATCTTATATAGTTTCATGCAGGTTTTGCGGCCGAAAACGCTAAACTAGTCACAGTCCGCCAGTGGGGTTGTGACCATGTAGTTGGAGTTATTGAACTAATACAGTATCATCTCTTTTGTATTGAAATCCTGGGACACCGGTGGTGGCTGCTAAGAATTGCGCGCTCTCAGCTCTCGCATCAATTAAGATGGCTTGGAGTTGTGCGTCACTACCGTGGAACTGTGTATTTCGGTAGGATTCCCAAGCAAGTTTTAGAGAAGTGTCTATCCGCGGCTTGCGTGGTCTGCCTACTCTTCTGCCAGCAATGAAGAAAGGCTTTGCTGTACCTCTTAGGAAAGTTACTTGCGTTAATGGGTCACTATCATCACGTCGGAGGATGTCCTCTATCAGCGTAAATTGCTTGGAGGATCTTGGACGTCAAATTCTGCTCAATATTTTGGACTTCAATATTGCATTGTCGACGTCTAGCTAGCGCAGCTTTGGCACACCTGAAGACTTCTTGGTTGGTCTTGCGCCTGTTGATGAAGGTGGTTTGCTGGATGTGTAGGATTTTTTTGTATACCCGGTCCGTGCTGGTATATGGTTTGTTTTCTATTTGCTTCAGCGATTTCAGCTTTCTCTGGTCTCCACGCACTCACAACGCTGGCAAGCCTATTGTATGCCTGCTAGGCGTTTACCTGGCAGCAGGACAATGTGAGGAAAGCGTCTCAGACTTGTGAAGCGCAGCCGCACGTTTGTGGGGCTTCACTGACTCAACAAACTCCTTCAGAGCCATCTTCCCTCCTCCGATCTGCTTCACCTCCTCTGTGGCCTTGCTTGAGGACATCACCTTGACACCAGCCTCTGCAAGAAGCTTCTTGGTCGGCTCCACTTCGCTTTCGCTCAAGGGCTTACAGGCATCTTCAATCACGGACACACGAAATCCATTCTCGGCTCCGTGCAAAGCACTGGACTTGACACAAATGTCAAACACCAAGCCGCAGCAGTAAACATCTGTTACTCCAGCATCCTCCAACTGCTTCGTGAGGCCAGTGTCATTGGCCTTGCAGTTGTCGAAGAAGGCTGAGTAAGAGTCAATGTTGGCCTTCTGCCCCTTGTAGACGGACATATCCTGTGGCTTCACAACCAAGTCCTTGTGGCACTCGCTACCCCATGACTTCTGAACACAGTGGCGCGGATACAGCATTTGTGCATGCTCAGCTCGATCATCGTCGGCAAGCAATGTCACCTGGTTGAATGCCTTGAAGCTGCCTACACTCCCAGTTTCTTTGATCTTTAGCTTCCCATCATTGGCGCTTTCAACGAAGGAGCAATGATCTTGCGGATGCCAGTCGTAAGAAATCACCACACAGTCGAACTGGTCTCTAATTTCGTTGATCACCTTCACGATGCTGTCAGAATTCTGCACCGCCAAAGTCCCGGTGATGAAATCATTCTGCACATCGATGACGAGAAGAGCAGTCTTGCGTTGGATGGTCTTGGTCCATGGTTCGTAACAGCGAAGGAAGGCCTGAAGCTCATTGAGGCCGATTGTTCCATTCTGGTCAGTATCAAACTGTGTCACCAAGTCATTCATCTCTGTCTCCGAGAGTTCTGTCTCCGGGAAAGCTTGCTTGAAGAAGCTCCTCAATTCGGTGGCTTCCAGCTCCCCATTTCCATTGGTGTCAAACCTTTTGAAGATCTCTGCTGTGTTGTGATGTGACAGAAAAGGCTGGCGATGACCAGGAGCGCAGCACTGTCCCATCTCTCTCTCTCTCTGAGATTGAATGTGGTAAGGTCGTCAAGACAAAATGCTTGAGAGTTGAGCTTTTCGATCTGGGACAAAGTGGACATCTGCACAGCATTAGCTAGAGTAAACAAATGGTTTGAATAACATTGAATAGATGTATGATTGCATGTGTAGGTATGTATGATTGAGCATCTTGGAAGGCTTGGCCAGCTACTTACGTCAATAGTCACCAAGCCCGTGGCGCCGTCATCCCGCATTTGCCTGCACAAAGCAAGGTCATTCAGGTTCACCGAGCACCAAGCGGCATGTCCGTGCTTCCAAGCTTTAACATGCTTTAATTGTGTTTCAAACATCTTATATAGATATATAAATTAGTTTTTGGCTGGACAAGTCTTGCTTCTTTTCCAACAAACTTGCAAAGACAAAATGGTTGCAAAAAATTGATTCACAGCCACACTGGCCCTTAAGCAAACGTCATGAATAATGACACCGGAGAAGAAAACACATGAGATGCAGGTCTACAACACTTCTTGTATTGTATGTATTTGAAACATTATGGAACCATAGAGCCCTGGTCTGCCTCAAGCAAGCCACTGCACCCTTGGTATCACAGGCTCTCGACAGAGCCAAAACCTCGGTGCGATACAAGGAAGAACCACGCCCTTTAGCAATCCTTATTGTTTCTGTCCTTAATAGAACTAGACGACGAGTGGCCCGAAAGCATTTTTCATCACGTAGGAAGTCAGAGTGCGAGTTATCTGTTAAGTGTGTTATACGTGTTCAGTGTGAAGTGTTAAGTCGAGTGTGTTGAGGCAGTGTGTGGGTCTCTGTGTGTGTGTATCTATGTCTGTGTGTGTATGTGTCTCTCTCTGTATGTCTTTCTGAAGCGCAGGAACACCTGTTTTCTGCAAGTTCTTCACCTCTCGAAAGTCACCTCCGCGTAGTAAAGTTGTACTACAAAGTCGCCAGTTCTCATCTTCCAGCTCCACAGATTGCTCCGTGTACTAAAGTTCTACTACCAAGTCGCCAGTTCTCATCTTCCAGCTCCCCAGATACTCCGCGTACTCAAGTTGTACTACCAAGTCGCCAGTACTCATCTTCCCACTCCCCAGATACTCCGCGTACTAAAGTTGTACTACCAAGTCGCCAGTTCTCATCTTCCAGCTCCCCAGCTACTCCGCGTACTACAGTTGTACTACAAAGTCGCCAGTGCTCATCTTCCAGCTCCCGAGATACTCCGCGTACTCAAGTTGTACTACCAAGTCGCCAGTTCTCATCTTCCCACCGCCCAGCTACTCCGCGTACTAAAGTTGTACTACCAAGTCGCCAGTTCTCATCTTCCAGCTCCCCAGCTACTCCGCGTACTAAAGTTGTACTACAAAGTCGCCAGTTCTCAGTTCTCAGCTTCCAGCTCCACAGATTGCTCCGCGTACTAAAGTTGTACTACCAAGCACAGTTCTCAGCTTCCAGCTCCACAGCTACTCCGCGTACTAAAGTTGTACTACAAAGTCGCCAGTTCTCAGCTTCCAGCTCCACAGATTGCTCCGCGTACTAAAGTTGTACTAGAAAGTCGCCAGTTCTCAGCTTCCAGCTCCCCGGCTACTCCGCGTACTAAAGTTGTACTACAAAGTCGCCAGTTCTCAGCTCCCAGCTCCACAGATTTCTCCGCGTACTAAAGTTGTACTAGAAAGTCGCCAGTTCTCAGCTTCCAGCTCCCCAGCTACTCCGCGTACCAAAGTTGTACTACAAAGTCGCCAGCGCTCATCTTCCAGCTCTCCAGATACTCTGCGTACTAAAGTTGTACTACAAAGTCGCCAGTTCTCAGCTCCCAGCTCCACAGATTGCTCCGCGTACTAAAGTTGTACTAGAAAGTCGCCAGTTCTCAGCTTCCAGCTCCCCAGCTACTCTGCGTACTAAAGTTGTACTACAAAGTCGCCAGTTCTCAGCTTCCAGCTCCACAGATTGCTTTCGCGCACTCGACACGCACGATCTCCGCAGAGGGTTGCGCGCGCAGCCGGCAAATCGCACTCTCGCCTGCATTTCGCGCACTCGACACGCACGATCT
>CAXAMN010026151.1:299516-329569 GCA_963970005.1 Durusdinium trenchii
GCCTGCATTTCGCGCACTCGACACGCACGATCTCCGCAGAGGGTTGCACTTTCGGTTGACGCTGTTCGTCCCGCCCTCCGCCTTGAAAAGAGAATTTATAAAGTGGGGAAATGTTTTTTCATTAGGACATCTCCCGTGCTAGTTTTCCATACTCACACTTGCCTACTCATTGCATGCTTGTTGCATGCTTGCATAGTCATTGCATGCTTGCATACTCACGCTTGCATATCATGCTTGCATACTTATACACTTGCATACTTTGACACTGGCATACTTCGCACTTGGATGCTTTCGCTCTTCCAGTGTGTGTGTGTGTGTGTCAGTGTGAGTGTCGAAGTGTAAGTGTCGAAGTGTCAGTGTTCAAAGGATTTTCCGGAAGAACCCTTCGCAATGCTTTCGGGAAAAAGAGATGAGAAAAAAGGCCCCTTTGCAGACCCTTGCCTTCATTATCTCTTTTTCGTCTATCCGACGCTTTGCACACTTTGCACATCCGGTGCAATGTGCATATACACGATGTGCACGTAGGGCCAAACTAAGGTGCATGAGAAGACGCCTGCTTCCAATCCCGCGAGTGCTATCTTACGAGTATATAATGTCATATAACTAAGATGGAGGCCACTACAATTAGGTTCCCATTGCTATTAGGTTCCCATTACAAGTATTCAGGACTACAATTGGGTCATCCAAGTGATACAAGCGCTTTGCGACCAACTTTGAGTTCTAAGTGCTTCGCCACAGGGGTGTATGAGCGCACGGTTGGACTGTAACCTGGACACGTGGGACAAACAACGAGGTCCAGGAAGCAATTCTGAGTGGCCCTTTTGGGGGTGGAGAAGCTCCCACATCACTGAAATCACTCCTCAGGACTCCTCCTGGCTTTTCAGTGTGCCTGGATGGTTGGGTATAGGTCTCCCGCGTGCTATTTGAACTTTAGCTGCTGGGTCAATTCTTCTTGCTGGGGACATTTTTTGAGTGAATCTCTTCCAAATCAACGCATAGGATTCTGAAGAGTAGGCAGATAGAGCAAAAAATACTTCAAGGTCGGAACTACATGTACAAGGCATGCATTGGTATATATATATATATGTTTAAAACACTGCAATCAACCAAGGCTTGGCACATGGTACTTGGAGATGCTTGGAGAATCTCCAGTCTCCAGCTGCATGTGAATCAGCTCAACGGCTCTGCCCAATCAACTGATGCCTGCCGCCTTCAAATGTTGGATCCACTGGAAGGCCATCTTGACCTCACGGAATTCTGGATAATGTCTGCTTGCACGGGATTCTGAGGTGTTGCTGGATGAGTCCTAGATGAGTTGAATCCGTTTACAAAGAAGTTCTATGGAGTGCTTAATAAGGCGTTTTTGATATGTTGTGCTGTCTTCAGCAATGGAACCCTGCGCGTATCTATCATATACCAGTAACAATGGATGATGGTTAGTAAAGAGTTTTCTCTAAAATAGTGATAATTGTTTACTCATGTTTACTCACTGTTACAGGCAATAGGACACATACCCAAGGAATCCCCTTTGACTTTCGCACCTACACTCTCATCAAACAGAACTGCCTGCCCACGACGCGCATGCAACTCCACCAGGGTGTTGAAAGTCACCAAGTCCGGTGAAAATCCTGCAGGGGACAGCTGATCTCTTCCTAGCACTTTTTTTTGTGGTGCTCCCTTGACATCTCAACAACCTAGATGTCCAGATTCTTGGACTTTGTACCAACAACGTCGAAACTTGTGTTCCACCTTGCTCAATCCAAAGGAACATGACAACGTCGAGTTGCTCTGATACGCCTTGATCAGGTACTTGGACTGTGCATCCAACGAAAATCCTGAGGTATCTGGCAATATTTCTATGTTCTGGACCACCTGGCGATGGTAATGGCGGGGCCTGCTTCTTTCATGCGCTTTAGCCACAAGGTCACACCTCAAGGTGTCTAGGAGTCTAGCTTGGTGTACCGACATTTAGCTAACCCTCACAGTCCTGTGATTCACCAACACTTTGTGAACTTCGACTCGCTGCATCAACACCAAGCCCTGGACCTGCATCATCAGCATTCCTGTCGCTGCAATGGACCGGTTTGTGACATTTGCTGGGCATGCCTATCATGTTTCTTTTGCTCTCGTAATTTTCCACCTGGTTCAATCAAACCGGCATGAAAGCTTGAACGCACCGTAACTAAATGTCAGAAACATGTTTCAGATTGCATGCCTGGCTTCAACCAGGGATCACAGCTCCTGACACAGTTCACCAAGATGCTGTTGTATGTCACGATGTCGGGCCTGGCCCACTTTTGGTTCTGAGCTGCACGAGCAATACATTACATTGTGAAGCCTACTGCACTGAAAAGTGCTTCTTTCACCTTCTCCTTGATAGCTCAAAATTACAGTACCAGGGAGCTTGACCTCGTCTGATACTACTACTAAAAATGAACGAATTAGTTATCCCGGCAAAAGACCCCAAACAGTGTTGTGTGTCTAGACGTCTTGATATCCAGAGAGGTCTTGAGATCCAGAGAGATCTAAAGGTCTAGAACAGAAATCCGGAGAGATCTAGAGGTGTAGAGGGCTGGCCTTGAGAAAAAGAACAAGTGATTTGGAGATCTAGGGCCCACAGAGGTCTTGAGATCCAGAGATATCAAGAGAGAAACTAGAGGTTTCAAGCTTTTGATATCTAGCATTAGAGACGCTGGAGATCTAGAGGTCTTGCGATCCAAGGAGATTCTGGAGGTTTAGAGTCTAGAGAGATCCAGAGGTCTAGCACAAAAATCTGGAGGGCCAAAGGCCTAGAGATCTAGAGGTCCGGAAGTGTAGAGTTTTCTTAAGGGCACATATAAAAGCACCTATGAGAGCACGTGCAGGAAAGCACACGCATTAGAGCACGGCATGAGAGGTCACATATGAGAGTCTGGTGGGACCCAAGCAGATCTTGAGAGTGAGAGATCTCAAACTAGAGGAGTTCTAGAGGTCTAGAGGTTGCAAGAGATCCAAAAGCCAACAGCGCCTAACAACCTAGAGAGCACACGTGAGGGCACATATGCGAGCACAGTTTGAAAAAACACGCACACATATTATGAGAGCACATGCAAAAGAGCACGCACGCGAGAGCACACATATGAGAGCACATTCGCTGCGTTTGCCACGGAATCTGCACTTCCTTCCAGGTCCACAAAGTGCCAAGTCCACAAAGTGATGTGCGTGCCACGAAACCTGCACATCAAGATCACATCCCGCAGCCCTGCCAAGGCCTTTAGCAGCAAGAGCGCTTCCAAGATGCCAATGTGCAGCTTTCGCTCGAGACATCCCTCGATTTCTGAAAACGAACCACACGTCCAGAGTCCAAAGGTCACTGCACCTGCCACGAAAACAGAGCGTGCCGAAGACCTGTCCAAGTGATGCGCCCACCACGAACTCTGCACATCGATATTCAATGCCGCTCCGATCCTGCACCTCGACTTTGCACCAACCAAACACGAGGTTTCCCTTACGGCCACGGGAAGTGACCAAGTCCGAAAATGTGCGCAGTCGAGGAAAGCACCCGCTCTAGCCCACCAATTTCTACGAGCCTACAGAGGTGAATTCTTGTACTGCAAATAGCAGCGAATTAGCCAGACGCGGAGGAGGACCTCGATCAAAACCCGGGCCTTAACACTTACTATAAGAACCCCTCGTGTTAAACTGTTTGGAGAAAAACATGTCGTTCTGTCTTGTCATGCCCTGCGTCCTTGACCAAAACTCTGCTTAAGCCCTTTCTTGAGGGACTCAGGTGGACTCAGCCCCGCCTTGATGCAAAAAAAACCAAAGCCTGAAAAAAAAGATGGAGCCCACGAACCCGAATGCAAACACATATGTCAATCCACTGTGTATAGAAAGAGACCCAGCCGGTTAGAGTCTCTTTTTCACGCTCCGGCACGCTGTTGGACATCATGCGCTGGGGACTCCACCACCAAGGCAGCATGTGCTGGGGACTTCACCACCAAGCTCCGTCTTCGTCATGAACGGTCTTCGTTTTGCGTTCAAATCAAGCACTGGCGTAAAGGTTCTGGCAGATCCACATCACGAAAGAAACAATGGCATTGTCCCAAAATCTCGAAAAGAAGCACTTGAAAATGATAACCGTCCACATAATACAGAGAAATCCACAACCGTGGCGTCTGATCTTCTTGTAAATAGGAGTGCAAGACCGTGCGTTGTTGTGTTTCACCTGCGTCAACAAGAAGTATATGAGACACACACAACGGAAGTGAGTGGCACTATCCTATAGGTCATGTCATTAGTCCAACGTTGGCATCGGTCCCGTATGTGTGTGCACACTCTTGTGGGACACTCTTGTAGGACACTCTTGTGGGACACTCCTGTAGAACACTCTTGTGGGACACTCTTATAGGACACTCTTGTGGGACACTCTTAAGCGGCACTCTTGTGAGACACTCTTGTGGGACACTGTTGCGGGACACTCTTGTGGGACACTCTTGTGGGACACTCTTACGGGACACTCTTGTAGCACACTCTTGTAGGACACTCTTGTGGGACACATTTGTGAGACACTCTTGTGGGACACTCTTGTGGGACACTCATACGGGACACTCTTGTGGGGCACTCTTGTAGGACACTCTTGTGGGACACTTTTGTGGGACACTCTTGCGGGACACTCTTGTAGGAAACTCTTGTGGGACACTCTTGTAGGAAACTCTTGTGGGACACATTTGTGAGACACTCTTGTGGGACACTCTTGTGGGACACTCTTGTAGGACACTCTTGTGGAACACTCTTACGGGACACTCTTGTAGGACACTCTTGTGGGTCACTCTTATGGGACACTCTTGTCGGACACTCTTGTAGGACACTCTTGGGACGCTCTTGTGCTGTCGGATACTCTTGTGGGACACTCTTGTGGGACACTCTTGTAGGACACCCTTGTGGGACACTGTTGTGGGACACTCTTGACTCTTAAGGGACACTCTTGTGAGACACTCTTGTGGGACACTCTTGTGGGGCACTCTTGTGGGACACTCATACGGGACACTCTTGTGAGACACCCTTGTGAGACATTGTGGGACACTTTTGTGGGACACTCTTGCGGGACACTCTTGTAGGAAACTCTTGTGGGACACTGGGACACTCTAAAAGGACACTCTTGTGGGGCACTCTTGTGGGACACTCTTGTAAGACACTCTTGTGGGACACTCTTGTGGGACACTCTTGCGGGACACTCTTGTAGGAAACTCTTGTGGGACACTCTTGTAGGACACTCTTGTGGGACACTCCTGTAGGACACTCTTGTGGGACACTCTTGTGGGACACTCTTGTAGGAAACTCTTGTGGGACACTCTTGTAGGACACTCTTGTGGGACACTGTTGTGGGACACTCGTGTGGGACACTCTGAAGGGACACTCTTGTGAGACACTGTTGTGGGACACTGTTGCGGGACACTCTGGCGGGACACTCTTGTGGGACACCCATACGGGACACTCTTGTGGGACACTCTTGTGGGAGACACTCTTGTGGGACAGTGTTGCGGGACACTCTTGTGGGACACTCTTGTGGGGCGCTCTTACGGGACACTCTTGTAGGACGCTCTTGTGGGACCCTCTTGTAGGACACTCTTGTGGGACACTCTTACGGGACACTCTTGTAGGAAACTCTCGTGGGACACTCTTGTAGGACACTCTTGTGGGACACTGTTGTGGGACACTCTTGTGGGACACTCTTAAGGGACACTCTTAAGGGAAACTTTTGTGAGACACTCTTGTGGGACACTGTTGCGGGACACTGTTGTGGGACACTCTTGTGGGCCACTCATACGGGACACTCTTGTGGGACACTCTTGTGGGACACTCTTGTGGGAAACTCTCGTGGGACACTCTTGTGGGACACTCTTGTGGGACACTCTTGTAGGAAACTCTTGTGGTATACTCTTGTAGGACACTCTTGTGGGACACTCTTGTAGGACACTCTTGTGGGACAATTTTGTAGGGCACTCTTGTGGGACACTCTTGTGGGAGACTCTTGTAGGAAACTCTTGTGGGACACTCTTGGAGGACACTCTTGTAGGGCACTCTTCGTACGAGACTTCCTCCAAAAAGTCACGCGTCAAGTCTCCAAAACGAGCGTTTCGTACGAGACTTCCTCCAAAAGTCACATGTCAAGTCTCCAAAACGAGCGTTTCGTACGAGACTTCCTCTAAAAGTCACATGTCAAGTCTCCAAAACGAGCGTTTCGTACGAGACTTCCTCTAAAAGTCACATGCCAAGTCTCCAAAACGAGCGTTTCGTACGAGACTTCCTCCAAAACTCACATGTCAAAGTCTGCAACACTGCAAAACGAGCATTTCGTACAAGACTTCCTCCAAAAGTCAAGCATCGGAGCACACACATCACGCAGCCCTGCCAAGCAGTTTCGCGAGTCCAGCCCCTCCAAACAATACCCGCTCACACGCCAATCCCACTGTGACAGCGACATTCACCTCTACCACAACTCACACCCTCACAATTCCCTGCGCCTGCCACGAATCTTTCCGCATCCACACGTTATAACGCGCACAAAGTATTGCGCCTGCCATGAAATGTCACCTCCGTCACACCTCGCAACCTCACGATTCCCTGCGCCTGCCACGAAAATCGCACTTCCACACCTCAAAATCCGCACAAAGTACTGCGCCTGCCACGAAAAGTGACAATATCATCTCATGTGAGCTTCAACAAAATTTGCACCACACCACACGTTTGGAATGATTTCGACCCGTTCTGAACACACTCCCATCCACCAAAATCGCCATTTCAGCTGAGACTGGTCACGAAAACAGAGCTTCGATGCCACACCCTGAAACGCAAATCCCAATGGCGCGGCCACATCCAAAGCCCCAAAAACACGACTCTCCAAACGCTAATCCCAAAGGAACTGCGTAGCAAACTGAGGATCTCACAAAACGCTGCCCCTGTGCAGCGAAATGCATCACGCTTCTTGCGCGACATGTCATTTTCATGCAAATCACAATGGAATAGCGTCGCAAACTGACACGTGACACATCCATGAAAAGTCACTTGCAAAAGCTTCCCCCAATGGCAGCGCCTTAGCGCTCTACTGCGGACGGTTGCGAACGGTTGCGGACGGTTGCGAACATAGAAACAACGGGTCGTGAACAAGGCTCTACCCCCAGACCCCCAGAGTTAAACGAGAACCCTTCGCTACGCATTCGGGAAAAAGTGATGGCCCCCATAAATAAGGTCCGATGAACTTACTCAGCCTCGCCTTGATGCGCGCGTTACATTTGCGCACATGAGCTGGACTTCTTTGTGACGTTCTTCGCGAGCCTTCGTGGGCGAAAATGCCGCAAACTCCACAAATGATTGCAGCATATTGCATTTGACATTTGGCCATTAAGCTAACTCAAGCGAGATGACGGAAGTCTTACTAGTAGTATCAATATGATTGGCCATTGAGCTCAGCTCACACGTTAAGACCATCAGTGCAATCTGCTCCAACATGTGCAAAGCTTTTCACCCCCTATTGTAATTCCTCTTTCATTGGCCATTGAAGCTTGAAAACGCCTGGCCATTTTTTGCACAGCGTTTCCGAAAGCTTGAAGTACCGTCAATGATGACCGGGCGGTGGCATTTTCCATTATCTTTCAGTCCACTCCGCAGTTCATTCACCTTTTGCTGCCAAGTGGCCAAGGCTCCAAGTGCGGCATTGTATGCTTCCTTCCATGGGATTGTTGCATTGCATCCCTGATATCAAAACTGCAAGCCTCCTTACGTCCAGGTGAATCCTTTAAAGCAAACGAATGAACATGTCTGCTTATGAAAATAGTTTCCACGCCGCATCCATTAAGCACAAGCTCCTTCAGTCCACATGCTTGAACAGGCAAACTACACTGACTGACTAAATACACAGTACGTTATTTGCTTACTTAGAACTTAGAACACGTTGATGGATGTTGATAATCAATTCACGCACCCAAGAGGGTACGCGTCCTTGAAACAGTGCTTTCCTTAACTTAACTTTATTGTGTGAAACAGCACGGCCTGCTCTCACAACCAAACCTCACATTCCGCTATGGCCTGTGACTCTGCATTCTCGACTTGAGCCTGCTGCAGCCACTTGACCTTCCCAACTGGCAAAGGGAACATGGGAGGCGGACATCTCACTTTTTTCCCATTGTACTACTGAGTATGTGTATCCAACTCCCTGCAAAACAGTTTCTGTAAGCTTCAAATATTTACATTGCTCCCCAACAAGCAGTAGGGGCACCGTCGGCAGCAAGGAGAGGTTCGCTGTGAGCATGCAGTGCAGCGGAGCAGGAACCATGCCAGTCATATATAAACTACTAAACAAAGAAAACACATATGCTACTACATTACAAAATATTGGCACTTGATGAAACACGGGGCCTGAGATTGACGCGGCGTGACACAAGTAAACAGGTACAGGGCAAACCAAATGCTCTCAGGACTCTAAGGTGACAAACCAGGGATTTTCGTTCCACGAGGGAGACCCACAAAAATGATATGTTCAATATTGTTGAATAATTCTGTCACGTTTCAAAGATAAAACTGTAGATTATTGGGCCGCAAAAGGAACTCTTGACGATTCCTAATGTGTAAATACATCTGTGTGCATATGTAAATATAGATATATGCATACACTACACTGGCATAAAAACAAACACATCCCAGCCACCTCTGCTCACACAACATGGTTGGTTTTTGTGGCTCCAAAAGTTGAGCCCTCATTTTTTGTGTGGTTCTCCTCACCACTTTCACGCTAGAAATGGACTCTCCTCAAGCGGCTCGGGTCCCAAGCTGCTCGGTTGGCATTCTTTGCTGATGCCTTGGCGCTGCAGGTCATGCACGTACTGTACTATCGATCATGATACAGACTCATACCTTCAACATCTGTCAACAAAGGAAGGGTCTTTAAAAATGACACAAAGGCAAGAGGCCCTTCAAAGCGCCCACTCACCGTCAGATGTTCATATGATTCTTTTTAGACCCTCGAAAGATAAGGACGGAACCACCAAGGCAGCGTAAGTCTTTTGGTTCGGCCTTCCGTTTGGGTTTTGTTCTGCCATCTGTGGTTTCAAGTGAACATACATAAACATATAATGTAATATATAATGTAATATATAAATATATGTACAAATCAACAAATCCAATATTCCCCAATCAGTGTGGTCACACTAGGGGTTCTTACGGTAGTGGTTAAGCACCGGTGTCTAATCGAGGTGTCGCACCATCCGGCTAATTCGCTGCTATTTACGGTACATTCATGCCTCTCGAAATCCTCGAAGTATGTCCAAAAATGCTATTGCTGTTGGCCTGTCATGCAATGCTGTTTGCTGTTCCGTGTCATGCAAGTTCAAACCAATAAAGAAGAAAAGGGCAGCAAATGCAAAACACAGAAATTGAAACATTGAAACGAAAAAAACACATGCAATTTGATACTGCAAGAAAAAGTACCTGGGTGGAACCGTGCCAGGTCCAACGGATAAAAGAATAGCTGGGTGATGCTGGGTGTAACCACGCCAGGTCAGCCTAGAAGCAAGAGTCTCACAGACTAGAGTCGGAAAAGCGATCGAAGTGGAGATAAAAAGAAAGCTCTAGTTGTAGAAGCCGGTCTCGCGGCCAAGGTTTAGAGACCACACATATGAGAACCGGCTAGAGTTTTTCAGGGGTATACGTAGATCTAAAGGTCGAGGTCTAGAGTGCACACATCTGCAGTCATCAGAGCACGGGTCTCATCAGAGCACGGGTCTGAGAGCACGCTTGATGGTCTAACGGATAAAAGACTAGCTGGTTGTAGCCACGCAATGTCATGGTAGAAGCAACAGTCTGAAGATGGGAAGAGTGGGAGTGGGAGGGAAAAGGGTGATGGCTGGGAATTGGGGATGGGCGGAAGCCTGGAGAAAGCGCAGTGTCTGGCTCATACAGAAGGCAGAGGCTGCACCACATACAGGCGAACAGGGCCAGCCAAGAAACCAGGAAGATTCGACCTGCAGAGGCTGAGTGCAATGGGCCAAAGCAGGTTCAAATGGCTGGCAGACAAGAAAGTTAGGAAAGAAAGAAGAGCAAAGGAAGAGGCTGCCAAGCAGGAAGCCTTCCAAACTGGCCCCAACTGGCAGTTCCAAGTGCAGCAGCTGCAGCAAACGCAGCAATGGCAGGCTAGGCCCACCAACACCACGCCCAGCAATGGCAGGCCGAGCAATGCGGGGCTATGTGGGCACACCCACAAGGCTGGTACTAAAGCAAACATTTTTCAAGCAAGTGTTGTGGGCAATCTCTCCTTCTTTTGCAGCAGGTGGGCAGCAGGGAAGTGGCCACAAAGGGCCAACTCAACAGAATGCCCCTTAACACCTTGGAATTCATTTCATTTGCTTGCATGCCTCTCATTTATGCTTATTCCATGCTTTTATGTTTGTTCATGCTGGCAGGAGCCCAAAAGGTGAGCCTGCTTCAAAGTCAACAAGTGGCCCTGTGAAGGGGAATGTCCCTGTGCAGGGGAAAGGCAAGCAAAAAAGGTGAAGAGCAGAGTTCCTCTTCATCTAACTCCTCCTCCACCTCTGCCAAGCCCAAGAGTAAAGCAATTTCACTTGTTGGGACAAAAGTTCCAAGCCCAACAATGTGGATAGAGAGAGAGAGAGAAGCAGGCCGTGGAGGGGCGCCTGGGTGCCCAAGAGGAGGGGGTGTCTTGGGTTCAGGTGGTTCGAAGAAAGAGGCCAAAACTACCACAAAGCAAACCCTGAAAAAGAGCAAAGACAAACCTTGAAAAAGGTTGAGCCTGGAAGAAGGGCAATCAACCAAGACCAACTGCTTGAGTTTGAAAAAAGTAAGCACAACAGTTGCCACAAAATGTGTGCGTTTTGACAAAAAAAAGTTGGCCACTGAATTGAACATCAAGCAATCACCCAAAAACCAACTTGAGAGGAGGGAGACACGAAAGGTAGGACAGCGGGAAGAGAAGAGAACGCGAGAGGCAGGAACAAAAATGCAATGTTCGACATGGTGATTTATCCCCTCGGAGGCGACCTTTCGAAAATATAATTTCATACGCACTCTAAATGTTCAAACATATGCTCTCGAGATGTTCAAAAAGATTCGTAGGAAAACTAGACGACGAGTGGCCCGAAAGCATTTTTCATCACGCAGGAAGTCAGAGTGTGAGTTATCTGTTAAGTGTTCAGTGTGAAGTGTTAAGTCGAGTGAGTTGAGGCAGTGTGTGGGTCTCTGTATGTGTGTATCTGTGTCTGTGTGTGTGTATGAGTCTCTGTCTGTGTGTGTGTCCGAGTCTGTTGAGGCAGTGCGTGGGTCTCTGCGTGTGATGTGTGTGTATGAGTCCCTGTCTGTGTGTGTGTCTATGTCTGCTGCTGGTGAAGGTCTTCACTGTAGATATAGTGAACGATATTTACGAGAAGCTTTGGGGTGTGCATGTTGAAACTTCTTGCAAGTACATTCTTCATTGCTGTTGACTTGCTTTATGTTCCTGGCTACGATCTGGTGCTAGCTGGCCCAAGTTCTATGGAGACTTGCGCAATCTCACTTTGAGCACCAAAAGGTAAGCTGTGCAAAATGCACAAATGCATCGCAACCACACCGCTCTCCAGGTAACGTTTTCTTCACTTGAGATGTAGTTCACCAACCACTATACTGGTCATTTTCTCATCGACTGTCCCAAAAAACAAAAACGTGCCCAAGTTGCTTCAGATGACACGCAGCAGCCATTGCCTATATCTTCGCGATATCTTCGCGTGCTCTCTCTGCTCAGCTCGCGAGTAGCCTGTGTATAAGGAAAAGATTCCCGAAAATATGTCTAGCAACGTCCTTGTTGTCCTTCCGCCGAACGACGTCCGGCTTGAACGACTCGGTGTCACTCCAGGTCTAATGTGAGTTTTGTGTTAAGTGTGACGTGTTCAGTCTTGTGCGTCGAGTCCGTGTGTGGGTCTCTGTGTGTGTCTATGTGTGTATCTGCGTCTGTGTCTCTGCACAGGTGAGGGGCTGTAGACGTCCATGCGCAGCTGACACGGCAGCACAACAGTCTGGCTCAGGAGCGCCCACCTTTCTCGCTGTGTCCGCGCAACGCTGAATAGGTCCACCAGACACTGTTCGCAGTGACGGTGTGGATGCGCAGGTGCGATATACATGTGACGAAGAAAGGGCAATTGCCCTGGATTTGGTCAATGGGCTCCACCGCATTCCAATGCACAAGATTGAGTTCTTGGCAGACCAACGTTTCTGCCCAATTGATGGGTCCTGTCTTGAGGAGTGCGTGTGTCAAATAGATTTGGGGGAGCTCGATCCAGCAGCACGCGCCCGAATTTTGCGCTGAAACTCAGGCGGGCCGGTCGCAGCGACCTCTATTGGACTCTCGACCACGCGCGATCTCCGCAGAGGGTTGCACGCACACCGGACAGATCGCACTCTCGCCTGCATTTCGCGCACTACACGCACGATCTCCGCAGAGGGTTGCGCCGGGATGGGACAAATCGCGCTCTCGCCTGCGTTTCGCGCGCTCGACACACACGATCTCCGCTGCAGAGGGTTGCGCGCACACCGGACAAATCGCACTCTCGCCTGCATTTCGCGCACTCGACACACACGATCTCCGCAGAGGGTTGCGCGCACACCGGACAAATCGCACTCTCGCCTGCATTTCGCGCACTCGACACGCACGATCTCCGCAGAGGGTTGCCCGCGCGCAGGACAAATCGCACTCTCGCCTGCATTTCGCGCACTCGACACGCACGATCTCCGCAGAGGGTTACATTTTCGGTTGACGCTGTTCGTCCCACCCTCCGCCTTTAAGAGAGATTTTATAAAGTGGGGAAATGTTTTTCATTAGGACATCTCCCGTGCAAGTTTTCATTAGGACATCTCCTGTGCAAGTTTTCCATACTCACACTTGCATACTCATTAGGACATCTCCCGTGCAAGTTTTACTTTTGCGCTTGGATACTTGCCGTTGGACGCTTTCACTCTTCCACTTACACTGGGATACGTATTGAAGTGTCAGTGTTCAAGTGTAAGTGTGGAAGCGTAAGTGTCCAACTGTACGTGTAGAAATGTCAGTGTTCAAGCGCAAGTGTGGAAGTGTCAGTGTGTAAGTGTAAGTGTAGAAGTGTCAGTGTTCATGAGATTTTCCGGAAGAACCCTTCGCAATGCTTTCGGGAACAAACTTGCCCCATGGCGCAGATCATTGGTGAGCATTGAATCGGAGCATCATAGGATTTGAATCTGAACTATCCTGAAACCATAAGAGGCTCACGAAGACGTTCCCCAGGACAAAATTGACGCGCTTCACAAAACAAACTCTAGGTATGCATCCCCTCGGGGAACACCTTTCGTGATTAGAGGCTCACGAAGACGTTCTGCAGGAGAGAATTGAATTTAGAGGGGGGAAGGGGGGGGGGCTGTGTTGAAAAATCAATTCGAGGGGGGGGGCGGATTGAATTGAATGATCAATTATTCGACCCGGACGCGCCAACACTTGCTTCGCAAGACAAACTCAAGGTATCCCCTAAAGGGCTACTTTTCGTGACAACAAACAGCAGCCCATTATATGATGGGTGGTTGTTTTTCTGCAGACTCTTTTTTTGTTGTGATATTTGCGATTATTTGTGGCTCAAATCCAAGTAGTATTTTTTGCACCGAGTTATATCTGAAGGGTTTGGCCCTGTAAAGGGCAATGAAAAAGGTAATGAAGAGCATGAAGGTAGAGAAGGGAACCCTGAAACATTTGACAGGTATTGGTAAATCATATTATGTTTGCACGTTGCCTGGGCAGGTCCAGAAGGGCAGCATCAAGGCCAGGAAAAACTTTAAAGATCAAGCAGAGTGGCAATTTGCACTTGAGGAGGAAATCCAGTACAAGAGGCAAGCTTCTGCCTCTGAAGGAAGACGCAGCAGACGCAGTTGCCGTCATTCATAAAGGTCAAAGCAGCTGGCCTCATGGGGATGGCTGACCAATCTGGTCTTGATTAGCAGGCTTTGGCTGATGCGGGCGCTGGGGGCGCAAAGCAAAAGAAACGTGCCCTGGCCATCAAAGACAAGGATGCAACTACAAATGATGAGGTGGAACCAGAGCCAGAGCCAAGCCCAAAGAAAGCAAAGAAAGGCGCAGACCCTGAGCATGCTGAGGAGGCTGAGCTCCTAAGTGACATAGGTGCCAGCAGCAACAAGGACATTGCCAAAAAGATGGTTCTAAAGATGGTGGCTCTGTTGGAGAAGGTGGAAAAGGATTCAAAGGTGGACTGCAGCACCCCCAAAGGCAAAAAGCTGCTGGATTGCTTGCAGGAGCTCAAGAAGCTGCAAAAGACCGGCGCCAAGCTGAACGTGGAAACAGCCAGGCAGCAGCTCTTTGAAGGTGCTTCGGCCGTCAAAAGAATCAAAGAAAGGGCACAGGCTTTGTTTTGGAGCAAGATGGCAGCCTTAATTGCTAGACCAATTTGCACATGGGATGTCAGAGGCTTTGCTGCAGTTTCTGTGTCTGAGAGTTGCGTGGAGCGTTTCCTCATTCACTTGCTCCAGCTCAGGCCCTTCAGTGCAGAGCTAAGCTTTTGCAGCTGCAAAAGCCTGGAGTGATTGCTCATGACGTACAAGACCTTTCCAGCCTGGGAAATATTGGAAGGGGTCAGAACCATGTGGCTGGCCAATTGACATCCAAATTTTGCAAGAGTGAAGAGTTGGACGTTCCTTTCCCCTACTTCTTTGAAGCCCCTGCAATGAAAAATGGGGCAGACAAGTGGTTCTTGGCCACTGAGAAGTTGGCAATTTTCCTGCCTCATGAGTGGTTTGCATGGATGCAGCGCCACTCCAATGGTCCAATGTGTCAGGAATAAGCCAGCTGCACCTTTGGGAAGACAAGCTCAGAGCCACATTGTGCCAGTTCAGCGCTGATGGTAAATCTTTACAAAACGATCTGAGGTTGCCAGGGTGGGCGCATTCAAATGTGTGTGTGCACTGCAAAGCAGGTAATTCCTGCGCCACACAATGATTACCGGCCAAATGCAAAGTGGAGGTCAACTTTGGCCGAGCCTGGCCCACCTCTGCCTGGTGGGCATCCTGTGGCAAAGGTTCCTGGCCTGAATATATTCACTGTGGCTTGTGGCACTTTGCATTGTTTGGAGGAGGGTGTCAGTGCACACACCTTGGCAAATTGCCTATTTGATTTGATCAATTAAGCCAGGTGGCCTTGGAGCTGGGAGTCACGATCAAATTTTGCACTGAGAATGTAAAAGCTTACCAAACAACAGTATGATGAACTTGGCATTGAGTCAAGCAATCAGATCAAAAAAACTGACCCCGTCCAACTTCACTTGAAAGGCCAGAAATATGAAAGATCTCATATCACAAGGTACAAAGCTAGACACATTCGCTACCTCACCCCAGTCATGAAAGAGATCATTCAGGATTACATTGACCGTGAAGATTCCTATTGCAAACACAGGTTGGAGTGCTTGGTGAACCTCACCCAAATGTATGACTTGGTGGATTCAAATGGTATTCACATGAGCAAGGAAGACAGCAAGGCATTCAAGAAGGTCTGTGACCTGACACTTTTGCGTTACTCTCAGTGTCCAAGCTATCTATTGATCAGCGATTTTCACAATGGACAATTGTCCATAAGCATCACCTGCAGGCACACATGGGGTACCAAGCACCCTTTGTGAATCCTCGCTTCATGAGTAACTTACTCACAAGAAACCATGGTTGGCTATCAAGCCATTTTTGCTCACAATTGCCTAAACACTTGGTGGCTGAGAGGGGCTGACTCTTGACAGCCCTGAATATAAGGCAATGCCTTGTACAAAGGCAATGCCCTGAAGAAGGACTACAAGAGCTTTGAAGAGACTTGCTTGGCAAAAAAGAGACATCTTGCACTTAGGTCACTTGTGTTGAAATGAACATCTGGACAAAGACATTATTGAAATTGGTCTTATTGAAATGTAGGCTCCTTATTGGTTCAGGTGCCAAAATGTTATTGAAACACAAACCAAAAAGATTTCCAATTTTATTGAAATGCATAGCCATTCTTGAAACAAGCGAAAGTTATTGAATTTTTCAATATGGCGTACTCTGGGCGCGCCTGCCGCGAAACCTTCACTTCGAGAGGTTCACAACGCGCTGCGCCTGCCACAAAATCTACAATTCAAGGTCCACAAAGTACTGCGCCGGCCGGCCACGATTTCTGAAAATGAACCATATATATTAAGAAATGTCCCCATTCACTGCACCTGTCACAAAGGAAGGGTCTTTAACAAAATGACACACAAAGGCAAGAGGCCCTTCAAAGCACCCACTCACCGTCAGATGTTCATATCATTCTTTTTAGACCTTCAAAAGATAAGGACGGAGCCACCGAGGCAGCGTAAGTCTTTTGGTTCGGCCTTCCGTTTGGTTTTTGTTCTGCCATCTGTGGTTTCATGTGAACATATATACATAAACATAAAAAGTATATATATATATATACAAGTCAAATATTCACCAAACAGTGTGTCTAATCGAGGTGTTTCACCATCCGGCTAATTCGCTGCTATTTACGGTACATTCATGCCTCTCGAAACCCTCGAAGTATGTCCAAAAATGTTATTTGCTGTTGGCCTGTCACGCAATGCTGTTTGCTGTTCCGTGTCATACAAGTTCAAACAGCAAATGCAAACCGCATAAATAGAAACGAAAACACACGCAAGTACTTGGGTGGAACCGCGCCAGGTCCAACGGCTAAAAGAATAGCTGGGTGATGCTGGGTGTAACCACGCCAGGTCAGCCTAGAAGCAAGAGTCTCACAGAATAGAATCGGAAAAGCTCTAGGCCTAGATCCAGAGAGTGAGTCGTAGAAGTCGGTCTCTCGGCCAAGGTTTAGAAACACACATATGAGAACAGGCTGAAGTTTTCAGAGGTACACATAGATCTAACGGTCGAGGTCTAGAGCGCACACATCTGAGAGCACAGTCATCAGAGCACGGGTCTCATCAGAGCACGGGTCTGAGAGCACGCTTGATGGCCTAACGGATACAAGATTAGCTGGGTGTAACCAGGCCACGTCATCCTAGAAGCAGCAGTCTGAAGAACACAAACGTTCAGAGGTCGGAAGGTGTTATTGAAACAATAGTTTTATTATTGAACTGAAACAATAACGTTATTTGTTTGTGTTTCAAAGAAGTTATTGGTTCCAACCAATAAACCTTTTTTGTTTGTATGGCTTTGCAGCAGGGGCGCAAGGAAAGCAGCACGTCAACCTTGTTCTGGGCTTGTAGGAACTAAGCAGGAACCCTGGATTTGAAACGCACCTGCAAGTTCATTTTTGCTCACAGGCAGCTTTTTTGTTCAAGTGCAAGGGCAAGCCCGTATAAGCTGCGCAAGGGCAATGTATCAGGGCAAGCCTGTGTGAGGGCAAGTTTCATGTCTGAAGCAATTGAGGTTGAGCCTTTAGATCTGCTGGCAAAGCCTCCTGTAATTTGGCAAGAAAGCAGGAAGCATACTGGCACTAGCTTCAACGCTGCAGAGCCTGGTTGTGGAGGAGGCACTGGGCGATGGTGCTTGGGGTCTCAGGCGCTACCTGTGCAGCCAGGAGTGGAGAACCACCTTCGTGGAAGATGGCTGGCACTACTCGGGCCCCAGGCACAACCCATGTCCTTGGAAGAGAAAAAGGAGCAGTTTAACAAGAAGAAGGATGGGCGTGTCCAAACATTTCTGGGCAAGCTCACTTCTGGGCAGAGAGAATGCATGTGGGGCAGGTTCAAAAAGGGCTAGAGAAGCCTTGGGGGACAAGGACCTGGAGGAGAAATGGAACACACACGGCAAAGGCAATGGAAGTGACAGCAAGAAGAAGGCCTTGCTCAAGGTGTTCCTGCAGAATGAGGGCAATCTCAAAAAGAACGATCGCTTTATGAAGGAGATGATCAAGCTGACTGAAATGAGGGGAAAGAAGGAAAAGGAACAATGGGCGCCCTTTGCCACCATGAGAAGAGCTCCTTGGTTGGCATGCTAGACTCTTTCAATCCCAGTCTAGCGTCCCATTTGACAGGTATGGATAAATCGTATTATGTTTGCACATTGCCTGGGCAGGTCCAGAAGGGCAGCGTCAAGGCCAGGAAAGACTTTAAAGATAAAGCAAAGTTGCAATTTGCACTTGAGGAGGAAACCCAATACAAGAAGCAATCTTCTGCCTCTGGAAGGCAGACGCAGTTGCCTTCATCAAGGTCAAAGCAGCTGGCCTCGTGGGGATGGATGAGCGCAAAGCCATGGAAACAGAGCCAGAGCCAAGCCCAAAGAAAGCATAGCAAGGTCCATACCAGGAGGCTGAGCTCCTAGTGACATAGGCGCCAGCAGCAACAAGGACATGGCCAAAAAGAGCGTTCTAAAGATGGTGGCTCTGTTGGAGAAGGTGAAAAAGTTCTAAAGATGGTGGCTCTGTTGGAGAAGGTGAAAAAGGATTCAAAGGTGGTGTCCAGCACCCCCGAAGGCAAAAAGCTTCTGGATTGCTTGCAGGAGCTCAAGAAGCTGCAAAGGACTGGCGCCAAGTTGAACATGGAAACAGCCAAGCAGCAGCTCTTTGAAGGTGCTTTGGCCATCGAAAGAATCAAGTAGAAACAAAAAACCTTGGGCCTTGAAGAAAGGCGAAGCAATGAGGAAGGGCACAGCTTTGTTTTGAAGATGGCAGCCTTAAAGGCAAAAAAAATGTGTGAGCTCTCAATGAAACGTTGTCTTTCTCCACTTGACTCTGCCACAGGCTTTTGTTCAGCCAAGGGTTCGGCGCAAATACAGACTTCACCAAGAAGACCTTCGCAAAGGGTCTTTTCAGTGCTGGATAAGGGCAGAGCCTTGTATGGACACATGGAAAACACACCAAGACGAGCCCTCTTGGTCTGGCATTGCTAGACCAATTTGCACATGGGATGTCAGAGGCTTTGCTGCAGTTTCTGTGTCTGAGTTGTGTGGAGTGTTTCCTCTTTCAGTTGCTGCAGCTCAGGGCTCTTCAGCGCAGAGCTTAGCTTTTGCAGCAATGTCAGAAGTGACTGCTCATGACATACAAGACCTTTCCAGCCTGGGAAATTTTGGAAGGGATCAGGACCATGTGGCTGGCCAATTTCACATCGAAATTTTGCAAGAGTGAAGAGTTGGATGTTCCTTTCCCCTACTTGCTTGAAGCCACTGCAATGAAACATGGGGCAGACAAGTGGTTCTTGGCCAGTGAGAAGTTGGCAGTTTTCCTGCCTCGTGTGTGGTTTGCAAGGACGCAGAGCCACTCCAATGGTCCAATGTGTCAGGAATAAGCCAGGTGGCCTTGGAGCTGGGAGTCAAGATCAAATTTTGCAGAGAGCTTATCAGACAACAGTATGTTGAACTTGGCATTGAGTCAAGCAATCAGATCAAAAAAAACTGACCCCGTCCAAGATCACTTGCAAAGGCCAGAAATATGAAAGCTTTCCTGAAATCACAGGGCACAAAGCCAGACACATTCGCTACCTCATCCCAGTCATGAAAGAGATCATTCAAGATTACACTGACCATGAAGATTCCTATTGCAAACACAGGTTGGGGTGCTGGGTGAACCTCACCCAAATGTATGACTTGATGGATTCAAATGGTATTCACACGAGCAAGGAAGACAGCAAGGCGTTCAAGAAGGTCTGTGACCTGACACTTTTTGCGTTACTCTCGATGCGCCAAGCTATCTATTGATCAGGGATTTTTACAATGGACAATTGTCCATAAGCACCACCTAGTGGCACACATGGGGTACCAAGCAGCCTTCATGAACCCTCGCTTCATGAGTACTTACTCAGGAGAAACCATGGTTAGCTATCAAGCCAATCTTGCTCACAATTGCCTAAATGGCAGTGCCCCACACTTGGTGGCTGAGAAGGTCCTCTGGAGATCCTGCGCTATCTCCATGGAGAGGAGGCTTTGTCTGCAGCCGGCGATGCCTCTTGACAGCCTTGAATACAAGGCAATGCCTTGTACAAAGGCAATGCCCTCAAGAAGGGCTACAAGAGCCCTGAAAAGACTTGCTTTGCAAAAAAGAGACATCTTGCACTTGTGTCACTTGTGTTGAAATGAACATCTGGACAAAGAAATCATTGAAATTGGTCTTATTGAAAGGTAGGTTCCTTATTGGTTCAGGCACCAAAATGTTATTGAAACGCAAACCTGTAAGATGTCCAGTTTTATTAGAAACAAGCGAAAGTTTTTGAATATTTCAATAAGGCGTACTCTGGGCGCGCCTGCCGCGAAACCTTCACTAGACACTTCAATAGGTTCACAACGCGCTGCCTGCCACAAAATCTGCACTTCGAGCTTCACAAAGCGCTATGCCTGCCACTAAATCTGCGCTTTGAGGTTCACAAAGCGCTGTGCCTGCCACAAAATCTACCCTTGAAGGTCCACAAAGTAATGCGCCGGCCGGCCACGATTTCTGAAAACGAACCATATATGTAGAAATGTCCCCATTCACTGCACCTGTCATGAAAGTACCATGATATCCAAAGTGCAGCGCTGCCACGAAATCTACTTTTGAAGTAAAACCGCTCCGATCCCTTGCGCCTGTCACGAAAATTTGACTTTGGGCCACCAAAGCGCGACGTTCCCCGCCTGCAACGAAAACGCGCGCGGCGCCGCACCGCAGAGCGCAGTCGCGACAAGCGCCCGCCGGGCCCCAGCAGATCGAAATTCGCCTCGTTGCACAACGTATATCAAGAGTCACCAATTGAACTTCTTCTCCGCTGATGTCCGTCGCAGGGTTCCAAGCATCATACAAAATTATCACTCTCAAGTCCGGACGACAACTGCGAATTCAATGGCAATGAGAAATTTTCGATCACAAACCTAGAAATTATTCTACGAGCAATCGAAACAGAAAATCCAGAGGACGCCTTTGGGAATCGAATCGCAATCTCATATAAAGTCACTCCCAGGCTCGAAGACCCGCTTTCCCAATATGTCGATTCAACTGTTTTCATCGTTACCGCGTGTCTTCAGCTTCGCCGAGGCGTTCAGAGCATCGCTGCGCCTGCAGTTCGTTCGGAACACAGACGCAGGACACCGCCGACGCCTTCAACGCTCCAACGTCCTTAAAGCATGTCGGTTTTGCCCCAACTATCCGCAGCATTGAACTGGATCACGAACTTTTTGTAACTGTCCGAACCTGCGACGGATCAATTTGCCACCTGGGCTTCGCATCCTTTCACCTTCTGCTCGGCTCTGAAAAGCTTTATAATCCACGGTGAACCAACCGCATGAGGCGATCTTCGAAGGATGCAGTTGCCTTGCAGAAGTTGTATCCAAAACAACGGATACACACAAAAATTTGCCTCCCAGACTTGCTGTTTTGCCCTATGCACTTTACTTTTCTTGGGACGCCAAAGTTACATTAGTGGCAACTGAGGTTGTATTAATGACATCTGAGGATGCTAAACCTCCGCTACCACAGAAAAAAGGTGCTGCCAACTGCAATGTAGTAATGTAGCACCATTGCACTCAGTAGACACAATGCCAACTGCAATTGTAACTGTAGTAACCTATTTGTTTAATAGCAAAACGTGCAAGTGTTTATAAAAATTTTGTCCAGGGAAAACAGGGAAAAAAAGATGCACCAATCAATGCGGCCGTGATTTTTTAAACTCAAGGTTCTGCGCGAACCGTGGTCGCTGAAGCAGGCCACGTGTATCCTGGAAAGAGGCCATTTCTCGACATCAAGAATGCCTGGGCTTTTTTTCGCAGGCTCCTCAAAGAATTTAAAGATGTCAAGAAACTAGAGATGTCAAAGAAGTTAGGTCTCAAGAAGTTAGAGATGTCAAAGAAGTTAGGTGTCAAGAAGTTGGAGATGTCAAAGACGTTAGGTGTCAAGAAGTTGGAGATGTCAAAGATGACAAGAGTTACACGTTTTCAGGATGGTGGTGTCCAACACATGCTTTAGCAGCATTTAGCAGTTTTTCAGGATTGGTGGTGCATATCTTCTGCTTCCGCCGTGCCCAGGGTGCTCCCCCTCCTCAGAGCAATCTTTTCACAGGACGTCCTTTGAATCCAAGTCGGGCGGGCACAAACTCAGAACATTTGGTTGATGCCGCCTCTCACAAACAAGCTCTAAAGTTTAGACTCCAAAGAATCAATCTGCAAAAAATGAACATCAACCACGGTGAAAACGCAGGACTTCTTCACCTGCCGCCTGCCTTCCATCAATCGACAGAGGCGATGTGGGGCTATCTAGATATGTTTATCTTAGGGTTATTCTGAAAATATGTAGGAGAAAATGTTTAGCAGTGCCTAGATATGCCTAGATCAAACCTTTCAGCGCTCAGATTCAGCGTTGGCAGGCCACCTGCAGGCAACCACCCATCGATTGGTTGGGCACCCAAGAGGGTTGGATCCAGTAGGTGTCCAGCGTGCAGTGCACCATGTTGAACATGATGGAACATGTATGTCTACCTACAGCCTTTTGGCCAGGCGACTGTTGAGGTGAGGTTCATAACAACCATTAACAACCCAAAATGCTACCGCATCAATCTGAAATCATCAGTGTGTGAGCACTCACTCATGGACATGGGCAGTGTGTGACCACCTCAGACTCAATCATTTTGGGCATTTTGCCATGGGACTCTCGCCAGAGGAGCTGCAGGCTCTTTACATCAGGCATTGGGTGAACAAAAACCTTTCCTGCAGTGTTCCAAGCTGTTTTTTAGACCATCAACCCCGACATCAACATCGGTTCCAAACTTGGGATGGCTCTCATGACCTGCAGGAAGCTGGAGGACAAACTTGCAAACCACAAGATCGAGCTCAGGCCGTGGACCCTCAACCTCAACCTTGAAGACTTGCGCAAAAACCGGGAGATGCCTGGTGCTTTCCTATCCTTCCTAGGCGTGGCTGACTCAACACTACCACTACGTGGTACTGCTCACCGTGTGGTGAGGGGAGCGCCTGAATCAGAGGCCATGGTCAACGCGTTCCTTGACTTCTGTCATTTTTCTGGAAACCATACCTATGAAACAGGTTTGTGATCTAATGGGCAGTTTCAATAGAATCACCCACCACCCAGCCATCCCCAGCCAGGTTCTGCACCAGTAGCTTGTGGCTTCGGCAAGTGCTCCAGCAGTTTCCTGCTGCTATCCCAGAGTCCCAGTTCGTGGTCCCTTCACAGTCGATCCTATCACACTCCGAACGACGGAACCTGACAGACTTGCAGGAAACTGCCCAATGGCTCGGAGGCATCAATGTCCCTCGCATGGTGCTGAAGTCTTTGATGAGCGCCCCGCTCATATATGAAGCGCTCTTTTGATTGAGAATGGTTTAGGCATAAAAACAGCACGACTTTGTGGATTTCCTGGGAACATGTCATGTCCAAGGTGGTGTGAAGAACAGCTTTGGAACAATAGTGCTGCACCCTACTTCCTACGACGGCGCCCTTGAGTTGGCAGCGATCTCGGAGGGGATGTGGGTCATGGGAACCAGCATTGTGGACGCCCACTTCAAGGCTTCATCGGATGCTGTGAAGAACCACTTGCTCCAGGCCCGGACCTTTTCAACACGCACACACACACAAAGTCCAGTACAAACAAAACATGATAAAACATGTCCAGCCAATAATTTTTGTATGTATATACCTGTGCAATTGCAACTGTTTGGAGGCCTGGAAACAAGGAGCCCACCCCATGGATGGCCAATCCAAGAGGCACAAGAAAGACGTTCCCAGTGATGACCTTCCAAAGGCACCAGAGCTCCCTGAACTCAAGTTGTGTCAACACAACAATGGGAAGATCTCAATACCCCGTGATGTACGCCAGCACTTCATGCAATGCCCAGTGCATGGACCAGAGTGGCGCGAGCTGCTCGTTGCTTTCGACAAAGACTGGGGGGCCACTCCTCCTCCTGCAGGTGCTGGAGGTGAAAATCAGCCTGGCACTCGCGAGAACACGAAGCCAGAAGTCAAGGAAGAAATGGAGTCAGCCTTCAAGCTGGAACCATTTGACTGGGCTACATGTTTTTCTGGATCGCCTACCACTTTGGATGCCTTGAAGCAAAAGTTTGGGGCTGATTTGACTGAGATGGTGGGGATTGGCAAGACTTTGCTCTATCTAGCGCCGGGCCCCCAATTGTATGTGGGGGCTAAGGAGTGCGCGGTGCACCTGAAAGCCCTGGAGGGGGCAATCGTGTCGCGCGGGGCAGGATCGTGGTTGACAGGTGACAAGGCGGCTAAGTTCGAGAGCAACAACCCCGACCGTGGCATTCCGTGCAAGATTGACTCCGACGACATCGGATGCATCTATGAGGACCAGTGTTGTGGCTAAACAGTATTAAACATGTTTCCCAAAGGTTTTCCCAACAGTTTCCAAACCATTGCCACCACCCCAGCCTTTTCTTGCAGGAGAACAGTGTGGATGGGCCGATGCAATCGTTGAGGACCATCCTGCAGCGCATCGAATCCCAGGGCATCGTAGATTTCCAGTTGGGCGGGCACAAGGTTGCACGACCGCCGGATGTCCAGCAGGGTAAAGCCCCTGACCATTTCGATGTGATGCCAGAGGACGGCAACCCACTCATTTGGAGGCCCAAGCCATTCAGGCCAAGAATTTGAAAGGGACCAACATTGCGAGCCATTTCACACTCTCTGCGCTCAAAGATTCACCGCTGCACCTGGCCCCTTAGCTTAATGGTTCTCACCAGGTGACATCATGTCATGAGACTTCAATGTGGCGGTTTGGTCATCAACCATTCTTGTAAGCTGGGTGGGTCATCTACCATCATCTACAAAAGTCAGTCTCTGTCAACCCTTGTCCAAAATACTCCTGAGGTTTGGAGGCTCCGCCTATACCCGGCTGAGCGGATGATTGCGGCTGCAAAGCCGCTTTGGTTTCTCCCAGCAGATTTGCAGCCGGCAAAGGACGGTTGCCAGCGCATCATTTAGATCACTTAGGGGACCGCATTTCCTGTTCACTGTTATGACAAGAAAGTTTCACCATGCATCATGAGGACCAATATCCAACAACATGTTGTTCCCTGTCGAGTTCAGGTGAGAGTTTGAGTTTGGTTTCCAGTTTTGGTTTGAATTGGGAAATGCTTTTGGGGAACCAGTGTCTTCCGCGAGTCAGCCTTACTGTGCACAGTGAGGCTGGTGTCTACCAGGTACCATCCAGAGATCTCGTGGGTGAAAAGAAAAAAGTACTGACAGGCTCTGTTCAATCCCGCGCTGCAACACCAGTGTTTCTTGTTGCTGAAATTGAAACAGATGAAACAGTAACCGGTGAAATTGAAACAGTTTTCTCTTTTTTTGAGAGTGTGTGAAATCTCCAGCTTTTTGCCTGCCACGCCATCCAAACCTGATGACATCGCTGTTCACACAAATAGTTGTGGACGATGGCGTGCTGGAGTATGAGCCGGCCAGTTCGAAGAGCAATGCCCTTTACCACAAAAGGGCCCGTACGGCAGGTGATGAGGCTGGTCCCAAAAAACCTGCATTCCAGGTCATTCATGACCTCTCCCGACCCCGTTCGCAAAGCCTATGCCTGGTGCAAACGGCAGCAGCTCCAGCTCTTATCGCGCAGCCTGTGGAGACGATGATTGAATCTCCAAAGATTGATTCCCAGTGGCGCCTGTATCTTGTCCATGGTTTATTTGGATCTATTTGGATTGTTAAATGGCAATCCTCAAACAAAAGTTGCATACTAACTTCATTAATGTAGGGGTTCATCCAAGTAGGGGTTCATCCATGTTCGAGGACTGGTTCATCCTCCTCAATGTTTGTTTGCAATCCTCTGAGGCATGATGGTGGTGCACACTTCGGCAGCGACTCACAGCCTACCGATCTTGAAGAGGATTTGGAGGGTGTCTCATTGGCCACTGCTGTCAACTTGAAGGAGCCCGAACCCCTTGATGACAAGCGAGGGGTTCTGCAAAAGAGACGTCGCTTTGATCAAGACTTGGAGGGTTACAAGCCTGAAAATCAGCCAGGGTTTTTTTGTCAACAAGTTCCTGACCGACCCTGAGCCTCCTGAGCGCCTTGAACATCAAACCTCGGCAAGGCCTGCGTCGTTGATCCAGGAAGCTGCACTCATTGACCCTTATGAGCCCGCAGGTGATCCTACCATTGATACCGTTGAGGAGGAGGTTGAGGTTGGTGGCAAAGGTGCTTTACCAAGCCCAGATGGTCCCATCCCAGTCGATACTTTGTTGGACAACCAGCTTGATGATGCGGTTGAGAAGGCAGGTCAACCTGATCCCTGTGCTGCCGAAGTCGACGACAAGAAGTACAAGACAAGTGAGAAACACAGGGTCAACAGTGATGCATGGCACAAGAAATGGGTGTCGAAAGGGGTTCCAAGGGTTTCAAATGAAACCACGGAGTCCGGATCGTCTTCTAGTCGTCAACAATCACCCATGGCACAAGCCAAGGTTATAAGTTTATCGCTGAATGGATCAAGAAATGTGGTTTGCCTCCGTCAAACGGCAGGCGTGCTGCAGCAATCCAAGCTTGGATGGACAGCACTCAGCGTGCCAGCTTGATGGCTGGACGTGGTGGAATCCAGAAGTGATTTCAATATCTCACCGGACTACCAATTTGTTGAACCTGTTCAAACACATGGGTATCCTTTCTTTGTTATCTTCCGGTGGGTTACGTTCTCTTAAGTTCACGATGCACAGCTTGTCCAAGGGGAGACTGGCCACAAGCTACCTCGACCCAAAAAAGGATAACTGTGATCAAGTGAGTGTCCAGCATCTCTTTGGTCCTCAATCTGACCTGTTCCATTTTGTTTTGGGCCACCCCCCTCCTCAGGTCTCTTGCCTGCAAAGGCAATCCAATCTGCCAACGCCTGAGTCATTGAGGATGGAGTGAAGCTGTTGCCAGCACAGGATCGGTTCAGTAAAGAACAACACAAACATATCACATACTTGTATATGTAGATCGACTTGTATATAATATGTGTAATATACACATATTGAAATAGAAGTGAATCCCAACTCACCTTTCTACTCAAACACAATCAACTGAGTCATGAGTTTTCTCATGAGTTTTTCTCTGATGGATGTCGTGCAGATGAGGATTTTGTTTCGGGTCCGCTTGGATGCCAAACCCGTCCCTGAGGTGAAGACCAGTGGTGGCCATGTCATGGCAACACCGCCGCCCGAGCAACTATCTAAAGTGCAAAAAGTAGATACATCTAGAATCATCTAAGCATCCATTGGGTGCTTTGTTTTTGACATGGGTCCATAGCATTGTTGCGTTGGCAAACTTCTTGTGCCTGTAGTGCGGTGTGGGAACTCTAGGAAACCAGAGTTGAATGAATCTTTAGGATTGGGTTCAACATATTTCAACATGAAACCACTTCCACAAAAGAAGGGCAGCGGAATGGCGGCGCTCGGCCCGGCTGACGCACTACAGAGCACCTTCAGCAGATAGTTCTTGGAACTATGTACTACGCTTTGCTTTCCTCTACAAAATCCGCTGGAGTTGCAATGTCTGGTTCTATCTTGATATGGTGCATCTTTTAGACCTGTGAGAAAAAACTAGGTCAAAAGAAAGTATAGAGAAAACTTGATCCTTAAGTAAGAGTAAAATCCTTTTGTCCTAGCATCTCTCTCAGCCTCACATTGCAATTGGCAGGCACACTGTTTGCTGAGTGCAATGGTGCTACATTACTACATTGCAGTTGGCACTGTACTGTGGTAGCGGAGGTTTAGCATCCTCAGATGTCATTAATACAACCTCAGTTGCCACTAATGTAACTTGCAAACAGCTCAAAGCATTTTGTTTTCGATTACATCACGTTGTCATTCTGCAATCGTGCTTCCAGGGCTCGATGATCAGGTTTGATCAGACTCACCTGCCTTACCCCCGCTTGTCCGCACAATGCGACCTTACCCGTTCGCACAATGCACTCAACTCGCATGGGTCAATCTCAATGAAACCGGAATTGTTACAATCAAATCTGGAAGTTTTCTGAAATGCACCTTGCTCTTTCGGCTACAGCTGCCGCAAAGGCGAAGACTACGTGAAACCCGCTCGACCGCTTTACCAACTCTGCTGGGCATTACAGACCCTGGCATTCCCTGCGATCATAGAGACAATCGAGAAGGATTCGTTTTTGCGCTGTGAAGCCCTCAGCCACGTTTCCGTTTGTTGATCATATACCGACCGCACGCTCCGAAGTGACTGCGCAAAGACGCCACTAGACTTGCACGTTGATGCATATCAAGGATGTCACCCTACTCTCGACTGGCAGCTGCTACGACAGCAATGAAATGCTGTGTGACATATTGCGACGCAACCACTGACCTCCGACAAGTCCTGCAGTGGCAAATGCAGCATGGCGACTTCCAGCTTCCACGCTCAATCGTTCCACTCCTCTGGTCGCTGCGCGCCTGACAAGCAGACATTCAGTATTCAGTTGCGCCCAGATTCCATGTGTCCACGGCTCGGCGCAGCTACCGTCCGCGGCTCCACGACCGGTTCTGCGCCTCCACGCGGGTCCGTCCACGGGTCATGTCCGCCGACACGCGACATCGAGCACAGTGCACCGCAACTCCAGGAAGTGGTCAACGAGGAAAGTGCTGCGGTCATGGCCTTCGATTACCCCAGCGACACAGCTGGAGAAAGCCTGTGACTCGTTCTGCGCCTCCGCGCGGGTCCAACGAGTCACGTCGTCCGCGGACACGCGACATGGAACACAGCGTGCTCCCGCGCCCAGGTATAAGACAGTTCCTGTCTGCAGTTACGCGACGCAGCTCTCGCCCACGGCTCCGCGACACCCACTTCCGTCTGCCGATCCGCGGCAACTGCTCGCACACCGCAACGGAAAACAGGGTCCGACCTGCGCTCGCTCTGTTCGCTGTCCACTAAAGCTTCCAGCCGGTCACTAACCCCCTTCTCTTTCCTCTTCCGCTTCCTGTTCTGTCTACTCTCTCTTCCCCTCTGATCCTGCAGGGCATTTGGCTTCCACTTGCTCTTCCCTGTGCTCGCGGGTGCCATACCTCCAATGCCTACTCCCTCTACTTTCTCCTTCCACCAAATCATCACTTCTTTATCAAACTCGTCGTATGTCACCTTTACACTGTTTGGGGTCTCTTGGCGGGATAATATATTTTTGTTGCATTTACTCTTGTAGCAAATGATTGATTTGTTAAGGGATGAATTACAATACACATATACAACAAATGAAGTTAGATCATATGATTCACAGTGATTCACAATTGCTTTCCAGGGGGGCCGAAATGTCCGAGAACATATATAATGTATATACATGTATACACTGCATATTGCATATTTTTCTTATAGGATTGTTCGGCACCCATTTATAGATTTTGCACTGGTTCATCAGTAGACGACAATCAACATGAACACATTAATATAGTTGTTAATCCCCTTCTCAAACACTCCTTATTAACTCACGCCTTACAACTTATGCTCTGCCATCGTGAGTCTCTTCAAGAAACCACGGCTGACTCCCTGCCTGATGTTGTCGTCCACCAAACGCTGCAACCACTGTTCAGCTGAATCTGCACGTCAATTGCGCTCCGCTATGCCGCTATGCACAAAAACAACATTGCAAAATAATATTTCATTCTCGACCCGTGACCACTCTCTTTCTTGTTCCATGTCATGTCCGCCATGATAGTGCAATTTTCAATTGCCTAATCCGCCGACCCCGTGGTGCAGCAAGGGGGAGCGCGCCCCGAAATGGTATGTTCTGTTGTATCAATTGTGGCCATAAGGTGTGCTACTGCTTCTTTATCTAGAAATCCCACCCGAAGTGTTTTTGGTGCTCGGTGCACAGGTTTCTGTGCCTGGAACAGTGGAGCTCTGTGCCTGCAACAGTGGAATTGCCTGCCGAGATCCCAGCTCGAAGTGTCTTTGGCGCTCGGTGCACAGATTTCTGTGCATGGAACAATGGAGCTCTGTGCCCCAACAGTGGACTTCCTGCCAGAACCTTGATTTTTTCATTCCGTTCAGGAGTGGCGTTTGGCGGCAGAGGGACGGCAGGAGGCTGTTTCGTCACGCCGTGCCAGGGTGTTTTCCTGATTCGAAGGGTGTCTTGTGGCTTGGTTTGTGTGCCTGGAACAAT
>CAXAMN010026151.1:339967-362236 GCA_963970005.1 Durusdinium trenchii
GGAATCACCATGCCCTCTGTCTGCCCCACACCCTTTAATATCTCTAATGTTTACCCCCTCTCTTCCCCCTCCTCACATTGGGAATTCCACGTAGCCGATGCAGCACGCCGTGGAGTCACCATGTGTTCTGCCCTACCACCTACCTCGTCCCTTGCCTGCACCCTATACTGGCGCCAGGTCCCTCCACATAGCGACCAGAGGAACTCCCTTCCTTTTGTCTCCCACTTCATCCCTCTTGCCTCCACCCTCTACTTCTACCCCGTCTACACCTGCCACAACCCCGTCCCTGCTGCATCCTCCAGCCCCTTGACATCCACATGGGGGTTCCACGTAGCCGATGCAGCACACCGTGGAGTCACCATGCCCTCTGTCTGCCCCACACCCTTTAATATCTCTAACGCTTACCCCATCCCTGCCCCCTCCTCACATTGGGGATTCCACGTAGCCGATGCAGCACGCCTGCCCTACCACCTACTTCATCTCTTGCCTGCACCCTATACTGGCACCGTGTCCCAGTGCCAACCCGAGTAAACCTCCATAGAGGGACCATAGGGACTCCGTTCTGTGTCTCCCACTTCATCCCCTTGCCTGCGCCCTCTACCTCCACCCCGTCTACACTGCCATGGCCCCGTCCCTGCTGCGTCCTCCAGCCCCTTATATAACATCCACATGGGGGTTCCACGTAGCCGATGCAGCACACCGTGGAGTCACCATGCCCTCGGATTCCACATAGCCGGTGCAGCACGCCGCGGTGTCCCCATGTGTTCTGCGCTACCACCCACGCGTCACCATGCCTTCTGTCCGCCCCACACCTCTTTTGTCTCCCTTCCTGGGGTCGGCGGCACTGGGCGGCAGCCCTTAAATATAATTATTAAACTTGACTTTATTTGTCCTAAACACCTTGTCAATTATACAAAATGGTTTAACAACTCTTGTGACACGTATCATAGCCTGTTGAAGGGGCAACCCTCATCCCTCGTCATGGCCACACCTGCACTCGTGGCAGCTTCAATCACAGCATTGTAGGAGGAAACCTTGCCAGTGGCGTGGCACATTCGAGTAGTTGAATTTCAGACTGAATAATGATTAATTGACATGCACTGATTGCAAGTATATAACTTTTCTCTGGCTACAAGCCTGATGACCCGAGTAAAACACACCAGTTGCCTGAATACAACATCCCTACCCAAAGGCGGGCGAACTGCAAACATGTATATTAGTTAATTTTTCTTAGCGTAATCATGCCCGGTCAAGAATTGAAGTTTGGAATAATTTATGTAAGTCACGATGTTACGGACTGGACAAGAAAAATGTAACTAATATAATTACACATTAGCAGGTGCCCCCCCCCTCAGCAATGTGATGGAGATTTCTCAGAGGTTTGGAGCGAAGCGTCCTCCAATTAATTACTAGGCATGAAAGCAGTGCTTCCAGCGAGCAAAAGTGTATAGAATATAACGGCATACCAGTGGAAGGAGTGGCAAGTTGTTCTTCATTTTGACAAAGCAGGCCCAATTCTTGAGGGGATCTACAAGCTTCTCTGGCTTCACTCCCTCTGACTGAGAACATCAATGTCTTCTTCTACAAGCTTCTCTAGCCGCTGGACACGATCTCATCAACCACTATTGGCTTCAAGGGTGCCTTGTAAATTTGGGGATTGTCTATGTGGACGCAGCGATTTGTCCTCTACGACGATCGAGAAGAAGGACAAAAAGGGCGCAATTGAAGCCTGTAGTACTAGTATCATGCACTGGCTGAGCTCACTGACTGCGCAAACCATGATTTTGCGATGCTCGTTACATTTTCTGAGCTTACTAGTGTATCGACTCCTATATATATTGGCGCTTGTTGGGGCTTGTCAACTTTTTCCACTCCAACTCAGGTCCACCCGCCAGTCTAGCAAAGGCATTTGTCTAGTCTTGATGTTTGGGTAGACAGTCCATCGTCAAGCAAATGAAGCCACTTTGAAGCAGCCAGATGCTGAGACAAGAATTTGGAGGACATGCATCAACTCTTTGTGATTTTGGCATTGGCTGGCAAGCTGAGGTTTGCCCGTGACAAGGTACAGTAGAAAAGAAGAAGTGCCAAACCGTGACACCAATCAAGATGCTTGCAACATTCTTGTAAAGCGGGCTGCGTCGTCAGTTTTGCCCAATCATATGCAACGGGCAACCGGATTCATTTGTCCACACAAAGAACTGAAGTAGCCAGTCGTTTTTTTAGAGCTGTTTTTTCTTTTTTATCTAAACACCTAACTGGGCCTAACCTTTTGGTGGGCGCATGGTGTGGTGAAAAGGATGAGGGGTAAGGCGAGGATGAGCGTGGGCTGGTTACCCTTTAACGGCTTTACGTACGTTGGGCCATGGATTCCGTGTGACGCATCACGTCAAAAACTTGTGTCGGTAGCAACCGGAATCGTACTGTCCACACGCTCTTTTCACTGCGAAAGCGAGCACGGTATAGCTCAAGGGCCCTAGGAGCCAAACGGCGGCAGACACAACATAGTGTGACAACCTGGCTCAACAGAATGAGATCCTACCTCAAATTCACACTCAACCTGTTCTACAGGTGTCACACGGCTATACATTGAAACTCTTGTGTCTTCCTAAGGCATTGAAGAAATCTACTTCTGCTTCTGTACAGTGTAGTGGCACTCCTTCAGCACTCGAAGTAGCAGATCTGGCTTCATGGACTTCGTCAAACAGTCCGACACCATCGTACTGGTGGCGATCCAGATCAACTTGTCTCCTCCATTCTCGAAAGCAATCCATGTTGGTCTTCCTTCTTGCCACAAATTCTCATGGATTCCTTGCAACTCGATACCAAGGCGCTTGTCACTCACCTTGGCCAGGACTTCCTGATTGAGGTGGTCAGAAAGCGAACGGCAATCAGTCATCGCCAAATGCGGAATGCATTCACGGGCATCATCTTCCCATGTCTTCAGACTGCGAATCTTACCCTTAATCTCCGCAATCACACCTCTCAGCTTGTCACCTGTCTCGAGTCCGTTCTGGAGGGAATACGTTTCGGCCTGGAGAGTGCTGCGACAGACTCTCTTAATTGTCGTGGATCCAAAAGACAATGGTATCACCTTATAAGTGGTCGTCTTGTCATCTTTGATCTCCTTGAGATCACCCAGAAAATGGATCCTGCCCTGTTGCGACTTGTAGTTCTTCTCGTTGGAGAAGGAGGCATCTGTGACCGTGATCACACCAACTTCACCCCACTGGAGATGAGCCGCAGGAAAACACAATGCCACATCGTGACCTTTGTGTGCCAGGACAACGACTGCGTTAGCGTCTGCCAATGTGGACACAGTTGCATCTTTAATGCTAGACTGCAAACGGCTTACCCTGTAACCAAGGTCAGGCCTGGTCTGTCTCGAGATCCAGGCGAGCGATCCTGTAATCGATCTGAGCTTCGTGATGTCTTCTTGCTGGAGTCGCTCACTGCCTAGCCTAGACCCAACATCTGCTCCACGAATCTTCCTTGTGTTATCTGTTGTGTCGACTTTGATGACCTTGTCATCTCCTCGCACAAACTGCTTCCCACAGTATCGAAAGCGATTAGTGTCTGAACTGCCGACACTGAACTTGGCAAGAAAAGACTTCATCACTTCCTCGCCTTCCGGAAGAAAACTATAGAGCAAATCGTCCACGTGAGTGCACATGAGGGCGTAAGCGTCTCCTCCCTGCTCACCTGGGAGGTAGTACAATCCTGGGAAAAATTGGCTTGCCTTCAGACCGCTCTTACGTGCATCGGCATCCAAACGCAACCAAAACCCTCTTCCGGAGTCCGTGATTCCGTACACAGGGACTCTCACAAGAAAAAGGACATTGGGTTCTACACCTGGCAAACCTCCTCTGGGTTGACGCATAAGAAGGACGCGATCCAATGGTCGTCCCTGGAAATACGCCGAGGTGATATCAGCTGAATGGATGTCGGCCTGATGACAGGCTGCCCAACTGCAGACGAGACAGTGCATCTCGACATCGGCCGTTGGACTGTCTGACCTCAAACCCTCTGTCACTTCGAAGTTTCCGCACGAAACTAGTCTGCTCTTGTATTGGGGTTTGTAGTCAGGGTCTCTCCCCTTCTTGTACTCTGCTTTGTCTACATCCACCCATTTGGATGGAATGCATTGGTGCCCTTCATCAATGAGTTCTTGCGCTTGTTCTGGAGTCAGCGCCACAACAGCTCCAAACTCCTCAAACTTGGCCCATTCCTTCCCTCTCGCATCCTGCAAAGCTCTCTGCACTTCCGGGGGTGCAGATTCATAGTGAATGCTTTTCAGGACTTTCTTACCTAGATCTACTTCTTCATCCGTCTGGGCAAGAAAACTGGTCCACATGGCATGCGCTTCTTCTCGATCGTGCTCTGTCTGCTCTCTGTCTCTCTGACGAGCTCTCTCAAAATGCTCTTGTAGAGATACTGGCAAGTCGTTCAAATGATCATACACATTGGGCCATGCATTTGGAGTATCCGATGATTCCCTACGGGATGGTTGCAATGAGGATCCACGCTCACCTTCTGGCTCAGCGATACGGGGCCTCACATTGCGACCATGGTCACTCCCTGCGGCAGGCGATGGGCGTGAGTTGGGACCTGAGGATCTACTCAACTCTTCAAGCGCGTCTTCACCTTCGGATTGGTCTTCATCAAAGAAATCCGGTCTGATCCCTACATCTAACTCATCATCTTCTGGAACAGGGGGTAGTGAACCAGCATCCGGAAATTGGGGTTCGGTTTCTTGAGATTCGATTTGTATTGGGGATCCGGGTTCGCTCGGATCAGCGCGTGCATCAAGAAAAGACTGTTGAACACCTTCCTTGACAACGTTTTCGGGGAAAACAGGCTCACCATGCAAAACTGCATGCGCTAGTGCCTCAGTCGGAGTCGCGATCTTCACGTTCTGATTGGCAACCAACACTGGAACATTTCCACACAACAACCACAAATTCCTTTCACCTTCATGGCCTATTACCCGACTAGTGGGACTCCATGTGGTGCCCCCTTTTTGGTTGTCTCGGCGAAAAGTCACTAGATCGCCTACTGCGTACTCCCGAGGAAGACTAGAAGCATTGCGAGTAAGCGCACGGGACACTCTTGCCGAACAATCTAGGTGAACAAATGCCTTCTGGGCTTCCTGCCTGGCCATGTGCTGTAAGGCGAAAATGCTCTCTGGGTTGTGACGGGCTTCAATAGCTCCAAGCTCGGCGAACCGTTCTTCAGACAATGGACTCGGATCCGATCGGGGTCCTTTTCCAAGTACCCATTGACTAGGCGAGAAACCTCCGACTCTACTAGAGTTGTTCTTGGTAGCTACTACCTCGAGCAGTACCTGCTCAACCTGTTCTCTGCCAATAGCGCTTGTCTCTTTGCAAACCTTCCTGAACAGTGATTTGACAATCCCTCCGTGGCGCTCTACACGACCAAGGTTCTCCGGGCTTTCCAGGGGAGTGTGGAACACTTGGATTCCATGTTCATCCATGTACTTCTTCATGACACCTCGGTTGTGCAGACCTCTGTCACGTGCAATGTTCACAGGATGGCCACACCATGAGAACCAACGCTTCCTCAATGCTTTCAGACATTCGGCAGAAGACGGTTGACCAGCACCAAAACGAACAACCTCACATAGCTGAAAAGTAGTACCCAAACAAACCATGTTCAACACTTGGAACTTGTCACCTGAAATGTCGTGAACTTCAAACACATCAATTCCTACAGTGTGGTTGAACGAGTAGTTGTTAGGCAATGCTGTCTTGTGCGCGGCCTTCTTCTGGGATGTTGCTTCGCAAGTTTCGCATCTGTGGATCCTGACAGCATCGATGAATTCCTTTCGAACCTTTGCTGCACGAAGGAGATGGATCATCGTCTGTTTGGGGACGTGTCCAAATTGCCTATGCAATCTTCTCACACCAATCCTCACACGTGCAGGCAACTTGCGCCACATCCGGCGTCGTTCGACTTCATCTGCTGGCAGGCCTGGGATGTCCACTTCATCGACCAGTGTCTCTTCTGAGATCAGGTCTTCTACTGGATTCACTTGTGCACGATCTTCATCATCCCAGATGGCATCAAACTGCTGTTCATCATCCATGGCCTCTTCTTGCAGTTCACCAACAAATGCAACAGACATCTCATCGTCCAAAGTTGTGTCATTGGTCCATTCACCTAACCAATCAACGAACTGCCAAGACAAAACATCATTCATGGTCTGTCCTCGAAACCACGATTCGAAAAGCTCAGTCCACTTAGGATCATTGCAGGTGAATGCCAAGTCATGGTCGTTGATATGGGGAATCTGTGGAAACTCATGTTCCTCCCATCTCTGGGTAGTTGCAACATCAATGTGCAAAAACCGGCTACCACTCATGTCACAATGGGATTCTACTTCACCCAAAATCTTACCATGTCTCAAAGAGTCTGTACTCTTTTCATACCCTATGGCAATGACGATGTTCTTGTAGTCTTGCAAAACATCATACCAGACCTTGGAGTTCTCCTCAGGATTGAGGTGCTCAGCTCCCACACCGACGTCAAAAACGTCTGCAACACCATCTGCTGCTTGAAGCTCCTGAAAGAGGCGGGGATGCGAAGTAATGACCAATGTTGGAGGCTCTGAAACTGGGACGTCCTTCAGACCAATGCTGGATTTGACCAAAGCATCTTGATGGTTCAATCGGTCAATGCCCTCCAAGACTGCCCTCCTATGCTTCTTACCCATGGTGGTTCTCTCATTGTGGTCAATTTGCAATGGAATGGACAAGACTCCTGAACTACTTGGCTGTGCATTAGGATCTGGAGGGACTTCCGAATCGGTTTCATTGCTATCTTCCAAGTTGATCTCAACCTGTTCTCTCCTATCGAGGTCCCATGCCATGTGTGCTACTGGCTCGTAACTTGCGGACTCAGTGGATGCAGGACTGGTTGGTGATCGTGATTCGGACTCTGGACGCTCAGTTTGAGATGCAATGGACCCTTCTGGAGTTCTTGTGTCCTCGGTGTCTGGTGTCCTGGATGATTCCCTAAGTCTCCTAGGCTTTGGGGGTGTAGGCGGCACGAGCGAGCGAATCTCGGACCTTGGGGCCAAAACCACTCTCGGCTGCAGCGCCATATAGCCGTGCGAAGCACGGTGAGTGAAACTGACGACGTCGGACCACGGCTCTGAGACATTGGCCAAGTCTCCTACAGGCGCTCCATTCTGGATGCGCTCCCAGACTGCTCCAGGTTCACGTTTTCGAACGTACACCGACTTGATCCAACCCCATTTTGTCATCCAGCCTGCTTTCGAGACTGCTGAAGTGTAAACTCCACCCCTGATCTTGATGTCCACGCGGATGCCATGCCACTGCTGATCCTTGGGCGGCAGATCGCGGTTCACCAACCACAAAGTCCTGTCACGGTTGCTCCAATCCCTAGCTGCACCGGCCAGAACATGGAGGAGTTCAGGATCCACCTGATCAACCTTCGGCACCCCATCGTTGGTCAAAAGGACCCACAACTCATCTTCCAAACCTGGACGTTGATCTTCATCGTACCTGGACTTGGACAAGAGCTGGGGCGGCGGACGATTTGGTGGTGGTGGATGATCAACAGTGCGCGGACTCACAGGCTTCGGCGGAGGTGGTGGAGTCTTCGGCATCGTAGGAGCTGTCTTCACTGTTGATCTGGTCGGACGAACCGGACTCCTAGACCTAGTTGGCCTCTGGCTGGGTTCTGCCAGCTGACTTTCTCCTCCTCAATGGGCTACGGGACCGTGGATTGCGATTTGCAAGCGTCGTCACGGCATCTGTCAGCCTCTTGAGGGCTTGCAGAATCTCTTGGCTTCCGCTCGAAGTTTCTTCTGCTGGGATCTCTGGCTCTTCAACCTCAACCTCTTCTATCTCTTCTTCAACCTCTTGTTCGTCCAACTTGGTGTCGTCTTCATGGCTGTCACCATCATCAAAATCCGGAACCGCCTCACAGACGAGGTCACGGCGGCGCTCGGCATTGGTTTGCTCTTTCGAGATGCCACGGCGTCACTCGCCTTCGGCGGTCGTGAAGATGAAGATGGCCTCGAAAGTACTGGAGGGCAGGCCTTGGGTGGAAGTGGACGGGCCTTTGCACTGGTGCTGCGAATAGCCTCTTCTCGTGTTGGTGGTGGTGCCGTTGAACGCTCACCGGATCGCCACGGCACGTGGTCGTCCGCATCACCTCGAACAGCTCTTGGAGTGTGAACATTCATTGTATGTGCTGGAGTCAATGTCACAGTTGTATCGCCGAAAAGCGGCCCACAAAGAGTGCAACGTCCTCCACACGACATCTCACGCCATTCAGGCGAGTGAGAATGAATCACAACACACGTGAAGCCCTTCAAAGCAAGATGCCTGTGGATCAACATGCTTCCGCCCACAGAACGATGACGCCCCGACTTGCAGCGCACATCCAAAACTCCCTTGTCATGGTGCTCCACAAAGTCGTCCACCTCACGGAAGATGCGGTCAAGACCTCTCTGATCCCTCCTAAGACCATTCAAAATGGCCGGATGCCTTCCCACGTGTCCACGCAACGAAGGATCTTGGTCGGGATCCCACAGCGACTTGGCGTTGATGTACTTCACTGGGATACCACTGCCAACATGCTCTGCCAACCTGTCTTCAAACCGGTCACCTCCTGTGACCAGCAAAAACTCACGGCTCTTCAAATTGCCAATGATGTTGCCAAGCGCACGATGGATACCTTCGGCAGTCTGGGCTTGGTACCCTCGCTCTGCCGTATCCAATCTCTCCATCGGAGTATCGAAGGCTGTGAGGGCGACACGAAATTTGCGATGACACTTTGGAATCTTTTGGGGCATGGTGGCTTCGAGACTTTGGACCAATTGTTGAGGGGTAATTGCCAACATCATCAAACCGGTGTGCATGCATCTGAACACTTTGAGGCGTTTTCCATTGATGCTAATGATACCATTCTTGAGGTCCTTTACTAGTCCCAAGTGTGCCTGAGCATGAAGAGACAAAAGCAGCGGAGATCGACCTTTCGACAGCTGGTGGGATTCAAGAACACCATGCGCTGGATCTCCCTCGTCGAAGTGCAACGAAAAGGGTAATGTGCGGGATCCTTCTGTAGTGGTCCCTTTTTCACCTAATCCGGCAAAGTTCTTCGACGTTGTGGTTGAGAAAGGGAAATCATACCCCAGCTTCTTCAGTTTGGCTTCCACGACGTCTCCCCAGTGCTTTGAATGGCAGGTGGAATTACATCCCTCGTCGAGAACGACGTAGATGTTCCCATCGTCTGGGCTGTACATGTCCCTGGCTTCGTGAAATATGTGCACCAAACCATCTGTCATCTGGGTAGGTTCCTCCCCATGAAAGCAAACACCGATCCCTGCGAAAGGGTCTGAGTCTTCGGTGTAATCGATCATGGTGAATGAGTCTCCTTTGCTCTCTTCGATGGACTGGTGGAGGAGCTCGTGCAGCTTGATCGAGGTCACTGCCTCGGTTTCGGCTGCTAACGCGACTTGGGCGGCAAATTCAGTCAAAATCTTCTCTAGCATCTCGGGGGTGTGTCCTTCTTCGGGTTCCTCTTCAACCAAACGTTCAATCATTGGGATCCTATCGAGCGGTGCGTTGACGACTTTCTCAGAGGCTGCCTTCCTAGTCTTTTGGAGCTCCATCGGAGTCTCATCCAAAAACGAACAACAAAGCTTGCAAAACACACGGTGGACAGACCTGGAAGAACCTCGAAAATCGGTGTCCGAGTGCGGGCAATCGTCATACGCAAACTTCGGGGCTTGCTCTCTACGCTCGGTGGTGGAGTTCCCACAGACAAGGCATGTCTTCTTGATGGTGTATGCTGTGCTCCCTTGTTTGGTGAACTCGGAACAATTCTTGCATTTCTCCTTTGGTGGATATGGTGGTTTCTTCCTTGAGGACCCTTTTGGGATAGGCTGCAATGACGATGAAGAAGGAGCACCACCAACCTTCCTGAAAACTGAAGCTCCCCTGTACTCAAAATGCTGATCAACCCATGTGACGAAAGCCGAAGCGATTGGACTCTTACCATTCTTGATGGCCCATTGGTGGTAATCAGGGTGCTCATGAAGAATCTGCCAAAAAGTCTTCCCCCTGAACTGACCAGCCAAAAACTTCCTATCGCTTCCTTCAGGCCTTGCGAGATCGTTGGGACTCACTGGTGCCTCCGGGCGAACTCCTGAGCTGGCCTTCACGGCCATGTGAGCAATGCTATTCTTTGGAGACGCTGCATCTAGGAAAATCCCTTCGTCCTCGGATGAATCACTCATGTGGGCAATGTGTGCAGCAGGTTTCGGGGCCGATCCAGTCTTCGGGGCATTGGGCATCTTACATTGGGGATCTCCGGCCCAATGACCTAATCCACCACAACGAAGACACTTGGATTTCGCCTTGATCTCTGACAGTTTCTGGCGGCGTTGCTCGATGCTCAGGTGAGACTTCACTATCTTACCTTTACCCTTCCCCTTAGGTTTACCCTTGCCTTTGCCTTTAGCCTTTCCGAAAGCGACGAATGCGGCAAGTTGCAATTGGATGGCATCACCTGAGGAACGTTCTTCGGCATCTTCGCAATCAACCACTGCATTCAAGGCAATTGCTTCATATTCATCAACATCATTATGATACTCAAATTCCTCGTATTCGGCATGGCTAGCGTGTTCATGTTCTTCAGACTCTTCGATCCCTCCTAGCATGCCTACGAAAGAATCTTCTTCATGACAATGTTCTTGCAAGTCCTCATCTCTCCATTCGAAATTGTCTTCCCAATCGGGATAGATGGCATTGTAACCAGCACGAGGGTATTGGCTACCTTTGCCTTTGCCTTGGTACCCCTTTTGGTACCCCTTGCCTTTGCCTATTTGAGGCTGAATCCCCCGTCCTGTCCAGGATCGGGACCCTTCACGAAGATGGATTCCACTGTAGTTGTCAACCAGGACTCGTGCAGTACCTTCGAAGTCATCGCTCTTGCGGCAAGCCTTCACCACAAGGATCTCCTGCCTGGAAATACCTGACATCTCCAGCAATAGCTCTGTGCGGAAAGCTTCTGAGATCATCATTGTGGGGTCAAGCTCAACCAACAAGGTCCACCAGCGTCGTCGACGCTGAGTGTACGACAACATGCTCTCTGTAGGCTGTCTCGACAGTGGTCCTCCATGCTTCTGTCCTGCGCGAAAAAGCTCCTTACTCTCCTCCAAGGCTCGAGGAAACACATGGTTACGTATCACCTCGATGAGACGCTCCAGTCCCCCTGGACGTGCAAGTGTCTCTAGACCTAAGTCTCTGGCAAGCAAAAAGGCATCACCTCTCAAACCTTCTACGATCTTGTTCACTAGGACACTGCGATCGATGATACTCGACTTGTCTGACTTAACGGACGAAGCCTTCGGTGATGTTGCATCAACCTTTGACTTGGGAGTACCGGCAGTCTCACGCGGCTCGGGCTCAAACTCCTCGGGATAGTGTCCAGGCGAAGGGAATGCGAATCCTTCGTCTGACTCTGGTGGCCAAGGCTCCCCTTCATCGGCAGGTCCAGTCACGGGATCCTGCTTCTTTGCTGGTTGCGTTTGGGCTTGGTCGTACAGCTTGATGCGGAGTTCGGTTCGAAATTTCCAATCATGAAATGATGCAGGATCTCCCCAATAGATGTAAGACCCACTCTTAGTTTCCACGGGGTTGCCTATTCTATCACCAGTGCTACCCGAGTGGAACTTGAGTCCAGCAATGGACATGTTCGACGATTCCGACGGAGATTGCTCGGGCGAGCAATCTATTCCGGGCTCTGTCCCCAACGGGATCAGAGGAGGCAAGCGAAAGCACGCAAGGAATGCAAGCTCAGGCTTGATGTTCTACGATTCCAATGACCTGGATCAGTACGTGCCGGAGTCAGGCCGTCACCTGCTCCGCTACCAATGTCGGTAGCAACCGGAATCGTACTGTCCACACGCTCTTTTCACTGCGAAAGCGAGCACGGTATAGCTCAAGGGCCCTAGGAGCCAAACGGCGGCAGACACAACATAGTGTGACAACCTGGCTCAACAGAATGAGATCCTACCTCAAATTCACACTTGTGATTCTTTGTGTCTTTAATTCTTGCGTGCACACCCTCTAGATTTCTGCGATATGTTCTTCTGTTGCACATGAACCACTATGAACCAGTGCTCTTGCGCAGCCTTCAAAACGGTGGGACTGCAAATAAAAGTGCGCGCGGAATTTCTTAAAACTGCATTCAGGCATCTGACATGTCCATTTCCTCTATAAAATCAACTTCCAACCCGCTCAAAGGAGGGGTGTAAATCGTTTATCCTCTGCCTTGACCCCTGTCTTTCACAAAGGAAGCTTTCATGGCGACACGGGGATCAAATGTAAGTCACATTTAGCTCCGCCTTGAAGAAGAAGGTAGCACATGCAACTTATATAAATACACTTTTGCAGGTCCTCCGGGTTTTTGTAGAGATAGAGAGTGGGGGATATTCAAACAACTTGACCAACCAGTCTAATTGAAGGCTGGTTGATTGCAAATGATTGCAGCGTGCACCTCTGGCACGAATCCATCTTCCAAGAGCCGCTTAAACCTTAGAGCGGATTGAAGGGTGCACGTCAAATTAGTGGGCAATCAAGAAGCAAACCTCTAGAAACAATGAAACAGGTGTCTCAAAGTCTGGTAGATAGCAAGGCAAGCGTTTAGCAAGCCTACAATTGCACTGATCGCACTGATGCAACACCTGGTTCTGAGTTCAGTATCATGCCAGCGTTGCGCTTCCTTGAAATCATTGCGACAAGCCTTGCAGTTGAAGCAAACAACAATTGTGGAAGGCTTCAGGATTCAGTGTGACCAATGTTGAGGCATGTCGAGGCATATCGTATGGTTCGTTATGGTTCATGATGTCTCATGTCTCTTTCAATATGATTAGCCCATTCACACCTCCCACTCCTCTCTCGGATTTTCATGCATCGATTCACAATGATTTATATATTCATGAAATGTCAAGTGATGAACATTGAGCAAAGGACCCCGAACATACGCATGTAACATGTATATACATTGCTCACGTATACATTTATCAATAATTGAGCCCTGACATTTGTTTGATTAGGGCTCATACTGATATGAGGGCGTCGTAATGTTTACCTTAGAGCAAGGAACATCCGCAAAGTAACGAACAAAATCCGACTTGATTACCCAAGGTTCTCAATATTCTATACGGCACAACTTTATTGGCCAAACCGCAAACAATTCATTTGGCTCTGTTCCATTACCCAACAGCTTTGACGTGCGCTGACTGTTTTCCTCCGTTGCCATCCTTTTCCAGGGCACCATACGTTCAACTTGAATATCCCAGTCCTCCTCCATGCTCCTCCACCATGCCTTTGCCAAGTCCTCAAAGGGAATTCTCAACCAAACACAGCTTCACCAAAGCAAATCCCTGAGGCGCTCATCCAGGAATCCAGTGACCTTACCCAGTATACAGTGTCCTTTTCGGAGGTTCCACATATTATACACATCCCCTGTCCCCTGCGAGTTGGACCATCCAAATGTACAGTGCACGTTGCAGTCAGACGCGCACGATTGTATTTTAAACGTTTTTTTCATGTGATCACTGATCACCGATTCCGATACACTGCGAATTGGCAGTTTCCTGAGTCTTCATATCTGATGTCAACCCACACTTTGACATCCCACCCAACAGTTCGCTCTGAGTGCTCGACCAGCTGTGCTGCTTTGGCACAACCCTCCAAAAAACTCATGAACGACACACCTCACAGGCAAAACGAATGTGGTCACGAACAGAAATAAGATCTGTGATCTCTTCATTCCCCATTCCCAGCGAAATGGAAAACACACACACACGCTATCACGCTATATATATATACAGTATATGTGAGAACATGATGACGTATGTAAGCAAAAGAATCGAACGTACACATTTGAGGGCATATTTTGAGTGAACACACATATGAAAACACACGCATCAATGCACAACTAAACACACGCATAACAACACATACTGCGAACACACCTAGGTCACACACATCAAAGCAAACACATGAGGCCACACATGTGAGCATGGGCATGTGAGAGCCCGGGTACGAGTGAGCGAACATAGGACAACCCGCACAAAAGAACCCTGCGGGAGAACAAATGTGAGAGCACACACACAAACACACACTCTGACATTGGCTTGCTGTTAACTCAATTCCCAAGTTGAGAAAGAAGGTGAGCGAACGGAAAGGCGCATGAGTCAGCAGAAACAGTATGGTTGAACATTGTTTCCGAGTGGCCTCGAAATCGATCTACACAGTCGATGCGGTGGCGAGCACAGCTGCAGGAAAGTGGGTTTAGGGGAAGAAACATGGAAGGACCATGAAACAAACCGATCAAATTGGACAGCTTGAGCAAAAGTTCATTCAGCAGGTACACTAGAAAGCGTCCTTTCTCGCTTCATAATCTCAAACCACCGTGTTCGCTGGGCAGTGGATGGAATGAGATTCACTGCCCCCCTGCGTGAACCCTTGGAAACAGGGGTTGACACACACACGGTGCCGCTTGGCGGCGATCGCGTGGAAAGCCTGAATAGATACCTAAAAAGCCTTAGAAACAAAAGAAAGAAACACAGAAAGAGCAGCGCTAGGGGGGAGCAGGGAGGGGGTGTATGTCCATGTGTGTGTACGTGTGTTGAATACTTAGCACTCTAGAGTTACTGACTACTTAGCAGAAACGAATTACAGTGCAATAGTTAGGGAGCGGGACTTTAGTCTTAAACCGCCCGGGTAGAGTAGACTAGAAAAGGGACAACAGAGGGAAAGGCACCGACGCACAAGTGTCGAGTACCATTTCCCTGTGTTACCCTAATTAGGTAGGGAGTAGAACACGGTGGGGGGGGGTTGGGAAACCTGCCTCAAGTGGGGTGAATTCCGTTTTTTGGCCCGGCGGCTGTCGTATCCGTAAAAGCCCGGCGGCTGTTATTCCAGTTAATTCAAGGTGAAAGGAAGTCAGTTAGGAGAATCCAAGGTTTGGTGAAACCGATCAAAGCTGTTACACGATTCCCGGAATGAAAACGGCGCCTCCTTGCGGAGGATCACACCCAGCACCCAAGTGGGACGGCTGAGCGGTTCACACTCTGACATTGGTTTGCTGTTAACTCAATTCCCAAGTTGAGAAAGAAGGTGAGGGAACGGAAAGGCGCATGAGTCAGCAGGTTCATCGGTTGTCCCTGTGACCCTGTGCACTTGGTTTCTCTTTCATTGCAGCCACACGTGCCCCTTGTAGTCACAGGGATTCTTTTGAATTGTTTTTCAGCAGGGGGGCAACGGCCAGTCTTCTTACGTTGCCCAACGAAGCTACAGAAGACTGGTGGAAGCATTCAGGGACGCCTGAATGTGTACCTGCTAATCTTTAACCTTTGGTAAAGCGCTAATGCACTCGGCAGACAAGAGCGTACGTCGTCATTTCGACCTGATCGCCGCTTTCGGTCTTGAGTTTTTGGCCTCACCTCCTCTTGAAGACCCCCAGGTTCCTTAGGGCTTTCCTGGACTTTTCAGGATTTGGTTTCTTAGGCTGGCGTGTGGCCCGCATTCACATCAGTACGCATATCCATGAGTGTGTGTCACACTCCGTCCCCAGGAGTTTTTGGTTTATGCAGGGGAGTGGAGCAGGCCTGCAGAGCTCCACTTCACAAAGCTCTCTGCAGTGACCTGAGGATATCAGTGACGCACCTGCTACAAGAACTTTTCCACACGCTGTGACTCTACTGTTTCCTACCTTCCCCGCAAACAGGTTTCCCTCCGCCGCGTTCAGCTGTCGCGCGTCTGCAGACAAGTGAACACTTTGTTAACTTTCCAAGTGAGCTGACTCCACCACCTTGCGTTCTCATCGTCCATTTTTCCGAGGAACAGAGTTAACTGCAAACCCATTGTCTAAGTGTGCGCCGCTCTGTCGTCCCACTGCGTACAGAGTGTGATCCTCTCGCAAGAGAGGCGCAGGAGAGTTTCTTTCCAGAGCTTTCAAGGTTCGAGCAACATGCAGCTGAACTTTTCCAATTTTCCATGCGCTGTTACATGTTGGAATGGTAATTTCGACTTTTCCTTTTTCTCAACTTGTTCCGCCGAGTACCTCCACTCAGTTGGCCATGGAATTTTCATTGGTTTCAGCCACCCACACTTCACTTTCTTTCACTGTTATCCAGTGACTTTTTGCTTGGCGCCGATTCTTCGTGCTGCCGCCGCCGCCGCCCGCGCTGCTGCCGACGACAACAGTGAGTTGAGAGTTCAGCAGCGCGCAATTCCCTTGACCATATTCATACCCGCCACAACCTCCGCCCCAGGCGATGCGTGTTCCACACCAGTTTCCACCGCAACCTGCACCGCTCCATGCATTTCCCATGATGCAACGTTCCACATGGCCTCCACATCCCACTTTTCCAACACCACCAGCCACATTTCCACGCCAGTTCAACACCCTCCACCACCCCACATCTTTCCAATCTCCTACACCTTCCCTACTGCATTGCCGCCACAAGAGCTATGTCACCCTGTTTCTCAACCACCACCCACACAAGCGACAGCCAGGACAGGGGATCATTGCGTCTCTACCGCTCCACTTCTCCCTCTCCACCCTCCCATCCTTCACCCTCCATTCCACCACAAATCAAGTGATTCAATATCACCTGCCGACCTCACGCACTCGCTCCCGATCTCGCGAGCGCCACACCTCGTCCCGCGCGTGGGACACCCCACTTTTCTTCCGCAGCCACCAAGCCTCCTCCTCCTCCCTCCGACCCTTCGCCCACTCCATCCAGCACACGCCGCTACATCCACTCCATGTGCCCATATTCGCCATATTCATATGAGGTTCTGGACGGGGGGTTCTCTGGGGACTTCAGCATCTGATCGATAACACCAAGTAAGAGCCAATAGACTCGATAGCGGAGTGTGGAAGTGTGCGAACGGCAGAGAGCACAGTTTTCTATGGCGAGCGGTGCAAGTGCGGGCTCTAGTGGTCTTGAGCCAAAAGCAACATGAATTTTGCTGTTAAGCTGACTGAAGAGTATATGTACAAGGAACTACGAACAACAGGTGCTACACACGTATAGCGTAGACACGCCATAGGGGACCTAGGACCCTACAAATTACAAACAAACACAAGTTATTTTCTTCGTGTCGAAGCTTACGGCTGCAAAGTACAAAATGAAACGCAAGTGATCAAACAAAAGAAGGGCTGACTATCAAACATAGCTTTTCTTTTAGCCGTGCAAATGTACTGTGATTTACACTGTAAAAAGCACGACATCCATTTTTCACTGGTGCCAGCAGTATTTTTGAAGGTTTTTCAGCATGACATGCGACATGCAAAAAGCATGAAACCACACTTTGACTGGGGAGATGAAAAAACACCTTGTCCAAATCTGGCATTACTCTGTTCATATTCGACTTCTTCGCGCGGGTTTGTTCGAAAAAATCCGTTTGTCTTAACACTTTTTCAATGCATCAAAGCAAGCGCACTTTATCAGAAACACAGGCAGGCTCCGCGTTTTTGACTCGTCTGACGTGTGCTTGTGTTGTTTTCACCCGGAGAACCCCCGTCTGCAGCCTCATATGAGAGCAACATTTGTGAGCAAACACGTGAGGACACACGTATGAAAGCACGGGTCTGACGGGGCAAATGCGAGCAAATGCGTGAGACCGCGCGTGGGAGAGCACACATGGAGGGAAGAGCGCGCGCGTGAAGCGCCACAGCGCGCCACACACACATGAAGGCAAACGTACAAGCACTAGACCACGCATGAGTGCCTGACCCCTTTTGGACCCGGTGCAACCAGGGATTTAGTTGGTGCAGTTGCGCCTCGCCCTTTTTAGCCGAGCACAACCAAGGATTCAGTTGCTTGCCTCTTTGGGTGGGCGCGACCAGGAGTTTGGTCCGCCTCTTAACTAAGAACCTCCAGTGTGACAGTGTGGGCACGAATAAATCAAGATAGTTTTGATTCGATACTGCGCACGCTCTAGTTTGATGTGTATTGTATATACACACACATACTCCTTAACAATCCTTGACACATGATTTCGATTACAGGGATTCAGATCTAGTCAATCTTGCTTTTTAGAATGACATGGGGGTGTAAGGAGATGGGTGTGACTCAGCCACAACATGCAGGCGTGAATCCGCATAGCAGTTTCGCTTTTCTGTCATTCCGCCTCCAAGACCTTGGAAAACACCAAACAACATATCACCATGCCAAGTGCTCTGAAAGTTGGGATTGATCGCTACCCGCCACGGCAGTATGCAAGCCGGCGCTCGAGCCCGGCCTTTAGAGTGGCCACCGCTCAAGCTTTCAACGGCACTGACCCAGTGCCTGGCCATCAAACGAACGCGCAGTCTAGGTTTTGGAAATGGCCTTTGAGTGTTCAGGTTCCACTTGCGCACCTCCACCGATTCCCCCCACCTGGCGTTCTCCAAGTCACCACTCTCACCACAGGCCACCAAGAAGGGATCTGACCTTCTCTGCTTCGCCCAGGCTGGATGCCTCAGGAGACCGAGTTTTGGTAAGGCTTTAGAATGCTGGAGATATGGGCATGGCCAAAAACCTTGGTATCCACCGCTTGTTTTTTCGGTTACCAGCAATTTTCCAATTCATGGCCTCCGGTAAGTTGAAATGTGCGCCAGCTGACTGGCCCTGCTTTTCAGCCGGAAGTAGACGACCGCAGCAGGCCAGCCCCTCTGCGTGGATTCTAAGAGTGGCTTCCGGCAATTTGTTTTTGTGTTTCTTTCTCTCTTTGCATGAGGTGGTTTTTCAAGGGCCACCTCTTCTCAACAGCTCACTTGGCCTAATGCTGACGCAGGATTAAGTAACCTCCCCTTATTAATCAAGGCCAGCTCGAGCCCCCAAACTAATTTAAAGCCTGAATTCCACATGTCCATCACCCTATCCAATATCTTCTGGTCCATGGTCAAATTGATATTCTGATCAACCCTTTTCTCATGACATCTCTTTGAGAGATAGCACTCTTTTCGCAGAATCCCATCAACCATCATCCATCAGCAGGTCCATCATCCATCATCAGGTCATCACCTTTATTCAGGGGATGTGGTCTCCAATACCTCCAATCTCAAAACTTGTTGATCTTGTTGACGGGGGTTGATTGATCCGGGGTTGACATTAATGGATGAGGCGTTAGCGTCGTGAGTCGGAAGGGCAACCCTTTGGCTCGAATCTTCCCCGCGCTCATTTAAATTAGGCGAAAGGGAGAAAACTGATGAAGCAGCCATTCACTTTCAACTTAGCGGCTTCCGCTAAAATCTTTTCGGGGTTTCGTTCTTTTCCACGCTTGCTTGTCTTCTTTCTTCTTGTTCTGTCTTCTGTCTTCTTCTTCTTCTTCTTTTTCTTCTTCTTCTTCTTCCTGCTCCTTTCTTCTTTCTGCTTCGTCTTTTTCCTGCTTGCTTGTCTTCTTCTTCTACTTCTACCTGTTTCTTCTTCTGCCTCCTTTTTCCATCTTTTTTCCTCCACCTCTGGGAATGGGGCCCAACAACCAAATGATCCAAGGGCTTGGATCACACACCCACATTTTCATCCATACCTTTTGGATCGAGGTATGGATCGTGTGTGGGTTTGGGCACGTATCCAAGCCGTATGTGTCTAGCCGCAGCCATATAGAGGGAAACTTTGCGGGATGTCAAATTCACAGTGAGAAAATCACTGGGCGATTCTCCCTTGCTTGCTTAAGTCTGAATGAAGCATCAAACATCTTGAGTAGATGTTCCAAGTCGCTTTGAGTAAAGAGACCAATTTTAAACAAAACGATTGCACTCGAACCATCAAGGCTTCAGTAGGTGCTGCATCACTTCATGTCGCTGTCCTGTACCTTCGTGAAAGCTGGAACTGGGTTGTCCACGTTAGCAGCAAATTCTCCTCAAGAAGGACTGTAGCTCAGAGTGAAGCAAGCGTGTTCAGGCAATAAAACAATGCTGTCTACAGCGGTTCCGACTCATCAGCATCTTTGATAGAAAGTGGGTATAAAGGGAAACATGCAAAAGACATTACCAGGAACCCTGAATGTCTTCTTAACCTTCTTTCTCATTCTCTCTCCACTTACTGGCATCAAGGAATTCTGAGGTATGGACAGCATCGAGGAAGTTGCCCTGCCTGTCAAACATTTGGGATGAACATGTCAGATTCTCTAAAGTGCTCCAAGAAAATGCGTGATGGAGTCGATTTAATCTTGGCAAAGCCTTCTTTGTGGATGTTTGGCGTTGCCGCATTGCCTTCCACACTCGTAGAGCAATGCCCACATGGTGTCCTCTGTGTCTTGGCTTGAGCTGAGAATGTTTTTGATATGATATGAACGGGTTTATACAAAATGTAACCTTCAAAAGGGTGGCGTAGGCAACTTGGTTGAGAACATAGGTGGCCGCAGGCATTTTGTTGTGCAATGTTTGTCGTGGGCGTTTGCTGTAGGCGACCATACATCCAGTAAAATAGCATGCCTTGAAGTGTCTCAACTTGTTGTGCTTTGCCCATGAACAATCTTACTCAGTGAATTTGCGAAGGCCACCGTCTCTGTGTGGGAGATGAGGACACCTATGACTCTGACAGTATCCCAAAGGACTCTTTTGTGTTGTTTTGCCCTAGAGGCCTAGAGGCATTTTCCGTAGGCTCACCATGGTTCTCCGGCACAGCCACCGTAGTCGAAATGCCTTTTGTGTTCCTTCCTCTATTTCCGCTCGCCTGTAGTACTCTCAAGTAGATTCATCTTAAAACCTGCCGTGCTGAGACGTACTCCTGATGTCGAAGACATGGGGAGACTTGCAAGAACTGAATGGTATCGTGGGCAAATTTGAACAGTGCGTTTCAGAATAAGTTATGTCTGCTGTAGGCTTTCACTGTGGAAACGTAGGAAGAGTGCATCGCAGTCAGGTGGCACCCACCAGCTCAAGACAAACACATTGACGTTAGTGTTTCTTCAATCTCTGATTTTGATCCTCCCACTGGCGTCGTCCCCAAAACGGGGTCGAAAGCTAGCCAAAGACACAAAAGGCCACCAGCAGCCCAGCAGCACACCCGCAGCAGACCAGCGTCAGCCCAGCAGCAGAACAGCAGCAGCACAGCAGCAAAACAGCAGTTGGCCAGTAGCATACTGCGACCAAAATTTACAAGGCATTGCCAAAAGTGACCCCCTAAGCTTGCTTCCAGAAAACAAGCAAAACTATAGTACGCCAGCAACCCAACAGCACACACCAGCAGCAGTAGCAGCTTTAGGTCAACACTGTGGGGTTTTCGTGCATGCATCGCTGTCTTGAAATAGGTGTCCGAAAAAACCTTCTCAAACCACGCTAAGAGGCCCCTGACGGACACCTTGCTTTCAATGTTTCAATGTTAGCGCACCCTTAGTTAGCGTGAAAGATCAAGCCTTGAGGCACCAACCTCATCCCAATACAAGATTGCTAAGGCAAAGAAGAACTCAGCTAGGGCGGTAGCTTTAGTGACTATGACGCGGTGCATTTGATCTGCCGCGTTGCCGCAACTGTCCTCGTTGAGGTGCCTTCGCGGAAAGACCTTGTAGAATGTGAGAGTTCCACCCCCACTGGCCCCACCAAAGTGCGCGAAAGTGATTCCTGAGAGAACCACCACCATGAAGTCGCCAAAATCTAGCACAAAAAGCATCTTTTGCCCTTGCAGATTTCAAAGGCTTGCGTTTTTGCATCAATAACTTAAGAACTAATGTCTAGAGGAATTGTCACTAGGCTCATGGTTGCCGACAGCAGCAAAAGCGAGTACTCCTGGATGGCGGGTGTCGCACCTCCACCCAGTGAAGGGCACGTTGGAGCTTCCCTGCCTGGAAGCTTTGTCTTCACTGACAACTGGGTACAGGTATGTGTGGGCATGTCGGAAAGTTGTGAAATTCTGACGACATTGGTGGGGAGCGATACCCTGCCAGCAGCCACAGCATGCTAAAGCATGTTACAAGTGGCATACAGAATCAACATACTGTTGCCCAGCACCCTTCTGTCCAGAATGCATGTGAATTCTACGCTAAAGGTCAACAAAGAACTCTGCAAAGCAAGGCACGCCTATATAGACCTAGACAGAAACCCTTTGTTAAGACCGGAGGAAGTGAGCAATGAATATGCGAAATTTTGTCAAATTACATAAATAACTATATATATATATATATATATAATATCCGCCGACCCCGCCGGTTGAAGGGGGCGCGCGCCAGAGGAGGCAACCGAGGGCATGCTGCGAGGCTTCCGAGGCGTTTC
>CAXAMN010026151.1:367236-384022 GCA_963970005.1 Durusdinium trenchii
AGAGAAAGAGAAAGAGAGAGAGAGAGAGATAGAGACAGACAAAGGAAACTATAAAGAGAAAGAAGAAGAGGAAAAGGAAGAGAAAGAGAAAGAGAGAAGAGACAAGGACAAGGGGAAAGTGACGAAGCAAGAAACAAAGCAAGAGGAAGTAAGGAAAAGAGTTTTGCTACATATTGTGTTATAGAAAAAGAGGTATCTATATGAACAAGGCATCCTCACTTCTGTTTCCACCGGCTTTGCAGAAGTGCTTTCAGAAGTGCCCAAACGCAGGGGAAACACACCAAAAAACAAGACTTTGGCTCAAAGTCTGGCAAGAAAGTCTTGTTTCTATGTCTCAGGCAAGATTTTGTGAAGTCTTAACGTGAAGCAGGGGCTCAAGGAATAATTTTGGGAGATCCACTGCGCGTTGCCCAGGCAAGGTTTGCTAAGAATCAAGAGATCGTCCAACTATGAAGTCCTGGAGATTTCAGTCATTTTTGTTAAGAGCTGTCATGTTTGAAGTTGCTGGGTCCAAGTTCTTTGCAACGCAGGGTTTCATAAGGTTCAAGCACTTTTTGCAGTTTGCTTGCCATTCCTGGCACCATGATGGCAACTGCGGACATGGTGGACTTACCGCCAGATGATGCAGGTCTTGAGTTTCAGGACTTGTTCAGCACGCGCATGGAGAACCCACTGATGGCAGAGCCAGTTGGGCCCACACATTTGGCACTTCCAGACGCAGATGATTGTCCAGAAGAGATGGTTGCCTTTACGGGTGAGGGGTCGTGTTTTGATTGCAGTGGCAAACTACTTGACTTATGTTTTTTTAGGCCAATGTGAAAGCCACCAACCATTGTTATTTTCTGAAATCATAAGTTCCTGGCATTTCTTGACTTGCTTTGCAGGTGGGCGCAACAGTCTTGCACATGCAAGGCAAAATGCCTTGACAAGCTGAGAGAAGACCATGCTTGTTTTGCACGAGCCCAGAGATTCCAAGAGATGTTGCGAGACATGACACCAGTTGACAAGACCAACTTGGTCTTTGACATGGTGCGACGAATGAGAACTAGTGACAAGTGTGTGTGGAGAGGCTCTAAACCCTCAGCTGCCCAGTGGGTCTTCCTGGGTCACTGTGTGTGTTTCAAGGCCTTTCTGATCCTTACTCAATCCTCAAAGACATTCCTCAACCGGTTGATTGAGGCCATTGATGCTGGTGCAGTGGTTGCACCACAAGATGGCAGAAAGACCCGGGAGAAGCGTGAGGCTCCACAGATGGCAAGTGCTGACACCTTCTTTTCCAACATGTGGAGTTTTCTTGGTGAATCGTTGGCAGAAACTGCCCTTCCCGATCCAGACAGTGAAGAGAATTTTTTTGAGGGAGTTTCAGAAGCAGATTTTGATGCTCTCACCAGGGAAAGGGGAGCAAAGGATGTTTACAATGAGTTTGTCCTCGGTGATGCCAACCCTAGTATTGCAGCTGCTATGCCACCAAATGAGCGGGAGGTAAGATGGATTCCACACACCAATATTGCTCAGATGTATGAGCAATACAAGTTCCAGCATAGCAGCGACTCTGAACCATTGTGCAGTATGTCAGTGTTCTATCGGTGCTGGAAAACTCGATGGTGTGGTGTCATCCGCATCCGGCGTGCATCCCAACATGCACAGTGTGAAACCTGTGCAAAGTATGCTCAGTGGCGACTGAGGGCACGCTCCGAGCAAGAGAAGGGTGAAATCCAGGCTGCCTATTCAAAGCATTTGTCCCAGGTGTTTGCTGACAGGGATTTGTCAGCAAGGTACAACACACACTCAGAGCAAAGCTGTTCAGAGCAAACCCAGATTCCATTCAGCAAGCGCACCCTGATGCTATCTTTAGATGGCATGGACCAGGCAGAAGTCAGTCTTGCAACAACCGTTTTAAAATTCATATTGCGCGCCTGCCAACCCCAAGTAAATGTAATATGTAGTGTGAGGGTTTGGTGCTGTTTTCCATGAAGGGGAAATGTATGTAGTTGAGGAGTTTAGGTGAATAGAAAAGGTCTTCTTATTTCTCCCTCACAGCAGGCCAAGTTTAAATGTCCTCGTCATTGTGGAACCGGGAAGTTGCTCGAGACAAACTGGCGTCCTGTGCTTCACTGCAGCTGCGTGATAATCCATGGACTGGCAGAAATCTATTTTCTGGCTAATGCTGACCAGAAGAAGGATTCTAGCTGTCAGATGCAGATGCTGTGTTACTTAGCATGAGTTCAAGTTTTTGTACCATCATGTTTTTGCAACAGTAGCGGCAACTACCCATGCAATGGCGCTCTTCCTTACAACATTTTTGTCATGACCGCCTGATGCCTTCTTACCCCTTTCAATCTTAGGCCAATCGCTGGAGTGGGCATCACACTTGTTGGACAAGCGGGGCCTCCCGCTTCCACAGCATTTGCAGATCCAATCGGATAACACAGCCCGAGAGGGCCGGAACCAATGGCTGATTCTATGGGCTGCAGAGCAAGTTGCAAGTGGACGTTTCCTTTCAGTATCCACACCATACTTCAGGGTTGGCCATACACATTGGATTGTCGACCGTCGATTCAGTGTGGTAGCCGGAATCCTTGCTCGCGCCAAAGTCTTGGAAACACCTGAGGCGAGGACAAACATTGACCAGCATTGTGCAGTTGTCAGTACTCAGTAATCTTAATCAATCAAAGAAAAGATCTACTGTATTGATGCCAGAGGCTAGATCTTAGAAAGAGATTGTAAAGCGATGCGGTGTTTGAATTGTTGTCTATTTTCTCCCTCCTGTGGCCTTGCAATTCTGTGGGCTAGGCCTTTTGCCAAGAGATCAAGCAGAACCTGGATCCTCTTCCAGGGCATTTGTTGATCGTTGAGAAATTGGATGCAGTGTGGGATTTTCATCCTTGGTTGCAACGTCTTGGGGTTAGCTTGAGCGGAATCGCAATTCTAGGAGATGGTCTACCAGTGGCTCATTCTTTCCGGCTGGTCCGCCGGCAAGACCTCGCAGAGTATTCTGGCGCACATCAGTGGAAGATAGACAAGGACAAATGTAAGAAAACTGCCGGGTTGTTATGTTTGGCTTTGTTAGGCTGTGATACCCTACCTAGGTCACTTGGTTTCCCCTTCATTGACCCTGATTAGTCAGTTGCATATGTAGTCAGCGTGTTGTGGCATGTGTAAAAACCATTTGCCTGCTGCAGGACTTGTTGGAAGGTACTGTGCAGCAGCAGGAGAAGGATGCAGTGTTGCTGGCAAAGAAATGGATCACAAGTCAGCAGCTGAGTCAGCAGCCAATGCTGGTTCTTCCCTCAGCACGGCTAGAAAGGCTTGTCACGAACTTTCCTACTTCAGTCTTGCCAGTCAATCAGTTTGGAGAGGCCACACTTGCAAAGTTCCGCAAGACTGCAGATGCAATCAGCACAGCCCCATGGTTCATGAGTGATGGGGCCAAGTATTTGCGAGACTTGTGTTTTGCAAATGAATATGGCACACAACCAGGTCCCAAAACCTTGCCAATCTATCAGCCTGGCTTCATTAATCGACCTGTTGCCAGTGCTGTTGGGCTGGTTCAGGGGGATGATGGAGATGACATTGGTTTCCAAGACTTTGCTCCTGGAACCCCAAAGCGTGTTGAGGTAACCCAGGCTGTCCCCAAAATCAACCCACGTGGAGCCCCTCGCAGCAATGATGATGAAGATGAGACTTTGGACAGACTGTTCAAGCGCCCTGCAGCCAAGGCTGCCAGTGGGACTAGCAAGCGCATGAAGCGCCCAGCGTCATCTTTAGAGGTTTCAGAATCAGCAGCAATCGAGCCACCGCAACCAAAGGCAAAAGGCAGAGCTGCAGCCCCTAAGTATGGCTGCAGCAAGTGTAGATGGAAATGTGGCTGTAGCAGATGCAAAAACTATCCGCCTCGATGATAGGCTTTTGGAAATTGAATTGACGTGAAGCAACGACCGGCTTAAACGTGTCAGTGTACAGTGCTTGCAAGTCACTGCTTGCCCAATCCATCCATTCTGGGGTCTTTGCAGCAGTGCGATGGCAATGCAACGCACGTTAAACTTTGGTGGTGCTAAGTCCGATGGCAGAAAAGTTGTTTGTGGAATGTGCATGTTTTAGGAAGCTGTTTTCATGTAAAATATATGTGCGTAGAGATTTGTGTGGCATATCAATATATGCAATCATGGTTTCTTACTTACAGCCTAAAGTAAGTAATACAATACAAGTAAGAAAACAAAGCAGGTTTTCTTGATCCACCTCCTGGTGAACATGGGAGCCCCACCACTGCAAAACTTCATCAATCCCCCTTCTCCCTTTCTTTCCAAATCCAGCCCTTTGCCAGGGGCCTGGCCACCCCTCCTTCCCCCATTCCATTTGGACCACAGCCCAAAAGAAAAACAATGCATCAGAAGGAGAACGGTTCATAACCCAGGCACACAGGGGTAGATAGATGCCATGAGCCACATGACCAGCCTTCCCAGGAGACAGAACACTTATACTTGCAAGCAGGGCCTTAAAGGCCACCAGCAGAACAAGCCTTTACATGAACGCACAAAAAGAAACAGATACAAAGCGCACCACCCATAATGGACACACAAGGAAGCAAGACATGCGCACAAGCCACAGTTCTGTCTAGTTAGTTGGCTGAGATACGATCCAAATTTCAACTGCTAGGCCTCCAAGAATTGCCAAATCAACAACAAGAGCCTTTCTGCGCTGTACGTACGTATGTGTGCCCACCCAACTGGAAAATGCACCACATTTGCCTTGACTTTCCTACCAACTTGGACGTTACGTTCTTTTGCCCGGGCTTTAGTGCTAAGGACCGGATCTGAAGCCTGTGAGCCCCCAAAAATTTCATTTTACATGCCTGAGGCAGGGTCTGTTTGGTAGCAATTTGCAAGCTTACATTTTTAACAGAGGGGATAGCAGGAGAGGGAAAGGGGTTTCCGTTTCTTTTTCACACAAGTATAGATGTGTAAATCTAAGCACAGAAGCTAGCCTGGCCTGGTAATGGCTAGCTTAAGCTCTCTTTGTGACAGCAAAAGGGTTAGCTTGAACCTCTCCTCGGAACCAATGTTGGCCAACCCCCCTCCCCCCTCCCGGCCACTTCCCCCCTTGGCAAAGGGGTATCAGGTTTCCTTTCCTGGCCACTTCCTACCTTTCGTGTTTCTTTTTTTGCTCAAGTAGTATATCTATTTTTATATTTATATATAGGTTGATATGTATATATATATATGTGTTAAATGTGTAATCTTCATCATCTACACAGCTTTTGCTTAGCAGAGCAGGGTGCTGTATTCCCAATTTGTGTGCAGGCATCAAAGCACAGCTTTGACAGAACTTGAGCTTCAACTTGAACTTGAACCTTTTTGCTCGCGGCCCCGACAGGTTCATGGCGGCTTCCCATTCTTGTTTTTGTGCAGCTCCAGGCTTGACAGCTCAGTGTGATCACAGATATGTTGAAAGTTAGGTTTGTTTGCCTAAGTTCTTGGAACTGATCTTTTTTACCAGTGATGTCAGGCTCGTTGCTGCACCATGCAGCGCAAAACATGTACCAGGCCTGCTGTGCTAACTCAGGTCTCTGGGACTTCTGTGCATTTTTGGTGTATTCAGTGAATCGTGCGCGCGATGGATTTAGGATTGAACATTTTCTTTCAACGCTTTCCTTGGAGGTAAAGACCTCCAATCAGCTGCGAGTGGATGGACTTCTGATAGTCTAATCCTGGGTCCAAACATTTTTTGCCACTCAGACCAGACGCTTCAGAAATATTGCTTTGAATTTGGTTAGCTGTGATGAGATATCTTGGCTGTGACCTGAGGTTGAAGGTAGTTTGGTGCCGGCACGTCAGTCCCTGCCATGTTAGGAGTTCCAGATGTTGCTTTGCTGTCGTCCAAGAGCACAGGCTTCAGATTATACTTGATCCTGTTGAGTCAGTACGGCTTACAAGCTGCAAACTGTCAAATCTTATTTTGCAAGAGTCTTGGTGTTTGCTTTTTATCTATGGTTGACTCAGTGCCCAAGGCTTGAGCATCTGCGTGTCTAAGAGTTTGGGTGCTGCAGCCAGTCGTTCATCAATCAGTCGGATGATTTTGCTTTGGGTGTGAAGGTCTTAGAAGCAGAAATCAGTTTCAATCTCCCAATTTACATGTTAATGTTGAGTGTCAGCCCTAGGCCTTTGACTAGACTAGATAAGATATTTGTCTCATAGAGGCGGCAGATTTATGGCCAAGCGTCTTGCTGGAAGCAGCTTTTGCGCTAGTCTTTGCAGTTTTAACTTGAGCATTGAAATCAGATGTTTGGAAATGCAGAAAGGTAAGGTCTTGAGTTGCAAGGGGACAAATGACTTGCCATTAAGAGATCAAGACGCTGAGGTGGTGCCAAATGTCAAGCCCGGGCCTAACCTTGTCCGACCAGCTCAGATTTATGTCATCAAGTTGCAAGAGTTGAGTTTTCTTGCACAGTTTCACCAAGTGACATGGGACACATCATTTTTAGAGTTTGGTTGGTTGGGGAGTTCTTCTTGTCTGAAACGATTTGCAAGGCTATACACGCAAGAGGCGTTATTGCTTTATAGATGTCAATGTTTCAGGATTCAGACATTTTTTGGTTCTTTCTGCTGTTCTGATATTGTGCTCAGTTCAGGCGCCATAGAATTTTGATGTTTGGTTGCACTCGGACTCAGGCCTTGACCTTGAACTCCTGGAGTGTGCCACTGCAGGGGATCAGTCTGCCTTTGCCCCAGTCAGCCAGCAAAAACTTACCAGGTAGACTGTGTGTAACCAGTCGGTGTTGATGCTTCCCATGTTCCCAGTGGGTTTGTTCCTTCCACTAAAGAACGTGTTTTCCAGGGTTTGTTGAAGGACAAAAAGCCAGAAGGTAGTCACTTTTGCCACTGGTAACTTTTGGCTTGGATGTAACAGCTGGGTCTTAAGCCACCACCTGCTCAACATGTTTGCGCTGCCTCCTCCAGATGAAGACGTTGACTGGCTGGTGAGCCCAGTTCTCAACAGAAAGGGAAAGAAGTCCTTGCCTGTCTCAGACAGTTCCAGTTCCAATGTGCTTGCAGCCCTGTCTAAGAGACAGAAGAAGCAGAAGTCGCACAGTCAGTCCCGGCTGCCTGGTCGTGGTGGAGATGTGGGAGAAGTCAACCATGGCCTTGTGGCAGTTGATGGTTGTGATTGGGAGCTGCCCTGCCCAGATGATGGCATGATCTTTGAGGAGGACATTGTGATCCTTGAGGATGAAGTTATCAAAGAGCCAATGGGTAGAATGGTGCAGCAAGTTCCCCATGTTTCCATGCCGGCAGGTTGCCAAGAGATGTTGATGGAGTTCTTTTCACCTCCAAGAATTGTCCCTGTTTGCCAGTCACGAGGCTGGCCAGCTTCTTGCAGCTGGGACATTACCCATGGATGGGATGCCAACAACCCGCACGACCGTCAGCGGTCATTCCAAGCTCTAGATGAGTTGGACCCTCTCATGACTACTTTGAGCCCTGAGTGCACAATGTTCAGTGTGATGCAAAACTGCAACAAGAAGAAGGTGGACCCCCGTGTGTTTGCAAGACGTTTGGCAGAAGCTGTGCAACACATGAACCTCTGTGCAGATATTTGCAAGCGTCGTGCTCATAGAGGGAGGTACTACCTCTTGGAGCACCCATCGGGTGCTTCATCGTGGCATTTACCTTCAATCGAAGAGGTCAGAAGCATGCTTGGTGCTTACTTGGTGTCGTTCCCTCAATGCCAGTATGGCTTGAAAGCCCCAAATGGCAAGCCAATGCGCAAGCTGACGCGATTCCTCACCAATTCGAGACATGTTGCAGAAGAGTTCTCCAAGAAGAAATGCACATGTGCAGAGCACCAACCCATTGAAGGTTCCTGTCAAGGACACAAACTTTCAAAGTGGGCTCAGGTCTACCCTCAGCCCTTGATCAATGCCATTGTTGACTGCTGTGAGCGTGAGCTTCGGGACCAGTAGTCTTGCAGGCTACTTTGTGTTCAGGCTTGCGATGGTCAGGCAATACCAAACTTGGTACAGTAGAAGACTTGGGGAGTTTCAGAAAAAAGGTGTGAATGCTCCAAGGTTTTGAAAGAGTGAATCAAAAGAAGACGGGCCCAACAACCGCCTTGTGAGCTTAGACATGGAGTTGTGAGCCTAGACATGGAGTTGTGAGCTTAGACTGGCTGTCACAGCGACATGGCTTTTGGACAGATTGCTGAATCACCCATGATGGTGCATGGCATGTCCTTGATAAAAATTTATCACTGGCCAACTTGGCCCAGGGCCAGGATTCCAAGACATAGAGGCTTTTTAGGTAGGTGGTAGGGTGGATGTCCTGCATTCAGCTGTCCTGGCCTAGGAAGGGAGGTGATAAAATTTTATCCAACAGATTTTGGGTTGTCACATGCATGCCCCCCAGAACCTGCTGTAGGTGGGGGCATGAGGTGTAGGTGGGGGTGTGAGGGATTGGATATCCGACGGATTTTATACATCCGGCGGATTGGAAATATCCGACGGATTTGTGTAAAACTGACATCCGGCGGATTTGTTGCACCCATGTGTTTTGGATCTACATTGGGTTCTGAGGTGCTGCTGCTGTGGTGCTGGCAGGTGTGGGCCTGGGCTCCTGGTAGCTTTCCAGTTTTGTTGTGAGTTCATTTGTTGTGAAACCTTTTGTTGGAAGAAGATTTCTCTTTTGTTGGAAGATTCTTTTTTGCCCTCCAGTTTTTCAATCGCCGGCAGTAGATTGTAGAAGGCTTTCATGTCTTGAGTTTGTTGCTGCATAGCTGTGAAGGGCATGTAAGATCTTATTAACCAGAATGTCTATTATATATATATATGTATTTTTCTTCATGGTGTATACCTGACCTATCATAGGAAATGGAGTTGTGCAAAAGCACACCATCCCGCACATGAATTTTCACAAGGGCTGGAATCATCCAGAGGTGCAAACTGTTGCTCAGGAATTTGAATCCAAGAGCTGGTTTGCTAGCTTGTCTCTGCGTGATGGTGGAAGGCCAGCCAAATGTGTGACCAACTGGGTGTTGCAATCCAGAAACAATAGTTGATCGTTGATCAGTTAGTCCTTCCTTTCCATATCGCGATCAGCTAGTGAAACAAACGATGGACCAACTGCTGTTGACAAACACAAAACCCACTGCTTGCTCTCAGTTCATTTTCTTTTGCGCTTCACACCACAGCCTTTTCCAAACAGCATCAAACTCATACTTCGTGGATTCCTCTGTGCTGTCTATTGCTGCTGAAGATTGCTGAAGCCATCATGGCCACCTTCTCCTTCCCAGATCCTGACAGACGCCGCCTGCTCATGTCTGAGGGTGAAGTTCCTGAGGTGAACCAGGCCTATGCAAAATCAGAACCAGATGGCACTATGAAGGGGGAAAGCCCGAAGCACAACACTGATGCTTCATCACATACAACTATCGACTATGCGTTTCAGTCCGGCATTTTCCTAGATGATACTTCATCAAGCGCTCAGCAAGAGTTCAAAGATCAGATTTTGAAATCTTTGGCAGGGTTGTTGCAAAAGTACGGATCAGTTTCCAAGTTCTTGTCATCACGTTTTGGCAGTCAATCAGAAGCACAGCTCTTTGTCCAGCACTTGCATGAAGTTTGCAGGGCAGGGCATCCTGTGCACCATGTCCAACATGAGAAGCTTCCTGCTTTGCAAGCTGAGGGATCTGGAAGCTTGACAAAGTCAGAGGTTTTGCAGTTGCCCTTGGCTGCCTTTAGCTTTGGGCCACATTGCAGTGTCAAGTCAGAGCCAGATCACAGTTCATTCTTGGATTTGGCTGAATCCATTTTGACAGAGGGCTTCATATCCAAGACAGAGCCGGTTGTCTGCATGCAGTCTGGAGAGGTCATTCAGGATGCTGCGGAAGTTGGTACTACTGCTCCATGGACAGGTTCTTTGATTCCATTTTCAGTGGGATTTACCAAAGGGCGCTCTCGAGTCCATGCTTTGTTGGCCATTCTATCACTCACCATGGACAACAAGATTGACCTCCAGCAGGCCAGAGATTTCACATTCTGGCCTTCAAACCATTCTTCACGGTTACAACCATTCTTGTTAGTAGTGGAGTCTTAGCAACAAATGTCTCAATTACCCCTTGCCTATCCTGTGTGGGGTCCTTTTGCAGCCCTGGAGGTCAATGAAACCTTGGCATCTTCAATTGCTTCGATCCATGCGGTGGTGCTGGAGCACTCCTCTAAGCAGCAGGAACTCTTGTACAACTTCAGGGCTTCCAACCGAGGGTCTTTGTGCAAGCCGCCTTCCATCCTGACGTGGGTGCAGAGTGTGAAACTTTTGAAGGCTCAAGGTGTTACTCTTGACCTTGTTCAAGTGATCAAGAAATTCAACACAGGCACAGTGGGCAAGCTTCAGCTGGTAGGCGCAAAAGCTGTCGCTGTGAAAAACCTCTTGGAGGTCATGCCAGAGGATGCATTGCGAGTGATTGAGGCCCACTGTCAGAAACTTGGCTGGCAGGGCTGTGTCTTTAGCGATGATGCTCTAGGGTCCAAGAAGACTCTGCCCACATACAACTTCAGGCACAATGTTGGAGGTATGTGGGCAAAGTTGGGCAAGATGTCGCCGGAACAACTTTGCTGCTTTTCAAGCATGTGACCACCGTTTTTGAGCAAGAGCCTGCAGGAGCACGACGCAAGCTGACAAAAGGTGAGCCGGAAGAGAAGGCTGAAGAAGCAGCTTTTGTTGTGAACCTGGGCCTTCTTGCCCAGCAGGAAGTTCCATTCCCAGATGACATGTTGATGTCCTACTGGCTAGAACCCTATGCCACCGGAGAGACAAGTGTGGCCCTCGAGGTTCAGTGTGCGATGGGCCACAAAGACCCCAAGCTTACTCCACGTGGGATTTCGAAGTTGGCTGCAGCGTGCAGGGCTCAGTTATACATTATTGTTGTTTTCTCTTCTTATTTTTTTGTCTCTCTTTTTTTTTCTTTCTCTCTCCTCCTTTACTGCAAGTTTCTTTATATTGTGTCTTTTTCATCCTCTTGACTCTTGTTTCTTCTCATTATCGTTCCTTTTTTTGTTCTGGTTCTGCAATCTGCTGATTCTTCTTCAATTATTATTCTGATTCTTCTTCTTTTGTAATTTTCCACTTGGATTGGCCTCAAAAAAAGACCCCCACAAGTCCGTTTCGACCTGCTTGAAATGCAGGTTTTGAAGGGGAAAAACCGGACTTGTGGGGGTCTTTTTTCACAGGCCAATCCAAGTGGAAAATTAGCATTCTTCTTTGTTTTTTCTTTGTGTTTTTCATGTTCACTTATTCTTATTATTCTTCTTCTTCCTATTGTGTCTGTCTTCTTCTTCATCTCTTTTTCACTTGTTCTTTCTAGTTTCTGCCTCTTGCCCCTTCTCCTTCTTTCTTCTTTGGCTTGTTGCTGTTGCTTTTGCTTATGTGGTTTTTGTTACTTTGCAGTCGTATGATTGGAAGAAGCCTTCTTGTAGAGACATATGCTACCAATTACATAGTTGCAATTATATGGATAATGCATTTGCCCTTGATTCCTCATGGTGCAACTTTGCTTGACATTGAATAGATAGTGAGAAGCTCTGCCAGGATGGATGCCCATGCGACCAATCGGCCCATTGCTGAGTCGGGGAGTCTCTTCAAGTTGCCAACCTTGAGGCTGATGCGTTCCAACTCGTGAAGCAGAGGGTTGACTATGACCTTCGGTGCCTAGCCATTTTCCGTGGGAAGTTGAGCTCCCATGAGAGTGCTCTTCATCATGCTCAGTTGACCCACAGGAAGCAAGCCTTTGAAGCTTCGCTGGCAGCTGCCAAGAAGTTGCTGGCTTCAAATGTCAAGATGCTGCAAGGAACTCGCTTTGATGTTGTTCTTCGAGACTTCAGCAACTTCAGCGACCAGTTTTGCAAGACGTTTGGCTTGCAGAAGGAATCCACAGTAGCTTGGCATAAATCCAGCAAGGTAATTTCTGAAGGTTTGGAAATTTGAGGATGTATGTTTTTGATTCAGTTTCATGGAATGAATGGGTTTGCTTTGAGACTAGGTGGCGATTTCTTTGCTGAATTGGGCATCGATCTGCCGTGTGAATCAAGATCGCCAGCTTTGCCAAACCCGCCTTCTGGCAATGCTCCTCAACGGAGATAGTGGCTTGAACCACTTGTCCATGGTCATCCTCCCGCAATTTGGCTATCAAAAAGGCCAACTTTGGGTAGCTGAACATCACTGTTTGAAGAGCTTGTCGAATGCAGGGCTCAACGTCGACAAGACGTTTACCCTGCAGTTTTCAGCCCGACTAGATCAACGTGACACCAGACCTTTGAACTACCATGGGAGGATTTTGACTTCTTTGGGGATGCAGGAAAAGAGTTGGTTGTTCAGGAATTCAGCACTGGTTCGGAATCAGCGCACTGAACCGGCTGATCAGCTCCCTTCAAACCAGATGGTTTTCATTGAAGACCTTCAGCCTGACGCAGTCCCGGTGACCACCGACATTGATGGCTTGGTGGCTGGAGCAAAAAAGTTCGAGCAACTCGGCCCAGCAGCCTACAAACGTGTGCTGGAGGCAGCTTTGGATGGCGTTACACTTCCACCCAAGGCTGGCATCATTGTCTTGGACGCTTCCTTGACAGTTGGAGATTCATTCGAGGCATTTATGCAGATCAGGCATGACTGGCAGGTCCCTTCAGCCTATGTAGGACTTTGCGAAGACCCTGTCAGCTTGGAGTGGTTTGAGAAGACACGCACCCAGGCCCTGGCCAAGCAACACCTTGAAGGAACTGTTTCAGTGCCTGGGTGTGTTCGCATGCCTGCTGAATTGCCACAGGAACATCGACAAGCTGCACCTGCGCCGCCTGTCTTGAATCTCTTGGTTGGTGGAGGCCCTGACAAGTCCTACCCGATCTTCCCAGAAGCGTTGGTGAAGGACCTTGCCATGTGTTACCAAGCTCAAAAACTAGTATGTTCCAATTTTTTAAGTAAAGCTTGGCTGATCAGCATCAGTAAAGTAACTTACCCAATCCTATGGAAGAAACATGGAGTCACAAAGGGCTGTTCATATGCAGGTCCATGAGGTTCACATGGAGTCAGAAGACAAACCAAAGAAAGCCATTGCAGCAATATCTGTAACACACATTAAAAAGGTTATTAGGCAGGTAGTATATATATATATATTTGTATATTTTTTTGCTGCCTATGTTACAACAAGTAACTCAAGTCATTTGAACTATTGATTACCGCATCAGTTCTCATCACTGCATCTTGTCATTTACCATCTCCTGCTTTCCATGAGTGGGGCACTCACCCAACGTTTGGTGAAGAGTTCCGGTCCATCCTCGACCGAGTGACTGAGGAGCTCGGGCCCATCCCTGAGGAAAAGCCTCAGGATGATCAGAAGAAGCGGAAGCTCAACGCCAACAACGAGAGAGCTGGCAGTGGCAAGAAGGCTCGGGCAGCATTTGGGGTTGCTAAGTTGCAGGCAATCCCAGTGGAAGACATTGGCACTGAGCATCAGCTTCTGGATGTGGACATGAAGAACACCACAGCCAAGGGCCTCAAATTCATGGTCAAGATTGGAGGGAAGAAGTACATTGTAAACCATGGCACTGCGGTGGCTACCCTCAATGCTGGGCACATCATTGCCGGGTTCGGGAAGGGAGGCTACAAAAAGCTTTCTGCGCACGATGGGGCATCAGAGAAAGGGTTGGTCTATCACTTGACACCAACTTCACAGGTCTTGAGCAATGGCACCCTTCACAACCTGAAGGACTTCTTGGCTGCCAAGCGAGCCCAGGAACCAAACAAAGGTATTGCTTATCACACCGTGACTGACACCGGCAATGCCAGTGACCCAAGTGCTATTGAGCTTGCCTTGGATGTCCGCGTGGAGTTTGCCCCCCAGGCAAATGTGAAAGCTGAAGACATCAAGTCTGAGGAAAGCATGGCCAAAGTTGGAGCAGACCAGCTCTCAGCTGCCAATTTGGTGCCTCATGATGGGTGGGACCAGCCGGAGTTGTGTGGCTTGGTTTGGTGTGTCCGTTGGGCACCACAGGGCCTGATGCCCATCAGGCCTGTCATCGCGTTGAAGCAAGAGGTTCAGATCCAGCCTGGCACAGGCATTTTGCTGTGAGCGCTTCTCAGTGAGATTGTGAGCACCTGTAGATTCCTGTGGGTTTGAATCTTCAGCTCACTCTTAGCTGGGTATCATCCAAAGGTTATCAGTGACTCGATTCGCTTTTGTACAGACTGCCATGTGCACGCACCATTACACTGTAATCCATTGCACAGCCAATATACCTGTAGGATCGAGAAAGCTGAAAGGAGAAAACACAGTGGCATGTTTTTTGGTGTTGAATCCCATTCGATTTGGATTGTCTAATCGCTTGAGAAGTTCCCACCTTATCTGTTCCTGTCATTTGTTGCGCATGGAGGTGCCTCATCATGATGTCCAGCCACAGCAGGCCTCTGCGACACTTAAATCACAGCATGTGACATCGCGCTTAGCGTTGATCATTTCTGTCAAGAAGAGACTCTGTAGTTGTCAAGCTTTGGTCACTCTTGTTAAGGATGGTAGACAGTTGCATTTTCTAGGATGACCGTCTTCAAGTGGTAGATGTTGGTCAGTTTGTATCAATGATAGGTTTCTGTGGTTTAGTTTCAGAGTGAAGTGTTTTGTAACCCTGGGCCCTGTTTTTCAGTCCTTTGACGATCACACCTGTGCTTGCCAGGCGCAGCCCATTTGTTGAGGAAGCTGTTTTAGATGGCGTGACACAGGTGTCAAGCCAGGGAAAAGCAATGCGTCTATTGAAACATTGTTCAGACCTTTAACTTTCACCAAAAGCTTCTAAGGGCTGTTGGAGTTATAGACATAGCAGCCTTTGCCCACAATTGGGGCACAAACGCCATGATGCATCAATGGATTGTTGGCATGCAGGGCAGCAAGGTGGGGTGACACTGACACCACTGCTCAAATTTTTTGGTGAAAAATGGTCAGGCTCAGCGCTAATCCCATCCACCAAGGGGGAAATGACATTCTTCATTGCAGCGCGTTGCCGTTCAAGGGTTGGGACATCATAGATATCATCCAGGGTCCGGCCGCTTGTCCCAGTAATGGCTGACACTATGCAGGTACTGACTTGCAAGGTCTTCAAAAGGGTGACAATGGTCTTTTTCATTGAATAAGTGCCGACTTTGCCCAAGTCCAGGTTCTCACAAGGATGATCAACACCATTCTCACGATCTGCTTTCCTTTCCCTGGTCAAAACTTTGCAAGCCTCCTGCAGCGCTTCTAGATAGGCTCTTTCTGTGATGGGTTTTGACCAATTCCTTTTGTTTTTTCCTCCAAGTGTTCGACCAGGGAAAAGTAGTTTGTCTTCCCCAGAATCAAAAGCACCTTGTAGGTCTTGCCCATCAAAAGGCCACTGGCAGTCCAATCCTACTAGTGGGTCAGTAGTCATCCATTGCCACAGAAGTTTGGCAAAAGAGCGATCCAAAGGTACTGCTCTCTGTTGTGTCTTGCGATTGACTCTTGGGATGTTACATGTTGGCATTCCTGATGAATCAGGAGCAAGGTTCACAAACCAGGATGCGCAGGCTTGGCGGGCAGCGTCAGCTCTTTCACCAAGAGCAATTTGCAAGACCATGAGGACGGCTGCCCACGGTCGGTGACAGCTCTGCACTAAAGTGGGAAAGAAGCGTTGAGTTTGTCCAGCGGTCAAAGGCTCACGGCCACCTCTTTTTTCTTTAACTTCTGGATTCTGGCATTTCTGTAGATGGCGGGAAGAGCAAAATCTCACTGTCTTGCAATGAGAGCGTAATGCACGACAAGCACTTAGGTTCACTTTCTTGATGGGTAAGATGAAAGACTTGTTCTTGACGTCACAGTGGCCTTTACAATTCTTCCATGCACACTGCAACTTCACTTTGCTGCCTTGAACTCGTAGTGGCCCACGTTTGGGGTCTTTGGCTTTCCGACACAGCGGCTTCTGCTTGGCGACCATTGCTGATGTTCTATGTGTGGGTGTTGCTGCCACATCCAGTTCTCAGACTTTCTACTGCAGAAACCTTCCAAATTGTTCTGTAAATGATAAACTTTTGGTGTGAAGCTTGAAGTTTGGTAGACTGAGACATAGAAACAAGACTTTCTTGCCAGACTTTGAGCCAAAGTCTTGTTTTTTGGTGTGTTTCCCCTGCGTTTGGGCACTTCTGAAAGCACTTCTGCAAAGCCGGTGGAAACAGAAGTGAGGATGCCTTGTTCATATAGATACCTCTTTTTCTATTACACTATATGTAGCAAAACTCTTTTCCTTACTTCCTCTTGCTTTGTTTCTTGCTTTGTCACTTTCCCCTTGTCCTTGTCTCTTCTCTCTTTCTCTTTCTCTTCCTTTTCCTCTTCTTCTTTCTCTTTATCTGTTTCCTTTGTCTGTCTCTATCTCTCTCTCTCTATCTCTCTCTCTCTCTCTCTTTCTCTTTCTCTTTGTCCCTCTCTCTCTCTCTCTCTTTTCTCTTTCTTGTTTTCCTTCTTTCTTCCTTTGTCTCTTTCTCTCTCGCTCTCTCTCTCTCTCTCTCTCTTTTTTGTGCCCACCCCCCAACAAAAAGACGCGCACAACATAAGTGAGATGCCCCCCAACACCAAAAAAACATACAACGCAAAAGACAAGTCCTTAGAGAGAGGTCCAACAGACAATGCTTGGACACGAGTTGAATGCAGTCACTCTGTGAAAACAAGCGGCTTTTCTCAGTCTTGAGCCAAATGTTAGAGAGAGGTCCAACAGACAATGCTTGGACACGAGTTGAATGCAGTC
>CAXAMN010026151.1:415423-440995 GCA_963970005.1 Durusdinium trenchii
ATGAGCATCACGGGAAGTCACAAACCAGGCGTATCAGATACACCTGGTTTATGTATGTTTGTTTGAGTCGAGTGAAGTGTCAGCCATATGCACTGAGATGCCGAAGGAAGCTCAAGGCACGTGTATCTGATACGCCTGGTTTCTGACTTCCCGTGATGCTCATCATTGAAGCCTTGAACCCTCGCGTAAATTTCATGTTTCATGCCCCCCCTTCCAAACTCAAACAGTGGCCTACTTCACCTGCCACCTAAACATAGCACTATAGCACGTACCGGAAGCGTCCCAGGGGGGAGTTGAACCCGCGGGGGGGGGGGGGCCCCCCCTACACGTGAAGTTTTCACGTGATTCATGATTCTCGAAGCTGCGAGCCCTTGACTTGCTAAAGCAAGAGCAACTCCAGCTAGCTGATGCTAGCTTTCGTGATCAAAAGATATCAAGAGCGTATAATACGCCGACCCCGGTCTAGGAAGATGTGAGCGGACCAGGGCGGGCGTGTTCCTGAGAGGGGCTCCGGTAACTGCTGTGGTGATGTCAGACTGCCAAAAACCTGCAATAAATTGACACAATGCGTAATTCGCTTGCTCTGTGTTGAGATTGTATCCTTGGAAAAGCGTTGCCTTGGGGACACGCGCGCCGCGCGCGCGGGACCTAGGCATATGAGACCAGGCCACCCTAAAGAAACATTTTGAGTCACTGAAAAAAGCGTCTTTCATCCTCTGCAAGACCAAACACTTGCATTTATATACGGGGATTTTTGCCTTAGGAGCCCAACAACAATGTACTGTAAACACGCATGTTTTTGAACCTGGGCAAGCGAACGCCACGGTATTTATATACAAGATGTTTCGCATTAGGAGCCTAAAAGCAATGTAATTTACTGTAAATACACCAATGTTTCTGAAAGGCAAGCCGAAGGTGTTTTTAATGCTTTTTTGGGAGGCCAACAATCAAACATTTGCGAGGTCTTTTGCTTTGCGAGCAAGAACCAATGATCTTCATAGTGTGTCTGACTCTTCTGATTCTGGTGCCCAAAGCACTGGATCGACGCCGTTTTCGGCATGTTCCTGATTTTCTGGGGTTGGAGGCCGCACTGGCCCCTACTGTAATATCAAAAACAACTGATTTTTCAAACGCTCCACTCGGAGAAATTCACTTTGATCAAGCTCATCAAACAAAACATGACCATACATGACTTCCCAGAAGAAACTCTTATTTATAATTCCCGTGTAATTAGGCAGCCTCCACCTTCTTTTGACCAATCTTCAATTTGCCAGTGTAGCACAAGATAGCACAAGTGCAGCGCCATTCTAAAATGTGCTTTTATCTCTGCAAGGCTCCGGCCCGCACAATGCGACAAACCGCGGCATTCTCCTCAATGACTTCGCGCCTATGAGCTCTGTGATCAGTTTGCGATCCCAAGGAGTTGTCCAAAAAGTTCCACGAAATTCCGGTGGTTGACCAAAGGCTTCTGCTTCAGTTCATGGGAGTGTGTATTCCCCTCTGTTCTCACCAGGTTAGCGCAAAACCAGGTGAAAAAACGCAGCAGAAAAGAATCAAAGCGCACTTTGTAACACATGTAAGCTGCTCCATGCTGTAATTGAGCAAAGCGCTCGCAAAGGTTGGGGTCCAATGCGCTGGCCGAGAGTCGCACAGAACAAACCACACCTATACTATCCTATACTCCTCGCGACTTCGAACTGCTAGTTGTTGATAGTTTCTGCAGGTCATGTCGGAAATCTTTGCCAATTTGATTCTGATCTTATTACTGTTCATACTCCCCCGCAAGAACGCTACTAGGGGCTCCTGGCCGTACTACTAGGAGCAAGGACGCTACTAATTAGGGGCTCCTGGCCGTACTAAGACTAGGAGCAAGAACGCTACTAGGGGCTCCTGGCCGTACTACTAGGAGCAAGGACGCTACTAGGGGCTCCTGGCCGTACTACTAGGAGCAAGGTACGGTGTACATGTGTATATCTCTGCCGGCTCTTTGTACACGTGCACAGTTGGCCACTGCATCAGCCCATCCTGGTACCTGCGAAATGAGACGTGGGACGAGTGGGATGGCTCGATTGCCGTCCCACGTGGGACGTCTCAATACCTGCCCGGAGCCAGGAATGGATGTTCTGACGCCCTCGCAAAACGTGGATGTCGTGGCAACCAGAAGGGATTAAAAGGATTTAGAGGCAATATTTTGTGAGGAAAAACAGTGCTGTGCCTCAGCTGCACCTGGTCTCTGGGCAATAACTCTAGAACTCTGGAAACGGCGCACTGCAGCAACTGGGTCAGGAAGCCGAGAAAACCTCATCCTCCGTTCCTGAGTCTGTCGTTCTCATGTATCTCTAAACCTCCGTCTCATTCCGTTCTGTCTCGACAGAGACTTTCTAGGAACCAAAGACTTCTACGAACCATCGCATTTTGTGGTCAGTAGCACGCATGTATTGAATTTCCTTCCTCTACACGTCTCCCCCTCTCTCTTTTGTCTCATCCCCCCCTCAAGAATCAAGCTTAACCAACGCATCTCAGTTTTTTTCGCGCGAACCCCAAGAAGGCCTCCAGCAACACGTCTAGATTCTTCCAGTCTTCAAGCCATAACCTCGGAAAATAGATGGGAACATTGAAAAGAACGAAGAGCTGGACAAAAAACAGCTGAAGGAAGGATGGAGGGGAACCCCTTCTACGTGACAAGAGGCAAGTTATACTGGTTCGAAGGTACGCTAAAGGTTTGACGCAGGATTTTATAAAATAAAATCCTTTCGAGCTGAGGTCATTTCTTTATTTTGTTGTGTGCCAAGGTTGGCAGCCCAAAAAACTTAAGGGCTTTGAGCATTTATGGAATCCTGCGTCAACGTGTTTTATGGAATCCTGGTACAGAGGTTGAAGAAGCTCATGCGTAACAAACATCCTGGAATATTAACGTCCTGGTTGAGGGGTGTCCTTCAGAAGATTCTTAAGCCCTGCCCTCCCTCAAAGTGACCGGGCCTTCTTTTTCCGCGAAGTCTATGTGTGTACGTTATTATGTTTATGTGTGAACATAAGAGCTAAGGTCCAAAGCGTCCAAAGCGAGTCAGTCAAATGAAACCACGAGGCCCACTCCCATTGAACTATGATGGCTTAAGGAGACAAACGATAGTAGCGATGGCCTCAAACCGTTCTGATATGGGTTCCGAAGTGCCTCAAAGCTTTGACGAAGGACTTTATTTAATAAAATCCTTTCGAACTGAGGTCATTCCCTTATTTTTCTATGTGCCAACGTTGGCAGCCAAAAAAAAATGGCTAGCTTTTGAGCATTTATGGAATCCCGCGCCAACGTGTTTTATGGAATCCTGTTACCAAGGTTGCAGGAGCTAATGACTAACAAACATATTGGCGTATTAAATTCCGGGTTAGGGGGGGTTGGAGAAGCGAAGGTTCTGGTTCTTTTTCAGCGTATGCTCTCGGTCGTCTTGCTGGGGCAGAGTGCTGACATGATTCTTCAGAATCGGGCCATGCTTAAGTCTATTTTGGTTTGTTTGTCCTTCACGCGCGCGCATTGCTTGTTTGTGACCATAAGATCAAAACTAAAAGTCAAAAGCCAATCAAGCGAAACCAGTTGTTATGCCAGGCCCACTCCCGAAGCACTCAACCACCTACGGCTGCCACTCTTGGCTGGGACGCGTGAAATCTCAACAGGTAGAGTGCAGGCGTGATTCCTCAGAATCTGGCCGCGTTTGAAGCTATGTTTGTATTCTTCTGAGTCCTCGATTTATGTGTCTGTATTGCTTGTTTGTGAAACTAAGAGCAAAACCCAAGGTCGAAAGCTAGTGAAACGAAACCATCTGTCACGTTTTCATCTATTCTCCGTTCTTTCGTGAAACTGGCGCCCTAGAAGCGCGAGAGTGGCCCTTGAGGATCTTTGAGGTTTGTCGGCGCGGTCAAACCTGTCACGTTTGGAGTTCTTGAAGTATGTACCCCCAGAACCTACAGCTACAGCAGTGGCCCTCGTTCAAAACATAGCAGAACAAATGAAAATGAAATCCTGGCCTTGACCCAACTCTATAAAACAAAAAACAGCAAACAAACAGTGAAAACCTACTGTCATTAACATGTTCATGAGGGTCAAAGGTCCCTAGGATGTTTTTTCTACGTGTCTTATTTTTTCCTGCACCAACATCTTGCACCAACATCCTGCACCAACATTTGTTTTTTTTGGAATCCTGTGACTGGGGTCCGATACAGGAAAATTTATAATCAATAAAATGTCCTTGACCTCTAGGAAAAAAGTATGGACTACCAATCTCATATGTTCTGGTCGTTCTGTAGCATCTTGCTGCGCTGCGCATCCCTGAGATCACGAGGCCTTCAAATGTTTTGCCTTCCGCAAACCGCACGGCGCCCGTTTGCCCCACGTTGGGCTTCTCCACAGGGGCCAAGGGGACAACGGAAGCCATAAACCGCTGAGTTTGTGAGAAGCACGCTTTTGGGGCCATCTCTTAGATGTCTATGAGCCTGTCTCTCCAGCAGGTTGATTGTTTCAAGCAGGACCACATAGTTAAGCCTAGGCAACCTCGATCAAACGATGTTTGCATGCTCGTCTGTATACGCTAGACTCTAGACCAACCAACACAATAAATTCCTTGGTAAGACCTTACTCTATTGTTCCAGGAGAAGCAATGAAACTGTTATGAAATCCGGTGGCGAACCATTCCATCCTTCTGGGAACCCCCAATGATTTTTTCTATGTATCTTTTTTTCCTGCGTCAACATTCTAGTTGCATGTCCTTTAATTTTTGGCGATTTTTCTGGATCCTGTGACTGAGGTTCGGTACAAGAAAAGTTCATAACAATACAATGTCCCTGACGTATAGGAAAAAAGTATGGACTTCTTAACCAGTATTTCTGTGGGGCACCCTGCGGTTCACCCAAGGAAGTTCTGGGAAAAGAAAAAACCGATCCATCTTAGGTGAAATGGTGACCAGTGATGAACAGGGAATCTGCACCGGCTGACATGGTAAACATGGTAAGCCATTCTCGCATGCTCAGACTACAATGGGGGAGAGAACACACTCAGAGAGCAATGCAGCTCTCAACTGAAATGACAAACAGAGTGGAGGCTCCCGGTTGCTTCAGCATCACATTTTGTGGTCAGTAGAACACATGTATTGAATCTTCTATCTCTACGCGTCTCCCCCTCTCTCTTTTCTGTCTCGTCACTTCCTCAAGAAGCAAACCAACGCACCTCAATTTTTGCACGCGCCCCAAAAAGGCCTCCAGCAACGTGTCCAGATTCTTCCACAAGTCTTCAGAGAAGCCAATGTCGTACAATGGCTCGCAAGGAGGAGGCAGCAAAATCTTTGGCGGATTCATCGGCTGACGCAGCCATGGAAACATACCATAACGGTTTTTGCGCTTGTGGGCTTATAGGTTATGGAACACACGTAGGACCCGCTTATAACCTGAACTTAAACCCTTTATAAGTTCCCCACCTTGAACAGTTTCTTACAAAAGAAAAATACAAAAAGTCTGCAGATATAAAGCCACGCAGGCAAAATTTTCACAGATTTTCAATAAAGCACGAGGCTCGCCCGCGCGCGCGCGCTGATCGAAGGAAAATACATTTCAAAGTGGTTGAGTTTCCCATGAGGCCTGACTTTCAGGTCTGTATGCACACTGATCGTCTTATAAGACACTATGACCCCAAACAATGTGTTGCGTTTCCGTTTCCCGTCTAACATGAAAAAGCAAATCTCTTTTTGTGACACAGGCTTTTCCCCAAGTCGTGCTCCAAGCAGGTTTGTACCTGCCATGCCACATGATTGCCATTGAGCAGGGCGAGCTTCTGCCAACTAGGATGTGAAAAACCCGACAACACCCTCCTACGCCTTAGCTGGCTCAGAAGTTTTCCAAGAAAAGGATTTATCCTTTTTCTCGCCATCCTTTCTGATCCTGTAGTTGGAGCTTTTCGGACACGCATATATGGTGTGGCCAGCGCGGCGAATGGGTTCCTGGCGCTCGATGCCTGGGAAGGGCAATCCGCTCGCTCCAGTCTTTTGTACTTTTTTTCTGCTTTGCCATTGCCCTTCTTTATGTTCTTTGTGGCTTTTCCCTTACCTTTGCCCTTTGACTTTTTAGGCTTCTGGGTTTCAGGGAGGCTGGGCCCATCTTCCCGAGAGCGTGTCGCAGAAGCCTTGTTCTGCTGAAGTTGCTTTTTCACTGCCGCTGCCATCTCGTCGACTGTTTTGGGCTGCTCGACCTTGGTCTCGACCTTAGCCTTGGCAACCTCGACGTCGCCACCCTTGATCTCGACAATCTTGGCCTGAGCTTTGGCCGCAACAATCGACTTGTCAGCCTCATTCTCCACTGGAAGGCCAGCACCACTGTCCTCAACAGCAGTTGCAGGAAGTGGTTCCCATCCTCGATGGCCATTGTCCTTTTCTTCCCCCAAAAATTGCAATGACTGATGGAATCCAGGCGATCCTCCAGTCTGGACTTGTTGGAAAAGTTGCTGCAAAAAAATATTCTCATCGCCAATGATATCGACGTCTTTGACTTCCTAGCAGGAAGGTCGACAGGGCGACCTATTGCCTTTTCACTTTCATAGGCAGTCCTCATGGGCGCATCAGAAGGCCGCTCAGGGTAGACCAGGAGTTCACTTCTCTGCGCCTTCTTGGTGAAGTTCTTGAAGTCAGACAGCACGCTAAAGGCCCGCACGCCGTCCACGACCAAAGTTTCAGGTAACCCTTGGCGAGAAGCCAGAAGCAAAATGGCCACTGCCAAAATGCTGGTTCTGAGGGGCAGGTGACGCCCACAAGGCTGAACCTTTTGCGCAGGACTGCAAACTTGCTGTTCACGGAGTGGCTGGAGCTGCGTAAAGAAGTTTCCATTTGAAGGGGAACATGCTTTCTCGTGGCATTTCTCGATGCGCACATTGGACGGTTTCCTCTTGCGTCCGTGAAGGGATGTCAGCCTGCTCCACGCTTTGAAGCATTTGGGTAGCTTCACGCATTGGAAAGTTCGGGGTGGCTCTCAGGTCAACCAGGCAGCTATTAAGCATCTTGCGCTGGGTCTCCAGCAGAGCCTTTTGATTGGCAGTGTTGATACCAATTTTTTCATATCCACCAGAAATTCCAGCATCTCCTTCAACCGGCGAGTGGCCATGACTTCAAGGGCTAGCCTCTTGAACACAAAAAGGTAAAAGCCAGGCGAGCCTTGGTCGAGTCCTGGTGAACCCCCAAACAAGTGGAGTGGATATGATGAAATGTGAATATACAGCAAAGCAAGCGACCATCCCTTGACTGCAACAAGCCTTGACAAACTCCACAGATCTTCACAGTTACAGCTCTTTTTCCCTTTTCCCCAATGTTTGTTGCGCTTGATCAAAATGGTTCGCTTGGGGCGAGCCTCCACCCCAAATCCTCGCAAAATCTCAAAGCTGCTTACACTCATCAGGAAGAAGAAGAAGAAGATGAGATGAAGCGGTACTTGTAATACTGCTTGGCGCTCTGCTTGGCCTTCTTCGCTTTGCCGTTCTGCTTTGTTTTCTTTGCTGGTTTCTTCTGCAAACCTTTCTTCTGTGCCTTTCCTGTTGCGCCTTTTCTCTTCGAGGCCTTGGCACCCGTCGAAGGCTTGGACCTGGTCCCAGCCTTTGCTGAAGCTGGGCGTTTCACCCGCTTCTGCTGGGGCGAGCCTCCAGCCTTTGGCTTGGAATTTGCACAAGCCTCCATGGAAGGATAAAATTTTTGATGGCTTCAGTGACCGCCTCGTCAGAGAAGCTACCCTTCAGCTTGATTGTCTTGTGCAGGATGGTGGGAAGGCGATCAGCAATGCCATGCACGTTTCCACTCGCCTTGATCTGCAAAGCATCGCTTGCAGCTTCCAACAAGTTGGCATTGAACCCCTGGAGTGCCAGACGCTCACTGGGATGCAAAAACCTCAAGAACTGGCGTTTGTCGTCAGGCTTCTAGAAGTCCATGGAGACCACAACCAAGTAGCTGTAAATTTTGGTCAATGTTGGAACCACGTTGATGGTGTAGCGCCTGGCGTAGCTTTCCCATTCGCCGTCAAGCGGGAATACCACCAAATCTGTGGGTTCCTGCTGACCATTGCTCAGCGTCTCAAAAATCTCCTCCTCAGCATCGGAAAGACTCTTGGCCGTGACCTTTGTCAAACCGCTCCGATCAATGCAAGGCAACTCGGGGCTCAAGAACTCAAGCAACGAACGTTGCCCTATGGGACCAAGGACCATTGGAACCCTGCCAGGAAAGGCTGTCTGTCCGCTGTTGCGCCAGGAGATACTCTGTCGCCTGCAAGACTCGCACCTGCCAGTGAAACTCAGGGCATTCCGTGGTCATGACATCAATGGGCTGCTCCATGAACGAAGCCTCGGCGCTTTTGGGCTTGTGGAGTATACCGCGTACATTTTCTACGCAAGTCGCATAAAGGTCGCCGGTCTTGATCAAAGCCACCACCATCCGCACGACGCTCAAAAACACATCAGCTCGAGCGTCACGTTTCCAGCCCATGGGGGACACAGGGCGCTCCATATCGCTCAGCGCCATTTGGGTGAGATCACCAGCCTTTTTCCCCAAATGTTCAAGATGCCTGCTCAGATAGTCTTTGTATCGGGATTCCAGGCACACCCATCGCAGGCTGCGCCGCATCCATCTATGCCCACACAAGACACTGCTAGGTACAGAGGTGGTTTGGAGCCTGTCTTGAGGAACAATTTTTGTCCAATCATGTGGCTCCGTCGCTATGTGTTGGGCGAGCCTCAACAACAGTGAACTGAGCAAGAATGGCCACAGCATTTACTGGGCTTTCTGTTTTACAATCGCTCTAATACACCTTCCAAATGAAATGCCTCATGAACCAGCTTTGCGCATCTTTGCACATTAGTTCAAGAGACTTTTACTCCTGGTGGCTGCTTTTCTTTTCCCAAAGAGCAATGATAGAACATAAAAAACAATTGCTACTGTAGAATCCCAGTCGCTCCCTTGTTAAACGCTTTCCACTGATTTGTCGCATGTTTCTGAAACTACACACTGTTCAAATTGGCTATGCGCCTACAAACGCATAGAGCCAAAACCCCTGTTTGCAAATGACTGTCTCAGGCAACTTAATTGACTGCCTCAGACTGTATCGGAAAGTTCACCGTCTTGAGTGTCAGGGATCTCGTCAAGATCTTTGGGCTCCACCTTCTCCACTCTGTCCTCTTTCTTGTTCCCTGAGCCTCCTGGAAACCTTAATTAAGGGGTCCCCTTATTTAAGGAGTCTACACTTACAAAAAGACACCTTAAAAAGACACCTTAAATTAAGGAGTCTAGACTCGTTAATTTTTTTGATGACTTGGTGAAGGAATCCTTTAGAGGATGTACATCAAATCCTTTAGAGGATTGCAAAATTTGGTGTGAAGTTGGTTGGCATCCTTTAGAGGATTGCAAAGCTTAAGTGTGCATGGCTCAAAGACATGCAAACGTCAAAGCCGCAAGTTGGCTGACTGCCTGCACCTGCCACGCTCTGAAAGAGCACTATGAAGCAACGTGCACTGTTCACAGGAAATGATTCCTTTGTTCTTGACCCTATGGAATTGCAACCCATTTCTCCCACTTGTCGCAGGTCTTCATCCATGGTCACCTTGGACTTCAATCCTTTCTTGGAGACAGTCTTGGAGTCTTGGAGGAGCCTGGCCAGAAGCAGGTGCAAAGGGAGTCTGTAGGGTGTAGATCCTTTGTAGGATTGTCCAAGTCATCCTTTCTAGTCATCTAGTCCTTTGGAGGAATCTAATATGATCTTTTGGAGGATCTTGTAGGGTTGTCCTTTGTAGGCCAGCTTTGGATGTTCTTTGTTAGGGTTGCATGTCATGTGAAGGATTATGATTGGTAATTAAATGAGGTGGTTCCTGTGGAGGAATAGCTTGGCATGCCCTTTGTAGGGCATGTATACAGCTGCCATCCTTTGCAGGTGGAATTCCTGAGGAGGAAGCAGCTGTCCTTTTGAGGAACGCTGGGAGCCCCATCTGTAAAGCAGAGTCTTTTGCAGGACTTGGTTACCTGGCAGCTCTTTGGAGAGTTGTTTGTGACTGCAGCAATTTGCAATTCGAGTTGAAAGACCGCATCCCATTCGAGCTTTTCGCTGACTGCAGCCTAGCTTGCATCATGGGATCCTTGCCATCGGTGGTTGAAGAACCGACTCCAGACCCAGAGGCCAACGCTGACTTCTGGAGCAGCATTGACCAGAGACTATTGTTCAGGCCATGGCTGCTGCAACTGCTGCAGGCGATGCCAATTGGTTGAGGCTGTGCAGTGTTTGCGGACAGCAAAGCTACTTCCGCCGAAACATCGGCCTCAAACCTCACTGCAGCCTATCTTTCACGCACATGCCTGCAGTGGAGGTCGGCCAGCGACTCCAAAGGTGGGGGGGCCCAAGCAAACAATCAGAGCAGTTGGAGGCAGCCAGAGTCAAGAGGATTGCACAAGCAATTGCTGCTTCAAGTGCAGCGCCTGCCTCAGCATCGGCCCCGAACATCTGGCGATGGTGTTCGGCGCCAAAAACTATAGACCCAAGACCGGAGGAGGACTGATCGCCTGCATTTGACAGAGTTTGGCTGCAGACCAAAACAGTAGATTGATCCTTTAAAGGATTCACACAGATGAAAACAATAAACAATAGCTCAATCCTTTGAAGGACTCAGAACATGTCTCAGGGAAAGATATATAAGCGCTAATGTGTTTTTTCCAGTCACTGTTGAGAAACCTGTTTTCAGTCAGCTTCAAAGCTGTTGATGTGATCTGTCTCTTCTGAGGTTAAAACCTTCTTCAGAATCTGTGGTGGCCCAGGATTAGACAGATTGATTTGGCATCAAACCTTGTGTTGGCCCCTTCAAGGATTCAGACAGCTTTGCAATGAACAAGAAACAGTAGCTCAGTCCTTTGAAGGACTCAGAAGATTGATCTTTCGAAGGATTGGCCTTTTGTTCAGACAGTTTGCCATGAACAGTAGATTGATCTTTCGAAGGATTGGCCTTTTGTTCAGACAGTTTGCCATGAACAGTAGATTGATTCTTTGAAGGGTTGGCCCTTTGTTCAGACAGTTTGCCATGAACAGTAGATTGATTCTTTGAAGGATTGGCCCTTTGTTCAGACAGTTTGCCATGAACAATACATTGATCCTTTGAAGGGTTCACACAGCTGAAAATAGACAATAGTTCAATCCTTTGAAGGACTCAGAAGCTTTCTCAGAGAAACACCAGGTTCTTGTTTGGGTCGTTTGCTGAACAATTTGTTCAGCCCAATCTCTTCTGAGGTCAGCCTCCCTCTGCAGAACCTTTGGTAGTGTGGTGTTTGAGCTCAGGAGTTGAGAGAGTTTTGCAGTAGACAAACAAACCTATATGAGTCATGAGTTTATATGTACCTTTTAAATGAATCAGGAAAGCTTGCCATACAAAGGGCTTTGGAAACAACAACTCTGTGAAAATCCTGTGGGAAAGTGATTTTTTTCACAGGCTGTGAAAAAGTATTTTTCTTTTTAAAGTAAAAGAACCATTTTTCACAGGCTGTGAAAAAAGTACTTTTCACAGGATTTTCACAGATTTTTTCACAAGTTTTTTCATAACTTTAAAGGACTGACGTCACGTCATCATGTCTTCAAATATATCTCAAAAGAAACACTAAAAGGCATAGTCAATGCCCACCATGCTGGGAGTCATTTAGTTGTTGAAAGAAACTGTTGACTTACTTCTACAATCGGTGCGAATTGTAAAGAAGTTCGGGAACGTAGTATGCAGCCACCCCCGCCGAACCAACTACGCACGTTTAAAAAAACATAAAAAGGATTTGTTTCAATGACATCGAATAGTTTCAGCCTCCACGTCAGAGTATTCTCAGATTTAGCTCTGCCGCCGCATGTGGATTTATTTGAATCAGTTTTATTCTGTTCAGTTGAGCCTTGAAGCTAATGAGAGTGCTAATGAGAGACGCTTAATTTCAGCCCTTTCTGTCTTGAGCAAATGCATGCAGAGGTTCACAAACGGGACCATACTCTAGCCATTCAGTCTCCAAAAAAGCGCCTTTCCACTTACAGACCCTGATTTGCAAGCAAAAACTTTTCTCAACCTCAAAACCGTTCCATCTAGGGTTTCATTGTTTCACTGGCTTCACACTGCCTTGCATCTTGCAACCATGATGTGTTGCGCCCATCCTTGGCGCATGCTGTTTTGCGTCGGAATTTGACCGCAGCTAACGTTTCCAAATTCTGCAAGAATATCAGCACAAGTGACAACAACTGCAAACTAGCAGTTTTCATGGATATATTAATTTTCTGGCCTTCCAAACATTTCACTCATCTGGGCGCAACAAACTATCAAAAACTCATTCCCTCAATGTCAGTTTGGAAACGCGCTTGTTTGCAGTTCCCATTCCTTGCTTGCGGCCGAATAAAAATTCTCTAGCGATGGCTTGCTTCGGTGCAAGAGTGCTCCGGCAGTCGCGCTCTGCGACGCCAGTGTGGAAGCTCCTTCACCTTCTCAAGTGCCAGGGTTGGCGACCAAAACGCAATAACCGCCAACATATCGCAGAACGAAACTTCACGTCGCCACTCTCGTTGTTGTTGGTGTGGTCACAGTCAGACAAAATGACCCCTGCTCCATCAACCGGACCCGGAGTGACATCGGACCAATACCTCATTCCGAAGTCTGCTGCACACTTGGCCGCTCAATGTAACTCCTCAGCTTCACAAGGTCTGTGATGCAAGGATCTGATTTGCACCCGTTGAGCGCAGCCATTCTGAAAAGCTAAGTCAGAGTCACACCTCAATTGGCGCGCAAAACCCTCCAGCAGGTGGCCCCGGGCTTACACCTGAAGAGATTGTCGGGCAGGGTCTATAGGTACACTTCTCGGCCACGTTTGCCGCTGAAGTAAGCACTCTTGATGTCCTTGGTCCTTGGCCGAAAGAACGCAGCCAAAGCGAAACAAATGGTTGCGGCAGCAGAAGCGGTAGGAGCACCTCTGGCGCTCAGCAGCTTGTCTTTGAAGCCCTGTGCCAAAAAACTTGAAGTTCTGCTCCAAAAAGCCTTCTAACTTGTTGACACCCAGCGAGTTAGCACTCTCGGAGAAGTCAGGCCCGGTGAAAGAAGCTGCTTCTCGTCATTGGTTTCAATATCTTCAATTCTTTCCTGCCTTTCTTCTGCTTGTCCCCTGTGATAGGCATACTGCGCAAGGATCTCGTACTTGTCGTCGTTGGCTGTTGGCTGCGGTGACTGTCGCTTCTCGAGGTCCTTCTCCTTCTCGGGCATTTCCCCGTCGCCCTCGACGTTGTTGTAAGCAAGCAACACACTCCGTCATCGAGCTTGGAACTGCTCCGCTGTAGTGCGGGATCCTTATCGACCACCACCTCGTCAGCACGCCAAACTGCCCGATGGTCGGCCGAAGCTGCTGCCATGGCTCGCGGTAGCCGGGCTCTGGAGCACCGGCTGCGCTACCAGCGCACCAGCTGTTTTCCACCGCAAAGACGAAGTAAAACATGCAAAAGTGAACCTGTGGAACTGTCATGTGCTTGCTCAGCTTGTTTGTTTGTCTATGCAATCCACTTCAAGCGGGCTCATCTGGATCTCCTCAGGGGGTTCAAAACCAAAAAACCAATCTGTCAAACAGAGTTTAATCCATAAAATATCATAACCTCACATACATCATTCATCATGAATAGAATACCCACCACATGATGGAGTCTGTCTTGAGAACGATTATTCATTGTTTGGTGGGTGTACAGTCAAAGCACCATCACATACGCACGCTAAGTGCAAGTCGGTGAGCTGACTTCAACCGGTTTTGACTTGGGGAACATTGGACCACCAGCCACAAACATGGTAACGCGACCCCGAGTGACCCGCGTAGTCGTGCACACGGCACTCAGGTCATTTGAAATGCATCCATGGTCCTTCCCAATGTTTTCAATGTTGTCCCATATGTTCGCATGTTCATTTCGCTCCACAATTCCCCCTTTTTTTGGACGTTGATCTGAAATTCTAAGAGGATTTACAAGTGTACGTTTCTGTCCAACCCCCAAAAAGTTGCAAACTGACTTTTCTTCGCGCAACTCAGGTTACAAGGACGCCAGTCTTTCCGTGGCATCTTGCGTGGAGGCATTGTACCTCCACACAAACTGGAACGCTTTGTCCAAGATAGCAGCATTGATCTGCCTCTTGACCTTCGTCTTGAGGTTGCAAGCAACGAAGCGCCTCAAGTGGTGCCAGCATCGATCTAATTGCTGAGTCCCACCGATAGCAGAAGCGCCCTTGCGCTTGGGGCCCTTGAGGTTCTTCGTGAATTGCGCATTTCGGTGGCTGACGGATTTCACCAAAATCTGCTTCTTGACATCCTTGGCGACAGCTTTCCAAGACCGGTTGCCATCGGTGTAGCATGTGGTGCCAGCGTTGATGCGAGCGAACAATCTCGAAGCCTGCGCATCTTGTTTCGACTCCACCGGTGGCTTCGCTTTTGGAGCCACCAACACATAAGGCAACTTAGCAATGCACAGCTTCGACAATCCCCTCTGACTGGCACCAGCAATCCGTATGTAAAGCAAGAAGTACTTGGGCACCCTTTGGCCCACATGGCCAGATTTCCAGGCTTCAACTTCTTGAGCGAAGTTGGGGTTTGCAGCGCAGTGCTGATTTTCGCCACTCGCAAGGATGTCACATCGAGTTCAACTTTTGAATTGAGTCGCATAGTGTTGCATAGCCTCCTTCCAGCAGCAGCTTCCTTGTCCGCAAAGACTTTGAACAAACGCTCAGGCTTTTTGCGACCACAACCCAGCACACGGGCAGCGTTCCAAGGACTTGGAGTGCATTTGGTCCCACTCTGAACATACAATGTCACGGCTCCTAGAACCTGCTGAGGTGTCATAGCACGACTGATCTTGTCCGGAAGTTTGTCGGAAAAGTAAAAGACATTGAAGCGGCGACGGCATTCATTGCTGTTGCATTTTACAGCCACATGCCTCTCACCCTTTCCGAACAAGAAGCGGTCCGACAAAAGACCTTTGCGCACAGGGCATCTTTTGGGATTCTGCAAAAAGCCAGCAGCTTGCAAGCGGTCACAGGCCTCAAATGCATCTTCCACCAAAATCCCTGGCTTTTTGAGCTCCTTCTTGCCTTTCTTCTCGCGCAATCTCTGCGCAGCTTTTGGACCGGAGTAGTTCATTTTCTGCTGCGATTGGATCACTTTCTGAGTCTGTCCCCCAAGGCGAGGCGGCCGCCGGCCTTCTTGCTTGGATTTGGCGCAGTGCAATTTCAGCAGCTTGCGGTGAAAAGCAGCCCCGTGCACAGTGCACGTGGTCACACTGTGCCCTTGCTTCCCACACAAACTGCAGACCATGAGCGCAAGTATCGAAGTGAAAGTGTGCGAAAATTTGCCAAAGGACTGTGTGAGTCACTGCTTAACTCGTCTATGAAGAGTATGTATTGTTTGACAGAACAAACATGATCCACAGCTCGCACACTCACGCAAAAACGTGGCTTTCATATCCCCTGAAAGCCAAACCCTGATTTGGACATGCATATGCTCGACAAACAGCACTGCATGGTTGCCAAGTACCCGGAAACCTGATGTCTCGACCGAGTGGAAAAAACAACTCAACAAAACCCGGCAGCCGCCAGCCGAGTGAAACCATTTCGAGTCAACAGATATGCATGGTATCAAATATCTTATATACATGGTCTCGTATATAATATATATAATAGATCTTAAACACATGGTATCGTAAATCTTATATATCATATATCTTATAAACATGTATATCAACTGTCGTCCAGTCTCCGTCCTCAGCACCCCCATCGTGTGGCACCAATGTGTTTTCACAGTCTCAACCATGGTCATCGCTTCGTTTGAGGCCCGTGCTTCACCAGCCAGCCGGTATGCTTCCGCTGGTGCGCTTGCTGATGAAGGATGGACTTCGGAAGCGAGGATTTGTCACCTCTGTAAGGACCACCCTTCCAACATCCAGGCTTTCCGTTTGGAAGCCGCTCCCAGAATTTGGCACAGCGAATCCAAATCTGATTGGAATTTGGACCCGTCTTCACAAGATGCACTTTGAAGGGGCATCCATGCACAGAGCAGCGCCCGTATTTCCACGCTCTCGGAGCACGTTTTGGCGCAGGCATTGGAGAATCGTAGTCTGATATGGGGTCTTCACTTCTTCTTTCCTGACTCCAGCATGCCACTCCAGAGTTCCACTCGAGACTATAGCGCGTCATGTATTCGGCTTCTTCAGCACGCATCTGCTCCTGCATTGTAGCACTAGAAGATTTCCCGAAGTCGTCCGAAGCAGCAGCAGCATCCGCAAGAGTGACGGTGTCACGGTCGGAAGCAACTTCCGCGGATCCTGCGCCGGATTCGGCCATATCCGCCATGTCATAATTCAAGAGACAACTCCTCAAGGAAAGAAAGCACGGAGAGAAAAACATAGCGTCCAGAGACACTATACACTATATAGCTTAAATCAAAACTAATCCCCTGTCGCACTCCTGTCCGGACTGTGTGGCGGAGATGGTGTGTCTACGGCAACCTCTTTAGGGAACTCCTCAGAGAATAAGCTTGCAGCTGCTGTTTGCTGAATCGCCCAACCTACAGCCGCGCAGGCTCTAGTTTGTTTGAAAACGCTTTTACGACAGAATGACCCCAAAGAAAAAGTGGCACAGGAAATTCAGTGCCGGGAACCAAAAATGTCAGGAAAGAAACTCTTATATTTCTTGCTCCACGGACTGTCATCTGCTGTCAGTGGCGATACTGGCTCTGCGGCTAGATGCTCCACGTAGGAATGCAAAGTACGAGGACTTGGAGTTGCCTCAGGGAGGTAACATTTCCGAGACTCTCCGAAAAATGTTTCGTTATCAATCGAATCTCCCCGTAGTACTTGTCAGTGCTAAAAGAATAGAACCACGACATCAATACTCCGTGCTTCCAAAGCTCTTCTGAGGAAGATCGCTTGGGAGACGGTGTGCGACCCGTTGAACGCACCGTGTCAGCCAAACATTCCGGCATGGCAGCCACCGACAAGTCGCGAAAACGAAGAATTCGCCGACTCAAAACAAACAACGCGGCCGTGACCGTAGGTGGTACGAACGATTGTCTGTTGAATTGGTCCCACACGGACACCCAACACAACCACAAAAATTCACCGTACACCTCGAGAGAATCGAAATCTAAAACCCACAGGTCCGGATCTAAACAAATGTCGAGCGCGGCTACACCTAGTGAATCCTTGACCGACGTCGCCAGGTCCAGCAAACTGTCCTAAGTAAAAAATGTCCACGCGAAAAAAATTAACAACGAAGACGGAAAGACAAAAGACGAGTCACGACGAGTCAAACGAAGAAGAATCACAACACACAAAGACACACAACAACGAAGGGACAACGAACGCATTGAGCTGCCAAAACTGCGGTGCTACCGACGTATCGACGACGACGTATCGACGTAACTGAACCCGCTGGTTTCCGTGACGACGTTCCGTGAACGACGTAACTGAACCCCCCCCCCCCCCCCCCCCCACCCCCCCAAATATGATTTCCACCAAACGCGCGCGCCGCTGCGGGTCGCGAGTGGGCGTGACACCACAAACATGACTATGACTATGACTATGAATAACAGAATAACAGTTATACATGGTCATCGTGCAATACTGCAACCCTCACTCCAGGATAAGGCTCCGACTACTTCTGCCGTATCTCGGAGCGGCCGCCCCACCTAGCGCTTGTGGTGGACGCAGCGATGCGACAACATTGCGTTTTTTGAATATTTTTTACGTTTTGATTTGTTCCATCTCGAACCTCTTCTGTGTAGGTTAGATTTCATAGCTCTTTGCTTGTTCAACCACTACAACGTCGACCATGATCAACAAAGCTGTAAACCGTCGTCATTTGCTGTTCTGAATGGGTGCATGATTGTGTCAATGTTGATGTTAGCTTCATCCTGCCTGCGTTGTCATGGAATCATGTCGACAAAATTCTGCATTGACTCCACAAAGCCATCATGGATGCTCGCTAAATCACTGTGTAAAAAAGCGGTGCAACTTGCGCTTTTGCCGTACTTCCACATCGTCTCGGCTGACGAAACAAATGCCAGGCTAACAAAAGGCACTTCGAACAAGTTTCAGTGGCATTCCCAAATGGGTTTGGCCTCCGATGCTTGTGGGCCCAGCTGGATAGCTTGTCCTGCTCAAGGCATCATAAGTATTTTTTTAAAAAAACATGTGCACAATGGCAATGCACATTGACATTCTGGGACTGCCCTTCTATGTGAGGAACTGTTCTATGTAGCGGAACAACTGTGGGAAACAACTGGTGCAAAGCAACCTTGACACAACTTTGGCCTTTGAACCGGCATCCTCTTTAGCCATCCATTGGAATCATCGCTGTGTGGGCGCCTTTGAGTTTTGGCAGGTGGGTAGTTGCTCTGCGCCACAGCCCTCTTCCTGCAAATGCATGGCCGCAGGAAAGCTGCGATGGCCAAATCCAAACACTTCTATAGCGTGAGACAACACGTTCCACACACCCACACACACACACACACACACCTACACCTACATTCAAACCAACCAACACGTGTGACACACACACAAAAAAAACACACACACACACACTAGCATTTCAAGTACGAGAGTGTGTAATTCCTGCATCCTTTACCTCAGCAATGAGTCAGCCAGTCAGTAGACAATGTATCTCTCACCTGTCTCTCGTCGATAGGGATTGACGCTGCTGTTCTGGTTTGGCAGGTTCCGAAGTTGGAAGGGCCAATTAAGCATTGTAAACTGTATCGTGATGTGACAATATGAAGAACTCTGTTGACTTCTACTAACAAGAACTTTAGTTCAACTCAACTATCCCTTACTAAAGCCTCACTAGTAAACAAATGTCACTATAGTGCTGTCTCACACACATGCAACTCTGAGTCCAGCAATCGCTGGGCGTCCCCGCTGCGCGAAAGTCACTGCAGTTGCAGGTGGCCGAGGTGCAGGCCGGTGGGCAGGAGGCTGGGCTGCCAGCGCGGGGCGTCCTGAAACAAAGGTTCGAGGCATTTTAGGCTAATACGGGCTAACCATAGCTGACCAGCACTTTCGCTAAAGCTCGCACGCCAATCCTTTTGCTTTTTTGCTTTCTGTGTGTGGCCCTAAAATGATCACAGCATTGGTTCAACGCAGCTCAGGAAGCAACACCGAGGACCAAGTTATGTTCCCAATAGTGTGAACTTTTGCTGTCTGTGATCCATATTCTTGGTAGAAATAAGTTCTAGGGTTGGATTCAAGTGGATCAGCATGTACATTGTAACACATCAAACTACCTCATCCCCACCATAGTCTCCCATCCTCCCGCTCCATAGCCAAAGAACGGTCGGCCCCTGGCAGTCTTTCGAACATTTGCAACCTTCTTCCAGTCTCACAAGGAACTTGCTTCAAAACACTGGATCAAGCTCCAAAGCTTTGGATCATGAGGACGTCACAGCAACCCCAAGCCCCACCCTGGTCCAGTTGGAGGTGGCGTTTGCCGGAAGGGGACCTGAAGACAAGCATTGACTTGGATTCCACCTACAAAGTAATCGCATTCAACTGGTTCATGTCGGTTTGGAATGCTGAGGCCCAAACCCCTTTGCCTGGGCCCTCGGCACAAAGATTGATCTGATAATCAGCCACGTCACCCCACACACGTTGTTCATCCACTTGGGAATCAGTCCAAGAATATCCACACCATCTTTTACAGCAAACACAGTCCGTTAAGTCAAGTGAGTATTTCAGTTACTTCTACTAGTTTGGAGAGCATTGTAGTTTGCACCGTTGGCACCTTTCAACGATTGTGCTTTCCTGGCAATTTCAAATAACTGCACTGTGTACAGCACATATATAATTAGGTTCATACTTGTATCAGGTGCATAAGCCACAACGAATAACATCACCACAAGTATGAAGTCTTAGATTGGGAGGAAACCAATGCCACCGTCCCAATATCGATATCCTAGGACTACGACCTTTCAAGTGTCGTGCAGTGATGACCTCTTTCTTGGCAGCTCACATCAACTCTTCCAACGTAATTGTTCAACATGAAAAACAAATTGAACACATTAAACAGGAAAACAACAAAAATCCTCAGCTTCACGCTCCTTTGCCAAAGTTGCCTTGAACCTGCGCTGCAAATTTGGCAACTTGGCACTTGGAGTGACGGTGGCCCGGTGGCGGCCTACTGAGTTGAGGACTACCATCGAAACACGTTCAATTCAAATTCAAACCATCAATTACTGTACGCTCAGCAACATCAGCACCTACTGGCAGTGCGAGTTTTGGGGATTCAGCGGCCGTCTGCCCGTTTCACTCCTGGACTCCTTCACAAAACTTCAAAGTACAGTGGGACACGAACAGACTTTGAAATGGACACAAACAATTCTAATCTTAACACTAGGTATGAATAGAACCGACTTGCCATAACATTTTTCTGACCAGTCTGTGGCTCTGAGCGCAGCACAGGAGGGCCCGGTGATCGAGGTCTCTGAATCTTCAGCATGGCAGTCTCCTGGATGCCCCAGTGCTTTTGACGAACCCACAATATACTGGTGCAAAAGGAAGCAAGCGCAGTGCCAAACCAGGTCAATCAAATCCCTTTCTTTGAAGAAACCAAGGTGAAATGATAAGGAACCCACAGGACACCACATAAACCACGTTTGAAGCAACTTGCTGCACACATATCTTAAAGTTCGGCAGTTTGACAGTCTAGTGAGCCTAGCGGTCATGTCGCCACGCCTTAAGCTTACACGATGACCTTGTAGACGGCAATATTTGGATTGAGGTCGAATCTTGGCCCCTGAGCCTCCCTGCATCCCCAGAATCTATTCGCAGCTGCCGGTCCCTTCTTCCATCCTGGCGCGAAGTTCAAATTCGATGGGTCTGTGGGCAAAAAAAAGTCAGCGCCCTGGGCAGGCGATTTCAGAAGTTCTATGGGTAGTGTTTGACATTTCCCCAGTTTTTTGTCTCGCTTGGTAGTTTAGAGATTAACACATGTTCAATCGAAAAGCTGCTGGCACCTCAAGGCAAGAGAGAGGAGAATGAGAATGGTTGTAAGAGTTGTACTCGGAGCCAAACAAGCGACCAGTCTAGGATTTTTCTAACAATCTAGGAACCAAATGAATAGCTTTATTCAAGGAAGCTCCCCCTGCCTAAAGCCCCGCCGGCCCTTAGGTAGGGGGAGATTCCTTGAAGAAGCGTGAGCTATCCTGCGTCCTAGGTAGGCGCTTACTTTATTAACTAAGGGCTGACTGGCTATTGTGTTGGTCGGTTTGTGGCGCCTCTGTGAGGCGGACAAAGTTCTCCAGTGGCGAGTCGCTTGAGAGCTGAGGCTCAATAGACATTGATGGAGATAGCTCAACCTCAAGCACTGAATCACTGATGCGAATGTGCACAAGACAATGCAAGCAAAAACACCCATGTAGGGTTTCTGTTTTGCAGCTGTTGTGCCTTGTTTATTTCAGGAAGCTCCTGTCCTGATAACTTTCTTTGCCAAGACTTTTGCCATACTTCACAAAGCCTTCACTTTGATGTACTTAAGGCCACGTGGGGCCGCATTTCGATGGGGACCCAAGCGGAGTCCTTGACCAGATCAATGAGCTCTGAGTTGGACTCCACCCCGTAGTAATTCAAGCTGAGGACCCTCCTGAAGTACCTTCAAACATCATCATCTTCTCTTTTTTTTTCAGGTCATTTTTTGAGCCCATGGGGGGTAGGCTGCTATGAGGTACGCTTAAGTAGGAAGAGGTAGCCTACCTAGATTTTTAGACACTGTGATTTTCGAATATATGTTGTGTTCCATCGACGCTTCCAGCAAACCACATTGAGAAGGAAGTTGGACAAGCACGAGAGATTGCAGGGACGATGCTTGTGGAGCCGGTAACTGGCGAGTGCTGAGGATCCCAAATCATTCCACTGCCCCCGGATGCAGGCACTTGTTGTAGTAGTAGGCCAAATGTTCCTCCTTAAACGTAGGTCTTTCTGGGTCGTCCTGCAGCTCATAGGACTTCAGCCTCTGAGGGCCTTCTTTTGATCGTGGAGGTAGCTTTAGGTGGGACCGCGTACGTATTTTACAATTTTTTATATACAGTAGGTGTGGGGGTCTTCGGCTTCAATACTCTAATCTCATGCATGTTGGCTCCTAGACTCACTGCGCCTAATGCGAAAACCGACTGGCCGAAGCTGCCCATCAGTCCAAGTCATGCTGGAAGGCATGGCAAAGCAAGTGGAGCCTCGGGGATGCAATTATATATCATATCAGTTATACAGGTCTGACAAATTGAGATGCTCCAACAACACTACTTCCTCACAAACATTGGTGATCTAGAGGACCCAATGAGAGTTGTTTGCTTCTAGAGAACACTGCTGACAATCTGAGATGGTCTCGCTTCACCTCCCCGAAAGGTCAAACTCTTGGCTTTCCCAATTCTGTGGTCAACACCGCTTATTCAATGGAACCCAGTCATGCACACCACGAGGGAATTTTCTGTCCGAGGTTATCACCCACACTTATATATATAAGACTATATATATATAACTGTATAATGCAAATTCATACTACATAATATAAGCCGGTCGCTCCGATTTTGAGTCACTTATCCAGCAATTTCACAGGGTGGCCCCCGCCTCTCTCAACCATTAAAGGGTGCAAGACTACGCACAACCCATGGATAGCATGCATCTACCCTTAACATCCCTTAACCATTTACTCAGGGCCGCCCTGGAAAACTAGTTATTTTACGAAACTGACTGCGTTGAGGGGCGCCTTTGCTTCCGAGTCGTGTGCCACTTGCCGCTCTTGGCTGAATGGGTGTACAAAGAGACTCAACGTGTTGGGATTCTGCACATTCCCAACTACCTATAAGTTCTACTCAGTGTATTCGCTCTTCTGTTGGCCTCCCTATCTTGAGACAAGTCTTGAGACACAACGCCAAAAGACTCCAAGCCCCGTTGGAACTTGATACGCCTCTTGGACTGAACAGCAGGAGGGCGGAATTTCTAGAGAGAGGAACACTGTGAGGGCCCGTGTTTTTTCAGTGTTTTTGTGTGTTCTTTACTATATTTGGGCCTGTTACACAAAGGATATGAAGTCTGTAGTGAAACAGCTGGTCTTGCATCACATGTTCCAGCGTCAAAAACAAAAGAATTGATGCTAAGGCTGCAAAGAGTAGTGAAGCAGCTAAGGTAAACTTTGAAAAACATAGTGTTATTGATCTTTCTGGTATCAACTTCAAAGTAATGTGATAACCTATTAGTAGGCCATAAAAATAATATTGTGTAACCATTATCAACCATTTTCTGGCTGATATAACTTTTGCTTGCTCCTGCAAGTAATATCCTAACCATTGTTTGGTTCACTTTCTCAATGTCACTAACAATATCATCAGTATCAGTATCATACTCATCATTTTGAATGCATCTATCTTTAGATGTTGAAATTTCTACAGTTTGATTTTCTACAACTTGGTAAAGTGAATTAGGTATTTAATATCCACATTTTTTCCTCACTCTCCAGCCTCCAATCTTATTGATAAAAACCACTCCCTTGGCTTCTTTTGATCTTCAGCTTTGATGGTGAAAGCATCAATCTTAACACACTATACTGTAATACCAGCATGCTTCAGTTTAAAGTATGTTTTGTCAATTTCAACAAATGGTGCTGCAAAAGAAGCTCTTTAATATACCTATTTGTTAACTCCTGAACTGGTTTTAGTTGTTTGGTATCACGTGTTGCAAAAACAAATTGCTCAACAAACTATGTGGCTTTGCAATAAAGACTCAAACCAATGAAATAGATTTGATCGATTGCTATGACATCAAATTCTGAATAATCAAATGGTTCCATTTAAACATCACCAACACTTTGACCAAAAATATTGTTATTTAGTGTTCTGGTGCCAACTTCAAAGTAATGTGATAACCTATTAGTAGGCCATAAAAATAATATTGTGTAGGCATTATCAACCATTTTCTGGCTGATATAACTTTTGCTTGCTCCTGCAAGTAATATCCTAATCATTGTTTGGTTCACTTTCTCAATGTCACTAACAATATCATCAGTATCAGTATCATACTCATCACATTGAATGCATCTATCTTTAGATGTTGAAATTTCTACAGTTTGATTTTCTACAACTTGGTAAAGTGAATTAGGTAATTTAATATCCACATTTTTCCTCACTCTTCAGCCTGATAAAAGCCACTCACTTGGGTTCTTTGATCTTCAGCTTTGATGGTGAAAGCATCAAGCTTAACACACTATACTGCAATACCAGCATGTTTCAGTTTAAAGTATGTCTTATAAATTTCAACAAATGGTGCTGAAAAAAGAAGCTGTTTGATATACCTATTTGTTAACTCCTGAACTGGTTTTTAGTTGTTTGGTATCACGCGTTGCAAAAACGAATTGCTCAACAAACTATGTGGCTTTGCAATAAAGACTCAAACCAATGAAATAGATTTGATCGATTGCTATGACATCAAATTCTGAATAATCAAATGGTTCCATTTAAACATCACCAACACTTTGACCAAAAATATTGTTATTTAGTGTTCTGGTGCCAACTTCAAAGTAATGTGATAACCTATTAGTAGGCCATACAAATAATATTGTGTAACCATTATCAACCATTTTCTGACGAATATGACTTTTGCTTGCTCCTGCAAGTAATATCCTAATCATTTTTTGGTTCACTTTCTCAATGTCACTAACAATATCATCAGTATCAGTATCATACTCATCATTTTGAATGCATCTATCTTTAGATGTTGAAATTTCTACAGTTTGATTTTCTACAACTTGGTAAAGTGAATTAGGTATTTAATATCCACATTTTTTCCTCACTCTCCAGCCTCCAATCTTATTGATAAAAACCACTCACTTGGCTTCTTTTGATCTTCAGCTTTGATGGTGAAAGCATCAAGCTTAACACACTATACTGTAATACCAGCATGCTTCAGTTTAAAGTCAGTTGCATACATTTCAAAAATTGTGAAAATTAGTTTCAAGAGTAAAACACCTGCTTTTATCACTCTGCTCTACTAGACTTGCCAGCCTTTGCCAAAGAATCCTAATCTGGAGGAGGGGGTCGACTCATTTTTTTTTGGGGGGTAGACCCTCCCTCTCAGCCTTTCCCAATAAATACTAATCTGGAAAAAGAATCTTCGACCATTCGGTCAATCCTTCCTCCTAGCCTTTTCCAGAGGCTCCTAATCTCTGGATCTTGAGGGGGGGTCGACCAACAAAAAGAAAAATTTTTTTGTCGACCCCCCCCCCACCCCAGAGAGAGGTCCTTGTGTGGCACATAAGCTTTTGTTATTTTCACAAATATTTTCCTTTTTGAATATATAACAAATTAATCAAAGGAAGTTTAGTGTGCAAAACTTCCGTGTTACGGACATTCAACAGCTGTTCAACCACCACTCATCATACACCACTCATCAAACACCACTCATCATACACCACTCATCATACACCACTCATCATAAACCACTCATCATACACCACTTTTCATACACCACTCATCATACACCACTCATCATACACCACTCATCATA
>CAXAMN010026151.1:446782-465403 GCA_963970005.1 Durusdinium trenchii
GTCCGGAGCGCATGCGTTTGGCTGAGTGAGGGACACGAGGGACACGCATGGTGGAGAGAACGTGGGCACCCCTATAGGTCAATGTGTTCTTATAGGAAACTTCCGCCGCCGGCTTGCCCGGGAACTGCTTGTTATAAGAAAAGTTAAATAAATATATATATATATATGTATATATATAAGTAAAGGGATTTTATTGAAAACATTAGCTTTTTAGAAACACTGGAAAACGCAGGCCCCCACAGCGTTCCTTTCTGAATTTCTAACAATCCCTCAAACAACATGGTTCCTAATCTGGGTGCCAAGCTCGAAGCGCAAGCTCATCAATGTCCAGTCCTGGTGAAAAAATCTACAGTAGTGCTAATTGTAAACTGCGGTGAGCCGCTAGTGTCTCCATAGAATCGTGGGGATCTTGAATCTTGGATCATCGAAGCCCAGTACGAGCAAGCATCATGCATCATGAACAAAATTGGAGTTTCACTTCCCAACAGGGCTGGTTGTTGTCGCTGCAACCCTTAACTTACGAAGTTCAAAGGTTCTGTACCTCTGTTGACTCCTTAACCCACCATCCTTCCTTTCTGTCCTCGTGTTGGAAATTAGCAAACAAAGGTTCGCCGTTGCCAAAATCTGTGACATCCTGTGCAGCTTCAGCAGAGATCCATTTAGGTGCAAATGTATCCTCTGTTGTTTTACTAGTAGGATCTTTGCCATTGAATTCTAACTGATCCTGCTCTGAAATACACGCTATACACAGAAAATGTTAGAAAATTGTGTCTACAATGTACAAGGTCTCCCCGTTGGCAAAGAGACTCTCTGGAGTTTAAGATCAGTACTCAGGTTCTTGTCAGTTTGTTCGATCTAGTATAGACCTTAGATGTGTTTCTTTCTTTGAGATTGATCTCACTTCATTCCTGGCCGTTTAATTAATTTGAGTGGGCCCAACCCATGCCTCGACTGCAAGGGGATCCAAGGACTCAGCCTGAAGAGCGAGGAGCTTACCATGACAATCCAGGGCAAATGAAAGACACTTGATGGCAACACCACAGACCGAAAGCGAAAACATGTCACCCAACTGCCAAGACAGCCAAGATAGAACCAGCTTGCCGCATATGTTGCATTAAAGCACAAGGTACAAAGTTGTCAACAAATGGCATCTATCCGAGTTGCTCGAGCACAGGCAACCCTCTTGAGAAAACCAACAAACCATCGTTCCGAAGGACTTAAGCAAGCAGAGTGTGCCCCGGGTGGTTGGAACTGTTCCAGTTCCAGATCCAGTGATCACAGTGGTCACCCATCTTTCATCTTTGGGGAGGAGGGGTTTCAGTTCCAGTTCCAGAGTTCCAGTTCCAGATCCAGCGGTCACTGGGGAGGGGGGGGTTCCAGATCCAGATCCAGTTCCAGTGATCACAGTGGTCACCCATCTTTGGGGAGGACGGGTTCCAGTTCCAGATCCAGTTCCAGATCTAGTGGTCACAGTGGTGACCCATCTTTGGGGAGGGGGGGTTCCAGTTTCATTTCCAGATCCAGTTCCAGTTCTAGATCCGGATCCATGCCCACTTGCAGCTCTATGACTACATTGCAATACCTGTGGCAAAGACACAAGATTTTTTTTTTTTCAGGCGGCGGGGGGGGTGTCCAGTTCCAGATCCAGTGCTAGATCCGGATCCAGTTCCACTTCCAGTTCTCGAACTAATATTTTTTTTGTGGGGGGGGGCTTCCAGTTCCTGATCCAGTTCCAGTTCTAGATCCGGATCCAGTTCCAGTGACAGCTCTACTCTACAACTACATTGCAATGCCTCTTGTAAAGACGAAGTATGTCTTCTCCGGGCGGGGGGGAGTTGCACTTTCAGATCCAGTTCCAGTTCCAGATCCAGTTCCAGTGCTAGATCCGGATCCAGTTCCACTTCTCGAACTGCATTGCGATTGCTATCACAAAAGTTTTCTTTTTTTTGGGGGGGGGGACTTCCAGTTCCAGTTCCTGATCCAGTTCCAGTGGGGAACACTATGTAAGCAAGGGCATGATTGATTTTGTCCAGTTTGCGCTTAGGCCGCTTAGGTAACCAGTGCAATTGCCGTGCAAAGAAACTCAGCAGGAACACTTTGGCAGCAGTGAGTTGAGAACAACTTTAGAATCGCAGGGCAAGCTCTTGATCTGCAACAATTGCGCACCCGTGAGCGTTCGAAAAATCGCCGACAGAGCTCTCAGGGGCGCATGATGTTTTCAATGTTTTCCATTTGTTGCCTGTTCCAAGGTCTACGGACCTGGACAACGCCTTTTTTTTGGTGGATCGAACCGGGCTTTCCGTCTGGAAATACATACGTTAAGGGCTTTCTCTGCTATTGAAACACCATACGTTATGAAATCCATGATTGTCTATATTGCAGAATAATCCTTTTCTACATGGCTGTCCGAACTGCAAATGCACCCGTCAATATGTGTATGAATATATATATAAGGATAATCTGAGTTCCACACGTCAATCTTCATCTCTTCTTCTTCCTCCTTCCAAAAGATTTGAACAATGTCTCTCTGCCTCAATCCGTCAAGCCTGTGATACGATTTGGGCAGGTTGGCTTCCGAGCCACCCACCAGCACTTGGAATGTCGGCCCCGATCATTCTTGAGCAGTCACGTATCCTAAGATCTGCCACTTCGCCGCCTCTGCGACCTCGACCTTCTCTTCCTTTTCCTCCTGCTCTTCCTTCTCCTTGCACCGAGGACCAGGAAAAGCTTTGGCTGGTTCCCAAAATACACCGCCAAATTATATATAATTCACTAATCAGCAAGCGTATGCGCAAATTGAGTCTTTCTAGATTAAAGAGCTATGACTTATGACTTTACAGTATGGCGCAATATGACGCGAACTTCTCAAGACCAGCCGCACTGTACCCCTTACAGTCTGTGCCTCCTTTGGTTCATCATCACCATTCTCCTGCATGCAAACGGAGGCTCCTTCCTATCGAATTGGGCACGACAAGCTTTTGCTGATACAGGATAGTTGATAGGAGCTGCAAAAGGGACACATCTATCTATCTATCAATCTATCATAATAATTTATGGACCATTCATTCAAGTTATAAACCCTGACATCCCGAAACAAACACGTGGACATGGGCTGCTTGCTGCATCAAGCCTCCTCAGCTTGCTTGTCCTTCTTTTCTTCTTCCACAGCTTTCTTAGCTTTTCCCTCCTAAATGCAGTCACACAATGTTGCATCAGGACCTCGCCAACCACCGTAGCTCAAAATAAAGCATGAAGCTGAGCAAAACACTCTTTTCAAGTCATGCCACCAGCCAAGGAATTTGACCAACATCTTTTGTCTCCCACAAACCGCCAAGCTGTCGACAGGGGCAATGCTTGGATGATCTTGGATGCTACGCTGATGTCAATGCTTTGGTCCTGAGCTTTCTTGGCCATGGCCAAAGCCCGTCTTCGACTTGGATCCTGGCAATCATATGCAAAAGTGACACATCCCGTGCCTGCATCACAATTCTCGAAGGCATGCACACAAAAGCATCTTTAACACTTTAATTTGGTGCGATGTGGTGTGCGTCTGGGCTCGACACTTCTACGAGTAACTTCTTTCTGACTGTTCCTTTCGCCTTTCCTACCAGCAGTATCCCCTCCTTGAAGTCTGACTGCAACTTCCTCCTGAGCTGTTTAGCCAACCCGAGAATCATCGGCAAACTGCAAACGACAAGTTGTGCAACACTGCACAGTTGTTGAGATGCCCCCAGAAAAGCTTGTCTTTCAAGAGTACTCCAGAAATATGCGTTGTCCATAAACCACAATTGTGTCCTTGACGATAGAACTCCCACTTGATTTCAGTTGTTCATCGATCCATCAGGCCCCCCTCCAACATGCCGCCCAGTGTCCATGCACCAAGCACTCGATTCCATTCAGTGAACTTGTTCCTGAACCAATCTGAAGGCCTAGGATTCGCCAACTCCGGACAATCCAAAACACGAGAGAAACATCATGTAGAGAAGAAACAGGTCCAAAGAAAAACAGTCTAAATAACTAATACGGCATGTCTAAAGAAAAACACACCATGACGCTGATCTTTTGTAATCCCATTCAGTGAACGTGTTCCTGAACCAATCTGAAGGCATCTCTGCCTGTCACAGAAGGGGTTCGATCTCGCCTCTATTATCGGCTATTTCTTTGTTGATGTTATCATTTGTAAGCCCTAGTCTCCTATTTTTCACTGGGCTCCTATTCAAGGTTATGCAGCATTGTGTTTAAAGAAATATATACAGTAATTAACCGTTATTGTGGCGTGGCATGCCGGGGCTCTAATTGGCCTGTTCAGGTGCACTGGTGTCTCGAGCCCAATCCAATAAGTTTGCTTTCCTTTTTTCCAATTCAGGGCAAAACTCCACAGCTTCCAAGTCAGACTAAAACTTCCGCAAGTTCAATCAGCTTTGGGCCCTATTCATGTGTTAAACAAAAACTGATGATATTTTTGGATTCTCGGGTAAACAGTTTCCATACCCATGACACTGTGTTGACAATTCAGAATATCTGAATATCTCTCAAATGTTTCAACGGGGTCTTCGATTCACACAGTTAACATGAGATCAGCATGAGATCAGCATGATTCAGGAGTGCCTCGGTGAATTACCATTGTGGATTTGGTCATCTTTCAATTGCTGTGAGACTGGAGATAAGTCTCAAGACCCAAAGCTTAGGCTTAAGAGATAGGGGATTGGATTGCAACATATTGCGACATTGTGAATCAAAACAAGTGTCTGTTGGTCCAGAGCATATTGATAAACACATCATGTCCACTCACAAACTTTCAAACCTGCGCAAACCGATCATGGTCGAGGCACTGAAGATCGTCAACGCGCTGAACTTTCTTGCGTTCCTGGACCTGGCATAACTGGCTCAAATGTGTCTTGTGAACATGTGGATGCACGGCTTCCAACATGGGTTTGCAAACCTTCCTATTTTAATGTTTGTGCGTCTCGGACGGGTACCTTTCATACCTTTGAACTTGTGTTTGTTGCTGCAGCTCTCTGACAACTCTTGAACAGGTCTTTGCAATTTTCCGCTGTATGACTCCCAGAGTTGTGTTGAATATATAGTGGTTTCTTGAAATTCGAGCCACTACTGATACTACTGTAAATACTTGCGATTTGTACAACGTTGTAACAACATGATGTTCAGGCCACAGCTGCTTTGGGAAAGTGGTCGTTATGTAGGTTTTGCATGCAGGCTCGGACAAGCAAAATGTGAAGCCCCTCCACATGGTTGAAATCCTCCCAAACTCCCGAAAAATGAAGCCGACTAAATCACTTGTCATTGAGGCACCCATTTGTTCAGGTAGTCCTTGCTCTGTGCTTCCTTGTGCCACAGGAAGGTGATTTCATCACAACCTGGGAGCCCAACCAGGTCTGTGTTTCTTTACGATTCAAGAAGCCAAGGAGTCTTTCTCGGTATAACGACTTGGGACAAACATATATGAGTAATCACTGAAAAGGTGTCCACAAAAAATAGGGGGGTAGGTCTCACTCCAGACTTTATAGCTATGGGGGTGTGACTCAAGGTGTGACCCTCAATATGCTTAATTATAAATTGAGGGGTCCAAGCTACAAGATGCACCATAAGACGTCACGCCCTGACCCACACTCACCCTATAAAGCGAAGAGGGAAGTGACAACAAAACAGCTGATCGACTATAAAGTCTAGCGTGCTGAGATCATCTTGGGCGCGCCACGTGTCCAGGTATTTCCCCACGTTTGTCCCAAACTAACCCCACGCTGCACAATGGGACATTCAACTCTAAGGTTAGTTAGCTCGCTGTATCCAACGGCAGTGATTAAGTAAGCCAAAATTGCTAACAGGAAATGCAGCGATTTTTTTCAAGCTGCTTCTGATGCATGCTGATGCCACTGGAATGGAGGCAGGCGTGGCCTATTCCAGATCTCCAGCTGGTATTGGAACGTAGACAAGGTATCTGGAGAAATAAGGCAGGGCAGCTTGTCTTGGATTGGATGTGGCAATAGAATCAGAACAGCAGCCTCTTCAAGATTTCCACAGAACATCACTGTCCATAAAAATAGGGGGGGCCAACACCTAGATGCCCCATATGTTTGGTGGAGTGGAATCAGCTGCTTGAAAAATGCGCAGGAGGCAGCTTAGCCTGGTAATACAAAACCATAGAAATTGCATGGGGCCAGAAGGAGTGCTGGATTGGAGGCTGAGGCATTGGAGCTCAAACAAGGGCTGAGCATCCTTGCCATCAAAAAGGGTGCGTGGTGAATGGATTTCTTGGAGAGAGAGAGAGAGAGCAAAGGACAGCTGGTCTTTGGATGTGGCAAAAGAATGAGAACGGCAGCCCGTTGGAGATTTCTAGTTGCACCGAACAGCCGTCTATAAAATGAGTGGGGGGGCAACACCTGTACGGGCAGCTTGTTCTGGTAGTAGAGTGAGAACAGCAGCACTGGAATGGATTGGAGCTTAGAGAAGGGCTGAGGATCCTGGATGGAGTTATCTGGAGAAATAATCTGGAGAAATAACACAGGGCAGGGCAGCTTCAGGGAAACGATGTGTGTATTTTTTAAATATATTTTTTTAGTTTCTTTTTTTATATATTGTTGTTATTTTGATATCTTGTTCCATCTTGTTCCCATCCACTCGGTCTGTAAAATCAGGGTCCTGACATCAATTGGACCAATATAACTTCTCTATAAAGTCATCGCCCACTATAAAATCAGAGGTATAACATGGTATACCCTCTGTTCAACTTATATAAATAAAACAACATATAGGGGGAGTCAACCCCCTCATTTTATAGAGGGATTTTGGATCGTAGATGGAATTTGGATCAACAAAATGCGCCCAGGAAACTGGGAGCCCTATTTCTTAACTAGCACGTAAAGCAACAATTATTTCAGGCAATGTAAATCAAATCTTACCTTGACAAACGCTTAAAATACATTAGCAGCTAAATGCATATGTATAATTACATATCAGCAAAAGACTAGCTGCTAGACTAGTTTGGTCCAAAACCAACAATGACATACAGAATGAACGAATCGGCTTTGGCATACCCTGGCATCATCTACCTATGCTTTCAACTTACATGCCCAACATCGCTGGAATCTGAAGTTCTGCATTAAAAAGAAAGTGTCCCTTTTTGTTCCTCTCACACCATCGACTTGCATATATAATTGCAAACCAGGTTTGGCGTGCTTTCTTTGCTGCCCTATTGGTGGGACAGGCGACTAGCAATTTCCCCTGCGCAGCCTGTGCCATGCTCAACTTGCGAAGCACGACAATGTATTTACTGTACATGTATATAAGTCTCTTTGTCAAGGATATATATATATATTATACATTTATATATTGATTTATACAATATATTACAGTATGCCAGAGGTAGTGGGAGAACCGACAGCTCAATGCATTGATCTCTTTCCGGAAGCATCCGGCCTTCCTCCTTGCTAGGGAGGGTGAACTTCTGATAGGATGATGACATCTCCTCCGCTCAAGGAGTGAAACTGGACTCTGCAGGAACAATCTGGAGTAGATGGGGCCATTGTAGGCTCTTGACAAGCTTCGCTCATTTTTTTTTCCGGACATCATAGATGGTTGCGCGTTGAGGCAGTTGTCAGTTCTCAGGAACAGCCCGGTGAACATGGATGCCTTCCCAGAACCAGATTGAGCCTTTTAAAATGATGAACATGTCTGGCTTTTTAAAAAGGTATATAGTTTCCCTCAAACTCTAGGAACCAAATCGTACTAGCTACAGCTTACTCCACTTATGGCTTACCCCTCAATGTTCTCTCACCTACACAACACATACGGTGCCACTCCTTGGAGGTCAAGTCAGGAGAATCCGTGGGCCTGAACCATCGCCTTGGCAATTTTTGCATGGCCAAACACATGAATCATCAATGCACCTTGCGTAGGGTCACTACTACCCGTTACTACCCTATGCTCCAAGAGTGCAAAAACACGATCTTGACTCACTCACCCTAAACCCAAAAACAAGTCAACATCAATGTTCGATAATTTTCGGCACTTGACATCCCCCAAAGCGTCATGCAGCAAAGGCTAGTCTCGAATCGAAGGGGGTGGCTGGTCTAGGACAAATCGGTTGAAAGTAGAGAAGTGGTCAGGCACCATCAATACATTGACTAGGAACATGTGCAGCAAGAACACAAAGTTGTCTTGTCAAATTTTGGTGTGTGCAAGTCTACAACAATCGTTTGCATGATTGCTGAACCCGCCAAACACCGCCCAAAAAACAACTCAGCAAATCACTACAAAACACTCTTGCAAGTTATTTTGATTTGTACTGACTCCCAATATCGGCGTGACTGCCACCTCAAAATAATTTCGATAGACCGATAGGCCGGGTCTTGACAATCGCCAAATCCTGGAGTGCATATCAAAGAGGGTAAGCTTTCGACTTCTTCTCTTCCTCCGTCAAGTTCACTAGGACCTGCTGCGTGGCTTCAGAAGCACCCCTCTAGTTGTGAGGATGCTATTGATATTGTGAATTGGGATTTCTTCCAACCTCTTCTTCCATCGCATCTTCATCTTTCGCATCCTCGCAAAGCATTTCGAACTCGACAAAACACGAAGCACTCACTCAAAATCAAGCATGAGCGTGTCATTGTGTCTCACAAAGGCAGTGGCATGCGATTTCAAGCCAAAACAACGACTGGCTCTTTGAGGGTTGAAAGACCCTCATTGGTGGTAGACTGTGGTAGATGGGCTTACGATAGGCTTACGACTTACAACCTAATCGCAATGGCCTCCAGCTTTCTAGAAGATCGCCCTTTTCGCAACCAGGTTTTTCTCCCAGGTTGTGCCCTGTCTGCCTCTGCCCCCAACAAACTCAAACCGTATTGAGAATAGACTAAACATATCTAAACATGACGAAACTTTAAGAAAACACCGTTCAAAGTTGAAAGGCTTCCTGATGAGGAAGCGACTGGATGAGTTCGCAGGTCCATCTCCTTCTCCTCCTCTTCTCCCTTCTCCTTTCCATCTTCTTTCGACTCACCTGATTAAGTTGCACTCGAGATGGGGATCCTCTTCCGGCAAACAAGGAAGGAGGTATTGAATGTCTGACGAAGTCTATCTGCACAAGAACTCAGCATCGGGAATAGGGCCTCGGGACTGCCAGAGTTGGTCAGTGCGCATTTAGGCTTCAAATGTTCAACAACAAATGTATACATTATAAATTACATAATATAGCAAATTGACGAAGCCTTCAGCTCCTTCTGCCTCCGCTTCCTGACAAATGAGCAGTGGTGCTGAGATCTGCATACCACGCTTCAACAACAATAGCATGCGTGCCGCTGCCCTACAATGAATGAAGTTCAGTTCAGAGAAACACGGTCTTCCACAAAAGATCTAAAAGTGTTCAAATTTCATGAGCAACCCCAGTGATCCCCAGTGTATGTGTATACACCCCGATATTCACAGACGTGGTCCTTCTCTAAATCATTCTCTTCATGAAACCAAAAGCATCCGAAAACCGCGTGTGCCAAAATCAGGTGAATCACAGGGGCGGGCGATCGATATCAAACCAAAACATCCAGTTGTAATTACGCCACCGCTCCGCTGAACTATAGAACAGTCTGCTAATGTTTCGTGAAAAAGCAATTCGCTAGCCAAACTTATCAAGCTCCATTGATGGCCTACACAGACTTGTCAAAATAGCACTCACTCTAGGTTTGTTTATGGGTTAATAGCATTATGAGCAAACCAGCCTGGTCCCTCCGAGTTTGTCAAACTCTTCACAAAACACGCAAGCGTGCTGGACGTGTTGGTAGAATTTTGCTTGGGACTTGACAAGAACACCGAGATGACAAGGCATATAAAAGAACAACAAAATTAGACCACCGTGAACAACCTCAAACTGATTGAGTGTCGGCAAGCACCAAAACAGCACCGTTGGAGTTTTTGGGGTCTTGAGTTTCTCATTTGGATACCTCCTTCCCTTGAAGGCCTTGGAATTGTCCGCCTTCTTCTGCTCTTCTTGCCTCATGTTCTCATGTAGGTGGAGGTGGCCATCTTGTCTTGTAGATGGAGGCTGGGCTGCGCCGCAAAAAACACAATGTGTGGAATGAACAACTCTTTCTCCATGGATTGCACACCGCGCAAGTCTACAGGGGTCGGAAAGTCTGGGCGGTCATGGACAGCGCTTGAGTCCAAAGTTTGGCATGTGCTAAGAAGATTCGAGGAACCAACCAGCCTGGACCATTCAAGCTGCATGCGAGCATAGTGGCACAGTGTGCGCAGGGAAGCAGCAAATGGTGAACTGTGTACTACTTTCGGAGCCCATTGACATCAGGCTCCTCACACAGTCAAACGCCAAGTGAAATGCAGTCCTTCCAGCTCCTCTGAAGACCAAACTCTGAGTGTCCGAACGCCTTCCTATGCGCTTCCTCTTCCTTTTTCCTAGCAGCCTCTGCCTAAGACCAGAGTAGATGTCCAAGGCAGCTCAGCCAGGTGCTTCAGAATCAAGAATCTTGCAAACTCACAAGAACCGCATAAAAACAATCCGCTCTTGGCCTTCTTTCGCATCAGCTCTGCTTCTGCCTTTGCCTTTTTGTCCTTCAACCAAGCCTCGAAACGGTGAACATTGAAAATGCAGCCGAACCCGAGCTGATAATCAACAATACAAAGGGAAGGTGGCTGCATACTGGTCAGTAATTTTAAATTGGTTCAATAAGTCAAACACAAGTACGTGCCATGCAACCTTCTTTCATTCATCTTGATCCTCTTTGCCGTTGGATTCTGTAATCTTACATACAGACGTCATTGAACGTTTTGTGGGCGCACCTGCTGCATGAAGGTCTTGTAATCTGCAGGCGGCTCGCCAATGATCACTTTAGCGACCTAAAGTAAAGGCAAAGTTGGTTGGGATCACAGGAATTACCGACCCAAATCCCTGGAAACAGGGTACTCTCAAGAACTCTGCATGTGGATTACTTCCACATCTTTGTGACGTGTTGGTTTAAAAACACAGTGCTTCTGGACACGTCTTTGCAGTTGCACGACTCCAACTTCTTTTGAATGAATGTTGGTTTTGGATGAATTTGGCGTTGGCGAATTCTACGACGACTGTGAATAACAGAATGAACCAAGTCACAGTAACAAACAAGCTTCTAAAGTTTAGAGCCATTTGATTGGTTCAGGAAAGCAAACCAAAGAATGCAAAAGCGATCAAATGTGGGCCTTCTTGTAGCAATGGCTCGGGAAGCTGGCCAACAGGATGCGTCGATCCTCCGCGGAGAGGTTTCCTTTCACCTGGTCGGCGAGATCGAGATCTTCATGCTTTTAGGTCAAGAAGATAGTTTTCCCCACTCACATTGACACAAACTATGTTCGACCTGCAGGCAGAATATGGCAGAATGACAGGTGCACAATATTCCTTTACAACCAAACGCCTCTTGGCCGCTTAGTCTGGCCTTTCAAAATAAGGACGGCCTCTACTATGATCCATTATCCTGGTTTTGCCCGACAATCCGAGGAAGAAAATAGCCATAATTCGTTTGAGTGTGGTGTTTGTGACTGTTGGGCGTATTTGGGTGCTGTAGTCATTTATAGGTTCGGCGAGCGCACTCTCATGTCTGGCACTAGACCACTGAGGCACCTGAAAAGTCATCAACAAGTTGCTTGGATGTTGATTAATTACTGTTCGAATCTCTTAAGCATTCAGGCACCCGAAACATCATCAACAATACGCCTGGAATTCGATTGCTTTTCTGAGCTCTTGACCATTCAGGCACCTGAAAAATAATCAAACATATGCCTGGAATTCGATTGTTTTTCTGAGCTCTTGACCACTTAGGCACCTGAAAAATAATCAAACATACGCCTGGAATTTGATTACTTTTCTGAGCTCTTGACCACTTAGGCACCCGAAAAGTAATCAAAATTCCGCGTTGAATTTGACTACTTTTCGGAGCTCTTGATCAGGAACCTGAGAAGTATATAATCAAAATACCGCCTGGAATTTGATTACCGTTCGGAGCTCTTGACCACTTAACCACCTGAAAAGCAATCAACCTCTGCAAGCTGGGTTGAACCTGAGCACCTACTGCATATAAGGGACATAGCTGCTACCCTCCCAATAATAATCGACTGCCCGAAATGATTGCGCCCTGGATTCTACCTTACGCACCCCAAAGCCTCCAAAATAAAGAAATACACGCGAATAATAACCATGGAATCCGTAATCCGCAATCGGCAATCCGTATAAACCACAATCCGCGCAGGAATTAAGGATTGATTTTGAACAGCTCAATTACTATTAGGAGTTTTGCCGCACAGGTTCACCAAGATGGGGAAGGTCTCGCACAAGTTTTGATTGGGGGATGGTTTGAAAGGAACAGTTTTTTCATAAGCATGCATGTTTGCTTGCGCAGCGCCGTAATAGGCTTGCCCTCAGCTTGCTGAAACTAAAACCTAACCAAATCATTAACGTGAACTATGGCTAGGAGCTAACTTAACCCTCTCCGGACTCTGTCGCTGCTGCTAGGCTTGCGTAGTCTCCCCAAATGCATTGCTGCAAAATTTCGAGGGGCATTGTTTTCATTGTTTTTGGAAAGGCAAGGGCGGGTTGCACCTCAAAATGCGTTTTGGACTAGAAAGGTTTTTGCCAATGCAATATAGTGATTGTGACCGGCACATCGTCGGCCTTTTCCAATCACCCTTGGCAAGCTCCTTCTGTGGTGATTGCTCGCCACATTCTACAACATCGGATTTTTTTTGGTCTTTGATCTTGACTTTGACATACTTTGACAAAGAATTGTTGGGTGTCCATTTGTCCAAATCGATCCAACATTTGGGTAGCGGGCAGGCAAGCCTCTGAGGTCGCGCACTTTTTTCCATGAAACGTGTTTTTTCACATGGGAAACGCTGTTGCGCAACGATTTCTTGTAAAAATCCTTCCCAAATCTTAGATATTTTTGGCTACACACACGCCAAAAATAAAATCATACAAGTTCAGTGATAAACAAGGGATCGAGCCCACTCAGGCGTCGCGTGTTTTGAAGGTCGATATGTGTTTCGGAGCGTTTTTGAAAATCGACCGGCAAACATTCCGCGACATCTCCAGGTTATTTGTTTCATCACCTTTTCTGGAAGTTGAACAACTTCTTTCATGTCTTTTCTAAGTGTTTCACAGGCTCATCCTTTGCAAGGTTTCTGTACTGCCAGCTGCGGGCACATTGGATCAGCTGCGGGTTGACAGAAGGATTGAATTTGTTTGCGCTAATGGCCTGCCATGGAATTCCAGCAACATCAGCAACTATCTGTTTTTTGAGTTCCAGCAATTATGCTGAAACCACAAACAGTTAAATTTTGACAAAGTATTTTTCACGTGGACATCAACGTCATCATCCCACCACAACGCACCCGCCCAACTACTTCCGACAACACGTTCCAGTACACAGTCCGCGGCGGCCCAGTGTGGCGGTACCATAAACAAATGTACTAACTGATACAAACCCAATACAAGAATCACTGCGCAATTACTTTGCGCCGAAGAATGCAGCGCGTTTGTACCAACGTATCGGTGTCTACAACCATGCGGAAACTGCGCATGGGCTAAACGCAACGAAACCTACACCCCACCACCAACACCCCATGGTTCTAGAGAAATGTCAATGACATGACATGGAAGCGATTGTATTACCAAACAAAATGTGTAAAAATTCATCAAGGAAATCGAATGTTATTATCTCCAGGCCACCGCCCACTGCCCCGAACAAAAGAACATGATCACAGAATCATAACACGCAGGCAACAAACGGGTGTAGAACATCGTAAAACGGTATTTTTGGTGGGGCGGGGGCCATAAAATCCGGCAATTGTTGATGGTCCATGGTATCCCAATTGAACAAAAACTCCCCGACTAGACCAACCAGTAACAAATACATCAAATACGCAATGTTTTCGCGTCAGATCTCCTTACAAAGCACCGCCTCTGGGATGATGAAGTTCCGCGGCAACATGGTGGCCAGAGCTTGGATGACCTCAGTGAAAAGCGCCGATCACACTTACAAATCAATCTATCACATTGTCGCTAAACACCACACGCAAAGCATTGTGGCCAAAGAAAGCGCCACGAATGAGAAAATACAATGGTCTCACCCTTTGGATTTTTTGTTTCGTAGCCTTCGGTGCTCAGAGCTCTTAGTCACAGTCTCGTCATGGGTTGCGGGTTGCGTATGTTCGGGGAACATTACAGGGCCTGCGCCTGCGCAATAATGAGCAAGGTTTTTATCCCTTGCGTGTTCGCGCTTGGTGATCAGAGCGGCGATTGAAATGATGCGGGTGTAAAATGGTGTAAATAGAGTTCCCCCAGCTGAACGGGTCACCGCGAAATCATGCTATGTTACACTAGGGAGCAAAACTATGATGCACAGCTCACTGCAGTCTGACAAACCACCAAGATATGACGAGCAACCGCCCTTGAGACACACCGGCACAACAGGACCGAAACACCAAAACAAAAGAAAAAAAACCAGGAGCAAGGCCGCTACTAGGGGCTCCTGGCATCCCGCTACTAGTAACAGGAAGCTACTAGGGGCTCCTGGCATCGCTACTAGTAACAAGAAACTACTAGGGGCTTCTGGCATGGCTACTAGTAACAAGAAGCTACTAGGGGCTTCTGGCCTTACTACTAGGTACTACCTTCACTCCGGGCAAGGCTTTGGCCCCGCTCATGCTGGCAGAATGGGAGTAGATAGGAATTGGTTCAAATCAGCGCCCTCCACACTCTGTCCCAGCCCCACCTACCTCTGTCATGTTTAAAACAATCAAAACCAATCAAAAATAACAAAAATGGATCAAAACCAATGAAAGACATGAAAAATCAATCGAAAACTATTAAAACGGATGAACATCAATGAAGCTCAATCGAAAACAATGAAAACCGTCAAAACACATGTAAAAAAACAAAATCAACAAAAAACAAACAAAACTCACAGAATCAACAAAAACATGAAAAATCAACCGAAAATAAACAAATATACAAATCAAAACGGACAATTGACAAGAAGTGCACAAAAGCAGAGGACAAGCAAAGGAAAAGTAGAGGAACAATAGCGGAAAAGTAGCGCCTCGACAGTTCTTCGATTTTTCCTCGACTGTTCCTTTGTTTTTCCTCTGTTTTTCTTCTGTTTTTTGGCATTTTTTGTCAATTTTTCGTGTTGTTTTGTATATTTGTGGATTTTCGGTTGACTTTTCATGTTTTTTGTTGATTCTGTGAGTTTTTCATGTTTTTTGTTGAACGTTGATTTTGATTGTTTTTACATGTTTCTTGACGTTTTTCCTTGTTTTCGATTGCGATTGATTTTTCATGTTTTTCACTGATTTTGATCCATTTTTGTTCTTTTTGATCGGTTTTGATTGTTTTGAACATGACGGAGGTAGGCGTGGGTGGGGCACCGTGTGGAGGGGCACAGCCCTAGGCAAATTTTGATTTAATCGGATGCGTTTCTCTTGGGCGGGAACTGTGCCAGGTGGGACAGCATGGGGCACGGCATTTCCCAATATCCGTCCAGTCTGGAGTGAAGTTAGTACTACTAGGAGCAAGGACACAACCGAGAAAAACAACAATTTCATTTCGCTTCACACGGAGCCGGCGGCGTCGCCACGGGTCAGGCCACGTGGACCTTCACGCAACAGGTGTGTTTTCGGGCAAACATCACTGTAAGGTGGTAGCTGAGCCAAGTCAACGGGATTCCTCTTCTAGATGACACACCGCCTTGCTGACGCATGTGATGCCACTATGCTGCCATCTCCTTTTCTACATCACCATACGAGAAGCTAACTTCAGCCTAGCCCACCAACCCTGGCTTTGGTAACCAACTAAAGCGCTAGTGAGGCCAAGCGCTGAAGATTCCGGAAGCAGGCCTGCAGGTGGTCACGTTGGACGCGCGCCTCTCCAAACTATACTCATGGCAACCGCGCCTGCGGCGTGAACTTCTGCGTGAAGTCTAGTCTAGCACTTGCAGCAGTAAGCGGTGAATTTGGCGGCCTTCAAGCGAGAGCCCAAAACGCTGGGTTTCGGGCCACGGCCTCTCCTAGCACGGGTTGACCATGGCGCTACAAGTAATGCGTCAAGAGCCTCTGCTTTTGGGGACGGAATCTGACCTCTAAAATGCGAGTTTTGGGGTCCCCCAAAACAGGGCAGCTCAAGGCATTTTTGAGCGCTTTGCCAACAAATGTTGAAAACACGCGGTCCGCAGCCATTCCAGAAGTGAGAGAGATGAGAAACTCTCTGCCGACATGCGCCTTGTTACTTGATTTGCTGTCTGGTTCTCCTCCGTTTCACCCGCGCTGCGCACTAGGCGTGGTGTCTCACTGTTTCTTTGTACTTAATGTACCTCATTTGCACTCTGTTCAGAAAAATGTGGGCGCACGTCAGGAGCATGTGGAGCAATTGCACGCGGCGCTGCAAAGCCCAATGGCCCCGTGGCGAAACAAGGCTATTCAAACTCTGCGCAGGATGGACCTCTATGCAAAGATTGAAAGACGATGCCAAAGATGATGCCAGTATTCAGGACAGGACCAGCGCTTTCTGAATTTCTGTTGCAAGAGTGAACGTCACAGTCGCTCCAACGAGCCTCGAGATCTGGTAGCCTCTCGCCTGATTTTTTTTGCTTTCAGGCCACGCGTTAAGGCCAGGCCTCGCATCGCAAGAGCAGTGCGCGAGAGGTTGGTGCAAAGAAACAGTGACAGCCTTCTTGCCGAGTAAGAGGGCAAGAATAAGATTTATGGCTGCAGCTGTTTCTAAGTCATCTGCGCACTGCGCAGTGGCAAAGTGCGGTACGAGGCGCAGGGCGCACGGTAAGTTGTAGCAGTTGCAGCAGCAAGCTATCTTTTCCATTGCTGCGCGCATTGTGGTCGAAGCCACGCGTCGCACAGACTGACTACAGGAAGAGGAACAGAAACACCGGCCACCAGCCATCAAAAGGTGAGACCAAACACATGCAAGTGAGACAGCAGCGCACCATGCTTCTGAAGGAAGCCGCCGTTGCCACACAGGCAAATTGAGACAGCACACACAAACACACGCGTGGACGCTCATTGTTGAGGAAACTGCTGCACCTCATCAGTTGATGCCAAAGGAATCGAATCGAATCAGCGACGCCTGCTGAATTTTCCAAGCATCACTGTTTGGAGTTCTTGGGTCAGCTCAAAGCGTTGGAGAGTTTGCACCTTCATGAGCAAGGACGTCGAGGGCTGCTTTCAGAATACTGTATCTGAGCTCAAACCGATCTCCCACCTCCATGGAATGACATATTATGATGACATCCTTTGTGCCCCCAAAGTTATGACCGAGACACCGGAACACCGTGTCCAGGCCGGCCTTCCTTCCGGATTCCGGATCTAGAAGTTCTTAGATATATATATGTGTTTCAACTTCCGCATCTTTTTGGGGTTGTGCTCCTTCGCCGTTCCAGTCTCCTCCCGGTTGGGTGGGCTTCTGTGAGCCACCGCTACAGTTTCAAACACATTTCATCGAACGCGAGCTTCTCGATTGCCATGTGTTTCAACTTCCGCATCTTTTTGGGGTTGTGCTCCTTCGCCGTTCCAGTCTCCTCCCTCTTTAGCTTACCAAGGCTGGGTAAGGCGAAGCTTCTGGTCGGCCGGCGCCTTGTCAGCAAAGGAAGGTTTCTGTTTGGAAGTCTTCTTCAACTGGATCTCCTCGTCCAAGCTCATGGCTGCCTCCAGCATTTTTGGAAGTACCTTGGTCGTGAGATACTTGTCCAGCAAATAGGCGTTCGAGATGTTATCGGTGAATCCAGTCACCGCCACTCTGCCGGCTCCTCTGCGCCACTTTCCTGCTGGGCCGAAAACCATGACCGCCAACGTGACAGCAAGAAGTTCGGCGCTGGCGATCGTCTTGAAGGGCTCCCCCTTGACGTACAAGTAAGGAGCCGTAGTCCTATTCAACTTCACAGAAAACCATCGTGCTTTCATGGGGTCGGTGGTGTGGAACGTCTCCGACGGCCACACCCTCCAGGTCGGCCATGGCGTCCACACGGAATACCTCGCCCAACACCGACGGCCACGAAGACAACGGTCTCATGGGCCGGTCACCAATGGACTCCTCAAAAAACTTAATGGCCAACTTGGTTGAAAGGTGCAGCTCGAAAAACGATCCTCCCCGCACCCGTGACGAGGATGCGTAGAGAGGTGCCAAGAAAGGTCTCGCCCTCTTTGCAATACCGGCCAGGAAACCAAGCCGTCCAAGACCTGCCTGGAAGTCCCGGCCCAACATGTGGCCTTGGGAAATCGCCCATTTGGACCACTCCTTCAACCAACTCATTTTTCTCTCACTGATGCCCAGCTTCCAGTCGGTGATGTCCACCGTGTAATGTTGGATCCTGATTAGTAAATGGTACCTCTATAATGCTAAATTTTTCTAAATTTATTCAGACCCCCCTGTTTGAAAAATGGTACCTCTATAATGCTAATTTTTTTGGCGCACTAAATTTTTAAATTGGAAAACGAATTAACAAGGGTTTGAATTCCTTCTGAGGCCAATGATTATGATTCATTAAATTAGCTGATATAGCTTTCTCTAGGTTTCTTCAAAACTGACAGCTGACCAAAACCACCAATTCCCCAATTAAA
>CAXAMN010026151.1:465413-491960 GCA_963970005.1 Durusdinium trenchii
AAAGTTTTTTCCACTGGAAAAAATGCACATGGAATCTCCCTTTACTTAGCTCCTGAGGCCAATGAAAGCTTGGGGCTTCTCTTGAGCTGAAGATCTGAGGCTGCAAAGCAAAAGGATTGCTGAAAACAATTACAAAGAACCTGAGAAAGGAAGCTGAATACAACCTATGAAAGGAAAGGGGGGGGAGCCCCTATGTACTAATCAGGCGCCAACATTAGCCTATCCACTTTACCTTAGTCCCTCCACGGGTCTTTCCTCAGGACAGTGGGACCTCCAGGATCTCGAGATACAGCAGCAGGGCCAAAAGAACCTTCTGGTAGGCCTTGCCGCTCGTGAAGACCAAGCCGTCATCAGCAAAAAGGAGTATAGAACGGGGAGTTGACAGGGATCACCTTGTGGAAGCATCTGAAGATGACCCCAGCCACGCGGCCCCACCAGAAGAAGGCGGCTGTGGCCACCCCAAACGTGCCCCGGCAGTTGGCGTATCCTGCTCGTCATCCTGGAGGCCCCAGTCCGCCTCATGTATGGGCACCAGGCGGTGAGGGAGTGGCGGTCTCTTTGAAGGCTCTCATAGTGGCTTCCAGGTCGTCGTACTGCGGGAAGGTCATCTTGTTAGGCTGGCCCAGATCGACGTTAACCTGGATGCCATGGGTGCCATCGTGAACGACCCTGACATCTGACCACTCACGATCCTTCGGGGCCGCCCCCAAAGAAGCCACTTGAAGCTCCTCCTTGTAGCGAGCCTGTGCCTCCTCTAATGTCATTCTTTTCATCCAACCTTTGTTCACGTCCTCCAAGACACGCTCTTTCACCTTTTCCATGTGGCTTTTGGCCGACGGGTAGTTGTTCCTGTGGCAAAGCCTCTGGCCCCGACTTCTTGTCCTTCTTGTCATACACCGCCTCCACCCAAGGGATTTCTCCAAGGACACCAACCGGCACTCCAGTGCCTGCCATGTCGTCCAAGAATCGGTAGTCCGCATCCTCCAGAAGGAAGGCCCAAGCTCTGACCCTCCTGAAACCCACCTCCGTGCTGACATCGCCCGGCCTCCGTTTCGGGTCCTGCCCCAAGGCGCTCACCAACTCGTCCAGCTCGGCTCGCATAAGGTCAGCCTGCTGGGAGAAGGGAGAAGAGCTATGCTTGCCCAGAGTCAACTCAGATATCAGCCTGTGCTTCTTGTCCAACCCGTCCACGAAGCTCGTCACCATCCGCCAGAATCTGTCCGCCAGGCGCTGGCCCTCCACGGTCAAGGGTGGATGCCGGTGTCCTACGGGTCTGATGCCGGGCGAATTGTTCACCAAACCATCCACCAGCCTTCGAGCCTTTCCTTTATACCAGACTTGATGGGGGCCCCAAGGTAAACCGTCTTTGGGAGATGGAAGGGGTCTCTTGACCGGTCGCTTTTCTTGCCCTTCATCTTGTGGTGGATCATTGCGAGGAGGGCCGTGATGCCGGTCTGATTCCGACGGATCTGAATGGGCTGTTGCGCCATCAGTGACATCAGCCGGATCCCCAGATGAGGGTGGTTCCGAGGGCTCTGCTTTAGGCTTTGAACCTGCCTCTTTCCCCCGCTTTAGAAGGGAGGTGAAAATGGCTTCAGCCATCCATTGGTCCATGGCTGGAGGATATGCTGCAGCTGCCGCTGTGGCAAAACCTGCCTCCGGGAGCCTCCGGATGTTGCAGAAGGCCCGTAGCGAGTTGTCGCTCCCAAATCTTCTGGGTGCTCCAAAACAAAAGGAATGGCCTGTTGCAGACAAATAGTGATAGCTTGCAGGCGCAACTCGACCATTTGGTTGCTGTCATTGATCTTCTTTAGTTTGTCTCCCTCGAGCCATGGATATCCCCATGGATGTTGGGACGAGCGCAAAGGTCTCGGCCCGTTGGCATTTGCCCATGGAGCCCTCGACCATGTACCGCAAGGTGGTGACATGATCACCGCATCAAATTCCCCCTGCTTCAGCCTGTCTAAGATCTTTGTCCTCAAAGGGTCGACCAGCAGGTCATGCGCAGGGTCACGCAAAACATCATATGCTTCGACACTAATGGCGACCCTCTCTTTCGAAGCGGCCGCTAGCTTGTCCAAAATCTCCGGGATGCCTGTCTCGCGTTTGCGACCGGCAAACAGGTAGAGGACCTTGAATTCCTTGCACGCCGCCGTGGAACTTGGCGGCTCAACAGCGTCCGAACTCACTCTCTAGTCACTCGGCGCCCCCATCTGGGTGCTCGTGAGAGGGATGCCCTGGATCGAGGCACACTCGGCAGGCATGAACTCTGTTGCAACCTCCTGTGCATCCCTCGCGGGGATTGTTCCATGCGAAGCAAAGCTGGCGGCCATCAGGGGTCACCGAGTGGAGGTGTGACTTTGCCTTGCCCTTCGCGCCCTTTTCATTCCGCTTCCCCTTGCTCTTTCCCTTGCCGTGCTTGCCCTTGGTGATGTAGTCCCCATAAGGGTGCTGCCGTTCAAAACTCTTCACCTTCACCTTGGCCGTCTCTTGCAAGCTTTATGATGTAAAATAGCTAGATAAGACAAGGGGGTCTATAACTTAAAAATAAAAATAGAAATAAGTCCAAACTCACTTCAAAAGTCCAAGCAAAACTCACCTCTCACCAGGCAAGTCCAAGCAAAACTCAAAAGTTCAAGGCAAAGTCCAAGCAAAACTCACAGGTTCAAAGGAAAGCTCAAGCGAAACTCAAGGAGGTAGGGAAACCAGGGAAGCGCCCGCTCAGCGAGTTTTGGGCGAGCTTTGCGCGAACTTTTGACGAGCTTTTGACGAGCTTTGGTAGAAGAAAACTAGACAAAAGCTCAAATCGAAGCTCAAAAACTGAATGCGCACGAGCTTTTCACGAGCTTTCTGCGAGCTTAGCTCGAAATAAACTTGCACCGAACTCACCACGACGCTCACGCCACGGGAAACGACTTTTGCGCGAGCTTTAGTTGGACTTTCCCTGAGTTTTGCTTGAACTTTTTAATGATCAGTTGAATTTGCTTTGGACTTTCCTGTTGACTCTTGGGCTTCCATTGGACATCAGCACAGCACAAGCGAGTTTTGAGCGAGTTTGAAAACGAGTTTTGGGCGAGCTTTAAGCGAGCTTAAGAGGCCCCTGTCTTATCTGCTATTTTACGTCATAATGCAAGCTCTGAGTGGCGCTGGACACCGCCAGAGGGGTGCTGAAGTGGCGCTCTCTGATGTCGGCGCTCTTCGTCACCGCCTTCAAAGCCTCGGTGAACTGAACCCCCTTGTTCATCTGGTCGGTCACCTCTTTCTCATGTATAGAACTCATAGGTCAGGATCAGCTTCAGCGAAGGCCGATGCAGGGTCACCCCGTCAACTGTCTGTGACTCGAGCTGTGACACGTCCTTCGAACAAATGTAGTTCAAATACTCCAAGGCCGTGAACGGGTTGATGTCCTTGAGAACCGTCTTGTTCGGGTACCTGAAACGTGCAAAGATGTAGTGGTTCACCATCAACATCACCTTGGACCTGAATTCCTCCAAGTTCGTGGGGTTACTGGTCTCAACCCGAGCTTTCCTAATCTTAACCGTGCCCGTCTTGCTCAACTGCAAGCTTCCCGACTCGGCTTCCTCGTCCTCGTTGCGTGAGCCGAAGTGTCGAAGTCCCATGGGCCTGAACTCGCCGTTGTCCACCTGTTCACAGACATCCTCGAAGCTCTGCTTCCCCGGACATTCGGCGTCTTTAAGCTTGTAGTAGCGCTTCTCAAACTCGGCCCTGAACAACTGCATCTCCACCGGTGGAACCATCTTGGGTGTCTTATTGGCCACGGCCTCTGCGTCCATCTCGTTCTGGGCGTTGATCCTCTTTGAGGCCGATTGCCAGGCCAGGTAGAGCGAAGCCAGCTTGATGGCATCCCGTGCTCTTACCGTCACATCCAACCCCAACGAATCCTTGGCCAATGCCTCCAATGAGTTACGGTCCACAGCAATGGCCGACAGCATGGGCAGATTGTCCACCCCTGCGTCATACAACCTGGCCTGCAGATCCTCCGGGACGCTCCGTGCATCCAGCAAATTTTGAAGGTCCGGCGCAAGGAGCGCCACCTTCTCGCCATCGCTATAAGCGCCATGGCGGGTCCTCCAGACCCGCGCCGGCCCGTTGCGGACCGATGCGCCCCGTCCCACCTGAGCCATGACCCGTGCGGTCACGCCATCAAACCAAACCCAAACATCGACCGTCCGACGAACCATGGCCTGGAAAGAACCTGGTTGCTCCCAAGCGGAGCCACTCCCCCTCCCAAAGATGATTGCCATCTTTCTCCATCCATTGAACGGCTCCTCAGTGCGAGGGCGTTTCAGCCTCCGAGGCTCCGTCATCCGATGAGGACGACTCTGAAGAGGAACCTACCTCAGCCGATGGCCCTGCCTCCAGCGCTTCTGCAATGTGGTCACTACAAACTCCTTGTAGTGCAACCCCGGGACACGATAGCAGCCTCCCACCTGGTGCAAAGTGCGCCTCTTCGTGCGCCCAACCACGGACAAGATGTATGTCCCCAACGGGTAGTTCTCACTGTCCATGAGCCCATCCTCCTGCTCCTCCTCCGAGAAGAGCTCCGTGGGCGAGTCCGCCAACGGCGGCGGAGTCGATGGGATCGCCACCACCTCTTCGTTCTCCGACAGCGCTCTGACCCCAACCGGGCGGAGCCAGTCGCCTCGCCTCTTCATATTGGCCTCCGACGCTGTCTTGTGATGGACTCCCTGAAGCCACAGGGTGAAGGTATTGAGGATGCCCTGGTCGTCGACGACATCCTTCACCCCGTACTGCTCCCGGATGTAGGCAGCCATCTTCCTCTGTGCTGCAAAGATTCAACTGCCTCGTCGTGGTGACGTAATCCTCGTCCACTGTGGGCGACCACCGACCCCACCGCTTTCTGGTCTCCTTCTCAACCCCGCAGGCCGATGCCCAGCTGATGATTGTCACTCGCTCAGAGTGCTCTGACCAAAACGAGCTCGAAGCTGGTTCCATCAGCCGCTCATAGTTCCCGAACTCATTCTTCCTCTGCGCCAAGAGCTCTGTGAAGAGAGTCCGTGAGAACACCATGGCATCCGGGTACCTCATCATATCCTCCGAAAGGATTGAAGGTCCGCCGTGGGCAGACACATGAGGAAGTCCCTTGCCGCGAACCTTTGCTCGTCATCCATGCTCTTGTAGATGCGCAAGCCCTCCACCAACCAACCTCGGTAAGAGAGCCATGCTTGAGAGGAAATGAACAAATGAACCACTTCCACTTTGCGTCCTGCCCCCGTCGTTTTGGTGCGCATGATCTGCGCTTCCAGTCCATGGGCCTCCTCGTACTTGATCGTTGAGGGAGGGATGGCCTCGGTGTCGTGACTCCTGAGGGCACCCCATAGTTTAATCAACTTATACCATGCCATGACCCTCTTGAACTTCTCCTTGTCCTTGTCCATGATGATGTCAACACCATCTCCACCGTCCACCTGGCAGCCTTGTTCTTGGACTTGGGCTGCCAAACATCAGATCGTTCGATCTCCATCAAAAAATGCTGGAGGGCCATGCTTCCCGAGATTCTCCTGTCTGGTGGCACCTCGGCTGAAGTTTCGAGAAACACGAGGGCCTTGAATAAGGAGCTCGGCACGGATTTGCCGCAAGGTTCTTCCATGCGTAGGGATATATACCCTATTAAATCACCGGCGTCACGAAGCCAGGGGACGTTGTAGATCTTGTTCATGTACTCGTGCAGCCTGAACCCAACCTTGACATGTTGTCGAATGGTGTTGGCGCGCCTGCCCATGGCATATCGAGCTGCCATGTACTTGGAAGCTTTCCCCAAAGGATTCTCCACCTCGATCATCTCCGTCACCTCCATAGCTTCACCAATTCCTGGATGCGTGCCTCACGCTCCTTCTCTTCAAGTCGGGCTCTCTGGTCCTCAGTCGTGCACTGGTGAGCCCTTCTATGCATTCCAGACCTCCATCCAACACGCGGGAGGGTGCCCATCACGACCTCAATCTCCGCGCCCATTCGTGCCTGGCCAAGCGGGGTGTCCTCCAGCTTGCGGTCAATGAAAGACCGGTCTCGAAACAGCAGGGCCTGATGCTGGAGGAACAGGTTGTCATCCAAGTCAAGTCTCCGCTTCTGTCGCTTGGCCTCTCTTTTCAACATCATGTAGTCCTCGTCCGTCCATCCATCGACGATGCCCGGCAGGAGGTCGGCGATCTCATGTTTCGGCATGTCGTTGAAGAAGGCAAGGGTGGAGCGTTGCCACCCTTCCTTCAACAACCTAGCTATCCCTGCCGGCTCGTCATCCGGGGGTGGCTCCATCAGGACTCCTTGGCCCCGAGCCTTCTGTGAGCCACCGCTACAGTTTCAAACACATTTCATCGAACGCGAGCTTCTCGATTGCCATATATACATGTCTTACGTTACACTATGTTGTTATTGTTCTTTGATGTTACTCCCCGTTGTAGTTCCTAGAAGCGCTTAACTACCTTGCTCTTATTGATACTGTTAGGTCTGCTAGGTACTATATACAAATGATGGTGACAAAACAAACCCTCATGAGACATGTGTTGTCAAACAAGACTCCTACATCGTGCGCGTGATTGTTTTCAAATGTTTTCAATAGTCCGCAAACGTCCTTGCACACAACTCCCCTGCCAGTACTGTCGTGTCGTTGTCTGCACACAAGTGTCTGTAAGTTGAAAACACGGCAGAAATGCTGTCTCTTTTTAAGGAACACGAAAGCTACAAAAAGCACGCACACTCTTGCCCAAGTAGTTGGAATGTTGATACAACTCCTCTCACTTCTACCTCACACGCAAGTTCAATTGCTCGATTCCAAGGTCAGAGTCACAAAACTTAACAAATTGATACAAATTGCGGTTCAGTCCAAGAGTGGGGTTGGATTTGTGCTCATATTGAACGTTAAAAAGGCGGCTAGTCCATGGCTCCTGGCCCTGTGAACACTTGCGTCCTGCTCTGAAAAGGACTGGGCTGGAATGCAAGTTGTGACACCAACACTCATGACCGCTATTTGATCACTGATGAAGAGCCCGCGATGATCGTCGTCTCTCTTTGTTGATCAATTCATCAGGACATGCAGGGTAATCAATCCAGTCTTGCCATCGATGCATGACATCCTATCCTTGTAGGAGGCGACAGCAAAAGTATGCTGGCCTAAATAAAACCAATGCAGGCCCGAATGAATGGTTTTGTTTAGGGTAGCTAAGCCAGCTATCATGTTTTTGATGAGTGTTTTAAAGAACATGACAACTCTACAAATGTTTTGCGCTTTGCTGGTATGACATTGCAAGCTCCCATGTAAAACACTGTCTAGCCATGCAGTTTCTTATCTGTTTTTGGCACGATGCATCATTTCAATTCCAACATGGATCTCAAACAGATCGATGTGTCAACTTGGATTAACATGCTTGTCAAGGTAGCCTTTTTGGACAATTCCAATCCAAACAGTCCACCTGTCAGCCTGTACTCTTTCATATCAACATATCAATGCTCGGCTGTTGCAGTTGCAGTCCTCCATTAAAGGTAGGCCAAAGTCCATCTCTGGATGGTCGTTGGAGCTCCTTGACAAGGGCCAAGTAGATCCAAGTAGCACGTTGCTCAGCTTTAGTGACAGTGATTCAGTTGAGCGGCAAACATGCCAAATCAGGGGTCCCGGTCCCGATGACAGTTCAGCGACTCACATCTCGCAGACTGCAAGAGTCGCCTACTTGCCTGCTTTCAATGGCACGCTTGCCGAAGCCGCTGAGCGCAAGTCGATGAAAAGCATGTCACTGCCTAGTTCTTATTAATTATATGATTTACATTGGTATTCACTTTTCCATGCTCAATTCAGAAAGTTCAATGAATCACGGCCGGTCCTTCTGGCATAGCCGCCATATCGCTGGAGGCCACTCTTTTTCTGGGCCGAAGCTGTGGAGGACTCAAGCACCAATTGAAGCGGGTGCAAAGGGGGGATGGTGTTTTCTTTGTGTTTGTTGATGTTTAGTCCTACACCTTTCTCTCTTTCCATATTGTGGTGTCTATGATCTGATTTTGAGATGCATGTGAAGGAGCTGTCAGGGTGTTCATTACTGTTGGAGTGACACTTCCACATGTCATGTTCACGACACGTGCAGTACCTAGCTGTTTTTCGTGCACAAACCGCCCCATGGCAAAGGACGCAGCGGCCGTTTTTCCGAAGCCATTGGATCGTGGCGCTCGATCGTTTTGATGGAGTGGAGTTGTTTTTGGAAGTGGAATAATTTTGTCGGACCTGGTGACTTGGTGCGAGTCACCAGGTTCTGAGCCCAACGTTGGCATGATGGATTGACGTAGGCGTCAGGCCATGAAAGAAGAGCTCGAGCAAGGCCAAAGAGAGATGAAAGCTGCTGAAGCCCACGTGAAGAGAGAGGCACGTGATCTTGGTGAGCTTCCCACTGAAGATGGGAGAGTTGAGAAGGGTGGGAAAAAAATTCCAAGACCGATGACGGAGTCTCCACAAGATCTCCCACCACCACTCTCCAGCAGACTGAGGAGAGCACCTCGCACACTAAGGCAGCGGCATCTACACCGGCGCTCGAGGACACTCCAGGTTCGGCAAGACCAATAGCTCACTCTTGGGACCGAAGGGTCATGAGAAAAAGGAGTTGAAGGGTGAAGAAGAACAAGTGAAGGAAGTCACTGGGCATAAGGGGTCACCAGGTAGGACACCAGAGCCACGCACTGCGTCAGAACCTCCTTTGTTTTTACACCAGAACAGCTGGGGTCCCTGCATCAGGTGTATGCCCAGGCGCCATGGCTGTGTGCCAGGTTTGAAACTTCCTACTCTCCAACCACCGAAGAAAGCCCGATCCTCTGGAGGTCAGGAAAACAGGCCACCATAACGCTCTCAACAGCAGAAGCAACTGAATGAAGTCATTGAAGGTGGCAGGTAAGTCAATTGGCGTCATCTTGGATGAGTGGTCTGGCCCACACGTCGGATGGCGTGGACTGACATCCAATCTGGACTGACGATCTTGACGCCAGCAGGTGGGAGCTGGTGCTGGAGTGGAGTTGTTTTTTGGAAGTGGAATAAATTTGTTGGACCTGGTGCGAGTCACCAGTTACAATCCTGGCCTCCCTGAAGTACAAACAAAACAAATCCAATCATCCCACTGAAAATTCACTTGCAGCAATGAGACACACACACATTACACCAGTATCAACCCCAAACAGTAGGGGCAAACCTTTTTGCCAGCATCGTGTTTCTTTACCATGGGAGACACAGGGAGACAAAGCAGAACCATCTCAGTCCAGCATGCAGAAGAGGCATGGACACAAAGGAGACAAAAGACCAGCAATCATCTGAGCCCAGCATCCAGAAGAGCCATGCGCCATGAGAGACAAAAGGAGACAAATGGTCAGAAATCAGCTTGGCTCAGCATCAGGAAGAGCTGTGGGAGACAAAGGGACGAAAGGAGGCAAAAGGCCAGACATCATCTTGGCCCACGATCGTTTCCATGCAAAAATTGAGAACCCCTCACAGCAAAGCTGTTTGGGGAAAAAACAGTGATCTGATCCATCCTCCATGGAAGCTAGATTGTGGGGGGGTTGCAACTTTGTTTTGCTCATTGCTCAAGTGGATGCCATAGTGGCTTCTATTAAGCAGCAGGACCACCATAGCGCTGCTAGCGTGCGCATTCAGTCAAGTCAAGACTTATAAAACGATGAAACGCATCACTGGGAGTCTTCAATTTCCAAACGATTCTGTGCCGCAGCCAAGTCAGCAATTTGCAAAAAAAACTTTTGAGTCAACACGACTGAACAAAAATGATGCCTCACATAGTCAACCCAACAATATTTATCATTGTCTTCCATTATTGCGATTGGTAAGCAACAATTTGGATTTTGGGAGTAGAACACAGCCTTTTGTCTTTGAACATGTAATTGCCAAGCGCCACCGCCACCAGTTCGGTGTGCGGGGGTACCACCGATACCGCTCTCCACATCTCAAGTAAACGAAGTCAGAGTGGCTGCCCAATCCAGGATAGCGCGATCACTGAGCTCCGTGTAGTTCCTCGAGCAATAGGTCTGTTGAAGTCTCCCGAACCCTGATTTACAGCAATGGGCAAATGCAAGTACAACTACCTAACGACAAAAAGAAACAACCGATCTTGCAAGCTGGAACGAGCCTCAAATCACGTGAAGGGTATGAGGCTACGATACACATGGCGGTTGATCTATACACAATTACTGTTCATGGAATCGTCATTCTTCACAACATTTTCTTTACATTCGCATATCTTTTGCGAACCCTGTGTCTAACTTTCGAACTTTCACAGGGGATTATATCCTAGGAGTCCAAAGATGTCAACAAACTAACGAAATTGAATCTTTCACGGATCTTTCGCTAAAACAATATTCTGCGAACTCAAGCAAAATGACCTCGGCAACAGCAAAACACGCTCTCAATGAACATAGTCCTACATCGACCTTTTGATCAACTACCAAATATGATTACTGTATATGAATCAATAAATATAAATATGGGGATTGTCCGACAGAGCTCTTCTTTTTGAGCTTGTATCGCCGGCCTTTCGCATGCCTTTCGCGTTTGCAGAAAAGCCACAGGTTTTCCTTTCGCGCATTGTGATAAGCTTGTTCCATTGCACTGAGTTCACAGTGTTTGGGATATCTAAATCCCTTTTAGTGCGCTGAGAAGCAGGCTGCCCTTTGTCAATTCATAATTGAAATAAAGGTTTCAAGGCCATGGATGGGCAAATGCCCTTCCAGGCAATGCGCCCTTTCGCGGGCCTACCGCCGGCCTTTCGCGGCCCTTTCGCGAAAATCCGTGTTTCGTCATGTATTGACACGTTCGCGAAAATCCTTTCGGGAAAAAGGATGTGTCATATATTGTCATGTATTATGCACATTATATGTTATAAGTCTAGGTTGGCACATGTCTTTCGCCGTCCTATCGCCGGCCTTTCGCGGACTGCAGCTTCCCTTTCGCGACATGTTTGCTTTAACATGTCATCTAAATTCCTTCACTGGCAATAACGGACGGCCCTCATATATATAACATATGATTCTATATGTAAAACATATATATTGTATATATTATATTACATTATACTATAATATACTATACTATATAATATTATATTGCAACATATTGAAACTAAGACTTCAACCTTATGGGTTCTCTTTGCACGCAGTGCTAACATCATAGCGTTAAAAGTTCTTTGTCAGTTAGTTCCATTTTGTGTCTGATCTTTTGTGCAAAGGTGTTTGCTTCAAATTGTCCTTTTGGATAGCTGGCAGCAGCTCAAATCTTTCTCTTGTTTGTCGTTCTCAAGTCTTGCTGTTGGGAGTTGGAGGACATGTTTTTGCATATGCACTGTCTGTATAGGTGGCTGTCATGACACAAATCTTGCTCTTGTCTTCATCAGTCGCCTCCCCCACACAGCTTGAAATGTTGGGATTCTCAATCCCTGTGTAGAATCAGGAGTATTTAGAATATTTTAGAATCTAGAAGTAGAAGGCTTCCCTGTCCTTCTCTTTGGCCCTTGTTGTCTCTCGAAAGGAGGAGCAATCACAAGATTCTTGTGCTGCCCATTCTTGTCTATCTATGTCTTTCTGCCTTCCACCAGTTCTGCCTTATGCACGTCTCGGTTCAACGACCAAGGCAACGGCCTGTTCTTGGACAGGAACTGGTCGACCCAGTCAAATGTCCCTTCGTCTGGCAATCCCACAGGCAAAAGCACCTGAGAATGAAACATGAACCAGTGAGCTTCTATGAGACTTTTCCTGCTCCTAACCCACCTACCTTCTGTGTTTAGTATGTTCAAATATCCAAGCATGAATACCCAACTCATTATCTACATTGTGTGGACTTCATTGGACTTCATCCATTTCTCAATTTGGGTTTCATTCTAGCATCTCTACCCCAGTGTCTCCAAGATTCTCCAAGCCGAGCACTTCGTACTTCCCATCCGCAGGCGACGTGGCGCCCTTCACCTGAAGTGCTGATGATTTTACCAATGAAATTGCCCTGGAAACAACTTATCCCTAAATACCTCGATTGATGGTCGAATCTGCGACTGGACTATCCGACTATCCTCAACAGGCTGACTTCAACGATCGCGGGTGCATCACAAGACAAACCCATCGCCCTACGATCGGAAACTACAGTCTACTAACAATCAAGTTTTCAGAGTCTGCAAAGTTTTTAAAGATGCTCATCCAACACCATATATGTTCATGCTGAGTGTTTGTCTCACCCTTCGCTCCCACCCGTCCTTGGGTCAAGGAAACATTTGGATACAAATTGCTCTTACATTGTGCACGGTACACCTGATCTGCAATATCCAGTTGTGGACCTCTGGACACTTGAACACTGAACCTCCCCGCAGTTTTCTTCTCTCTGGCACCTCGCTATGTGCCTTATGCACCTGTAGCCAGCTGTGGCAAGCAAATGCCAATGACCTGCGAATCACTGTTGGACATGTAGGGGTATTGTGGGGCGGAGGTACAGGTACATCTTTTCTGTGAACACAAGAGTTGGTCGACTGGGAACATGTATCATTCTGAGATAAAATGTTCTGGTTTGCAGGAAGCCTTCGTTGGCTGCTACTTCAACACACCTTCACAAATGGCTGTCCAGAGACATCTCGAAGGAATGCACAAAACGTAGCTTAAAGCTCTTGATTAGAAGACCATCCGTCCCTGTGTTCTGCCAGTGATATAGCATGTGCCAGGACCAGAAAGCAACGGCTCTGTTTTGTCGCTTGTTTCCTTGCTCGGAACTGATGTTCTTGGAAGGTCTGGGTTGAGTTGCTCTTTACAGTGACCCGTGACTAGCATTTGGGTTATATATATATAACTTCCCTGGCAAGGCAGGCGTCTCTTTAAGAAAGAAGTGGACAACACCTAGACAATTTCTCTGCTGCAGCAAGCAATCGTTCTTGGACCTTGGACATAACACCATTTAGAGCCATTTAGTCTGTCAGTTGCATTCTTGATGTTCTCATGAAAAGCAGCCTAATTGTGTAAAGTACTTGACTTGGTTTGACACCTGAAACTCCAAATGATGTGTTTTTGATTGTTTTTGATCAACTGGCCCATTGACTCCGCCAGCCTCAGCGGCTGGGCACCGAAATGCACCTGACCAGGCAGTCTTGAATCCTAGAGAAGGTCATATATGGAAACAGTGACGGACATTGTGGAAGAGAGCGGGTGGTCATGGGGCCTGGATTTTGGTTTTCCAAAAATGTTAGGTAAATGCTTCAGTGGCAGCCCCTCTCCATATAAACACACACATATATATATATATAAGCTATTCCTGCTCTCTCTATATGAACAAATTATGTATTCTTGAGTCAGGGTCATTTTATTGTTTTAGAAGCAACAATCAGTCATTCAGATGGTTTTGAACAAGATAATTAGGAAAGAAACAGGCCATAAAAATGTTTACTTTAACAATTGTCCTCTAGATCTATGCTTATAATTATGTTTAGATTTGGAAAAAATGTATATACACGCGTTTATGTTATAAAGGATTATCTATAGATCTCTGCAGATACAGTAATCATTTTCAGATTTAAACAACTATATAGAAACCTTGTATGTTCAAAGTTTTCTTCTAGATTTCTGCGGGTAAGAACTTGCATTTTCAAAGCTTTCCTCTGGATTTTTGGGAAAGTAGATATCCCGGTCCCATATATGTGTGTTTTCATGAAAGGAAAATTTTTGAAAGAAAAACTTTTTTATTGATATATAGCATGTTTAAATTGACATGACCATTTCCCGAGATCCAAAGGGAAGAAAAAACATGTGAAATGAAAACTTTTATATATTTTTATTGTAGAAATGATCATCCCCAGAGATCTAGAGGGAAGCTCTTGAATTAGACGCTTGTACATAAAACATGTTTTATATGTCTATATTATCTCCAGTGATTACTGTAAATAAACAAATCTAACTATTTACTCCAAAAAAGAGTCTTAGTCTTGTTCCCAGCACTCCCAGGGCAAAAAAGAACTGTAAAACACGGGGTTTTGTAGCATGTGTGTTCTTAAACTAAATAGGCTAGAGCTAGAATAGAATTAGGTACAATTAAGTTGGATTTGAGTTAGAGCTAAGATAGAACTGAATTGAAACCGAATTTCAACTAAATGTGTATTGAACTATAACTATAACCTAATTGAAATTAGATGAGAGTTGAATTAGAAAGGAATTGGAATTAAAATTAGAAGTTCGCCAGAATAAGATGTAAAACGCTTGAGCTACAAGATGCACAAGTCGAGGAGGCTTCGAAATTACAAAGCCGAAGCGAATGCAACAAGCATTGAATTAGAACTACAGCTTACACAGATTCATAACAGTTTCATGTAAATTGGAAGGTTTCATTACAGTTTCATGTCAAGCTGATTGGACATGCAATTGGCAACCACATTGATACCAATCAGAAGTTAATGCACAGACTTGTACATGGAGATTTCGACAAGGACAAAGGGAGTGTTGGGCTCAGACGCTTTCGTTGTAAGAGCAAAGAACATATGCCTTTAGGTGAGACTTAGGCTCACATGCTTGAAGGTTGAGCGAAATAGTAATAACATAGATTAACCTAAATAGGAAAACCAAAAAAACAAAAATCCTTGAGAAAAATCAATAACAAAACAAAAAGCAAAAAAAACAATTCTCAGAAACTCTTGGCTGGACCCTCCAAAATCAGAAAAAAACAAAAAAACAAAAACACGTTGAGAAAACCAAAAAAACAATTCTGGGGAAGTCTTGAGGACAAGAGGGTCCAGACAAGAGTCTCTGAGATTTTTTTTGTTTTCTCAAGTTTTTTTGGTTTTTTGTTTTTTGATTTTGAGGGGTCTAGACAAGAGTCTCTGAGAATTGTTTTTTTGTTTTCCTAAGTTTTTTTGTGTTTTTGATCCTTTATGCATATTTATGAGGTTTTTTTGGTCGTGACTGTGGCACCAATGCATTTATCTAGCACTAAACTTATGGAAAACTCAAACCCAGGCCCCATGGCCACCCCTTCTGTTGTGGAAACAGTTAACCTGCGGTGTATCTGATCTGCGGCTTGCAATCGCTTGCCAGCAATATCAAAGAGTCAAAGACATCAAAAGACCTTTGGTTGTGGTCTCATGACTCCTGCGACATCATGTTTTTAAACTTGAGAGCTCCCCATTGAAACACTTGCCAAGCGCAAACCGCCAAAGATTGGCAGCAGCCAGAGGCTCTCAAGCGTGGATTGGACCCACCTGCAAGACAACGTTCCGGAAGTTCACAGTGGGGAAAAGCGCCTGACACTGACACTTGTTCTTGGAAATTGCACGGGGATATGCAACAATATTCTACAAACTGAAAAACCAAGATTGGCACGGGGTACTGTTCCCGACTCGCTGCATGACTTGCGTTAGAAATCCTTTGGCGATGCATTCCTGCAATGATTACTATATGGGATGATCACTAAACTGTTTCGGACTGAAGTGATCATGGATCGCCTTCCCCTTCATTGACTCCGGGATTGGTTGTGGCCTCGCACTGATAAGAGCAGGCAATTGTTGAGGGCAATGCCTTATCCTTATGGCATGCTACGGTATTGTATAATTAGTTGTCTGTCTGTAATTCCGCATCATGCATCTCTATGGAAAGGCCATACATGCTGCCAGCAATAAACAGTTTTCACCTATATATACGTTAACTTACACCAACTTCTGTATATATTATACACCTGAGAAGGGAGGGGACGAAAACCAGCCTCTGGGTTAGAGGGTGCCCTCAGGGCAAGCCTGGCCAAAGACAAGATGATGTGATTGGGTAACATCGGGCAAAGAGTACTTGCATGGTGAAGTTGACATCGGAGCTACCTGGCAGTTCGAATACATAGGGTGCCCTTTTTTGTCTCGGTTCAGGTGCGTTTCGGAGGTGAAAAGGGCACCCCCAAGGAAGGGGCGCTTGCCTGCGGCGTGTTGCGAATCAGTGAGCGAGGCTATGGGCAGGCTATGGTGAGGATACACATATGTAATTGGTAGGGTGGAAGTTGATATTGGAGCCACTTGAGCGTGCAAGATGAAGTGATTGGCTAACATCGGGCAAAGCGTACTTTTATGGGGTGAAGTTGGGATCGCAGGCGCCCTTAGAAGGTAGAAACAGAAGGTAGAATTAAAAGGGGGGTGTCCCTTTTCGTCCTGGTCCAGGAGTGTTTTGGAAATGAAAAGGGCACCCCTCAAATATATTATATGAGTTTGCTTGGTGCGTGTTGCTGATCAGTGAGCAAAGATGGTTGTGGGAAGCCTATGGGCGAGGCTATCGCAGGCTTTCGTGAGGATACAGTGGACAAAGAGGAGCCGGAAGTGGTGAAGTGGATACGGCCGTCATTCGAGAAAGAGTGGAAGTAGACAGTAGAATACATAGGTTTGGGACGGGGCGCGCTTTTCCGTCTTGATGTCGGGGCGGTGTGGAGGTGAAAAAAGGGCACCCCTGTAGTCCGAAAAAGGTGTGCAGGTCTGTTTCAAGTGAGTTGACTGCTGGCTTTCGTGATTAGATACTCCCCATATGGGGTGCCCTTTTGAGTCCACCAACTAGACCTTGCCACGGATAAATAAGGGTGCCCCTGCAACTCAAAACCTTCCGCCTCCAACGCTTGCACGGTGACTTCTAACCAGCTTTTCACGTCCCCTTGTCTTCCCTTTCCTCTCATCGACGTGAACTCCCACCCTAGTAAAAACAGTTTACATAGCCTTCTGAGCCCCTCATGATGCTGATGACGCACTACTGGCCGTCAATTACATCGCCGGCATCACAACGCCCCCCAATGCCCCACAAAACCACGCATTTTCACTCGCCTCTTTTTGTCGCTCTCCCCCACCAGGTCTGGGTACCACCCACGCGACCATCCCCCCCCCACACCCCTTTACTCACTTCGTTCGCTCAAGAACCTCAAGCCCAGCCTATCGGCTGGCTTTCATGATGAAGCTGAGAAGGGGGGGACGAAAGCCAGCAGCCGCCAGACGAGTGTTTCTTTTTCTGGCAGGCGTCCAGCGGTGCCGCGGATGCGGGGGGGCGTATGTAATGGTGATGGAGGGAGCAGAGAAGCAAGCGGGGCGGCTTTGGGGTAATAAGTTTGGTATGAAAGAAGTAGTGAAAGAAAAATGCGATACGTTGTAGGTGTAGGTCATCACCACAAGGCAATGGCATGTGTTTGTCACACGCAGGAAGGTATGCATCTTATGGAAGTTGGAAGGCGACATCAACGTTAGCGAAGGGGAAACACCGTCTGAGTTCGAGCGGTGGGATTCCACGTACGCGCGCGCGCGGGCGCGCAGGAAGACCTTCTCTATTGTCAGCGTCGCCGCGCGTACGGCATGCGTTTGAAAAGAAGCTTATGTGCTTGTTACATTTGGAGTGTTTGATGTTTGCAATGCATTCTGCGGCACGTCGACAAGCGGCATTTTTTGATTTGGAAGAGTGAACGGGCGCGTCTTAGCCGGGACACGGACGTTTGATCCCGCGGCGGAGAAGGGGAGGTCCAGCGGGAGTAGCTTGGGCTAGCAAAGGAGTGAGGATTTGTGCGCCTATCGATGCACATGCCCGGACTTGAGTGAGTCATGTTCTGGCTCGATCCAAGACACAATCTGGTTCCTTTAGAGGGGCCTTATTAAACGATCCAAACACCTTCTTCTCTTTCTTATTAACTCGGCGCCTTTCTCTCTCAGAGGCCTTGACTTTGGCACCTGCGTGTGTAGATAATTGGGCCGTGGACCCAGGCTGACTGGATTCGGCCAGGGCTGCCAGCAAACAGGCGACGTCATGAGTCAGCACTATATAGAATTTATCTATCTAACTATCTAACTATCTATCTCTCTATCTCCATCTCTCTCTCTCTCTATCTATGTATCTATGTATGTATCTAATCTACCTATCTATCTGCACCGGCAAGCCGGAAAAACGTTCGGTGCGCGTGGACGCCGCGAGAAGCATCCACTCGACCGAGGCTATAGTTTTTGCTAGGGGGGAGGAGCCCTATGTGGGTAATTCAAGGACTTGAGCTCATGTCACTTTCGGTTCTCTATGGATTTCGCGTGTCACAGGTTGTCCTGGGAACTCGTATTTTTAGATGCGGCTGCAGTCCGCTCTGTACGTGGGTCCCTGTCTCCACTCGATTGCTCAATGCCCATTGTCCCAATAGCCTGGGCCCTTCATGATGCCTATGATGCACTACTCGGCGTCCATTGCATCACTCGCATCACCAAACCCCATGTTCACTGCTTTTCTGACCCTCGCTTTGGAGCGCTCTCCCCCACCAAGCTCTGGGTTCACCCTCTCAAAATGTCCCTCTCAACGACCACCCCCCACACCCCCTTAACTCACTTCGTTCGCTCAAGAACCTCAAGCGACAACCAGGCGGTCGTCAAGACTTTTGAGCGGCTCATTCGGCGTCGAGCAGTCGGCAATACATGGCAATGCCAAGACTGGTGGCACGCCATTTTGTCGCTCTACGAGGAAAGACAGTTACAACACAATGTCCCACTCAGACTCCAGTGGATTCCAGCCCATGTCCTCGAGGAGGTGCCTGACCACATGTTGACGGAGCAAGCAGCTGCAAGTGCAGGGACAACTGTCGAACACATCGTCCTCAACAGGGCTGCTGACCATGCAGCCAAAAGCTGTGCACAACGCATCTCGCCGGTTTTCCCGGACATGGTGAAACGCATGTATGCGGCGGCTACACTTCACCAAGAATGGCTGGTGAAATTACACTGCCAGTTGGACACGCATGCAGATGTTTTGCCAAATCATACACAAGTCGTTGAGGATTGCCAGCAAGACATTTCCTTAGCCACGGCTCGCAAACAGTTCCCACAATGGGAGTGGGCTGCAAGTCGCAGCATTTTTCAATGGAAGCCCAAAATACCACACACACTTCCGTCGCCGAAACGCTGGAAATATCACACTCAAGATTGGGACAGTGTGTGTCGCTTTGCTCGCGGCTTACGTTGGAAAGAAGCGAATGGAACTGCAGTCGCGTTCTGTGAGCTTGGAATCCTTTTTCACCTGCAAGGTTTTCGTGTTGTTGGTGACTACGAGGTGCTTACGATCCATGCAGTTGTTTGCATTATCCGCCAGGCCTTTCAATATTTGGCCAAGAACACCACAAATGTACAGCCATTCCCTGGGCACTTTGACCCTCGCTTTATTAAATGCGCAGGGAAAGTCCTTTGCCAAAGCGCAATTGTCGATGCTGCACCGCATTTTACGGACGCTGAGCTCCTTGCGGTAGCGAAGATTTTGAATGCCGGACCCGGCCGGACCATCGAATCTTGGCGGGTTCCCTTCCCGTAGGCTGGTTGCTTTCCTTTCTGTATAGAGGGGTTTTGTATGTTCAGCCCAGAGTGGCTGGCATACCGCCATCGCTTTTCACCAGATCGTGTGGCGCGAGAGGTATATACAGTATATATATATATACAGTATGTGTATATATGATGCAAGTACATTACGCCATATGGCTGCCATCCCTTGTGACATCTTTGCAGTTGCATGCGAACCGACAGGCCAGGCTGAGACCCTGGCTGGGAAACCCGCTCACCATCAACAAACAGGCTGACGGTATTGGCCTCCGCTAGGTCTAACAAAGATTCTTAGCCTTCCGGGGGAGCGAGGACCCACAGAATTGCTGACAACACACTCGGTCTGAACAATTGTACAGTAAGTGTTCTCACCTATACACCAGTCATTCCCACCAGTTCAGGATTGATTGCATGAAAAGTGCTGACTGGAGCAGAAATCATGACAAAACAGGGTCAAAACTGCCAAGCATCAACTGCATTCCACAGCTCCCAGGCAATTCCACAGCTCCCAAATTTGAGTTTCTGGCATTGGGACTCTTGGGATCCAAGTTCACCAAAAGACCTGCCACCTGTGACAGGCTAGGCTGAGTTGGATAAAACATGATGTGAGCCACAGCTCCCAAGAGATGAAATACAAAACAAGTGAACCTGTAGCCTGTAGCAAAATGCATGGACTTGCAAGGACTTGCAAGGACTTGCTTCCTTGAATTGTCAAGCCCACTCACTTACCTGTTCTACCAACTGCGAACATCTTGGATGAGCTCCGGTGTTTGTAGATTGATGTTCCAAACCTCAATTTCCTGTCTAATTCAGGACCATAGATGTTCATGATTCATGACTGATGGGTATGAATGGAGGAATGCTAACCCCGAGATTTGAGATCACTCTCACCAATCTTGCTCAATCCTCCCTGAGATTCGGACCTGGCTATGACCAAACTTCTTCGAAATCTGCGCACGTGTGAAAGCCAAAAAGCAGATTGAGACTGCTAGTCATTGTATCAGCATCCATTATATACTGGTTATTGAACTTCTAAGGCCCTTCCCCACTAGAAAACTTTGAACACAGCTCCATCTCCGTGCTTGCCTTGTTTGGAACAAATGCCAAGCTTTGTTCATCGTTGGCAAATCTCTAAATCTCCGGGAAGCTGGTTTCCTCGTATACAGAAAGAGTTGTTTGCACATATAGTCTTATAAGTTTAGAATATACCAGTATAGTTGTATACCTTTCCAGCTGAACAAGATCTCGGACAGCACTATATAAATGAACACGGTCTTCCAGATGTAGTTTTCTAGGGAGCTGCCTTGGGCAGGAAGGCAAGCATGATCCAATTCTCCTTCTCCAAATGACTGAACAATCTCCAAAAACAATTCAGAAAGAGAATCAAATACAAACACAGGGGTCAAGGGCATTCCACAAGGAAGGCCGGTTGAGCCCATTCTGATTCTTCACAAATACATTCCTTGGAGGGATATCCTCCTCAACGACTCAGTTCCCTGCACCCCAACCCATCCTGACATTCCGGTAGGGTCAATCTGTTTTCTCACAGGATGGTTTGATTCAACCAAGCCCGTTGTTGCATTGGCTTCACACTGCGTTCCCAGCACCATAATGTGCCCACCATATCATCTTGAGGTGTGATTCTGGGAGCTACTGAGCACTTTGTACAAATGGGCCAAACCAATAGAAACGAAGCTATGCCAAAAACTCCGAGAGCTTCACGGATGCCACCACAGAAAGAATAGGAGTTGTGCTTTACATTCTGACTATTGCACAATAAATCCAACTAAATTCTCGCAAAAGCAGTCCCAAAATCGCTTCGCTTCCCATGCAGGCCCTCTTTCAACAGCACCCCTGGCAAAATGTAATGCCAAGTCTTTGTACAACAACTAGCACAAGCGGTGCGTAAACATTTACTCAAACAGAAGCACCATCTTTGCGCTTCGTGATTGATCCTCGTCTTTTCCCAAACTCCTCAGCTTGTAATGATATCCTGGGCAAATTCAGACGGAGTCAAACATAAGAAACGATAACGGAAACAAAGATGGTAAGGGCCCCTTCAATAAGGCCCCCTACCTTGCCTTTGTTATTCCCTTTTTTCTCAACCTTTATTCTTACATGTCTCACCGCCTTGGACCTCACTGATACCCTTTGCTACGAGTCTTGAGAACTTTGAATCTGTTTGCTTAAGAGGCTTGATGACATGATATGTTTTATTTCATGAAGACATAGTCGTAACGATCGTGCCTCATCGACAAATAGACTCACGACCGTTTCTCCAACAGTCACCCTGAAGGAGATCACAGCAATCAGGAGATCGGGCCCTGGCAAGCGAAGCGATGAGTTGAAAGACTTCAAACAGGTGCCCCTAGTAGCGTCCTTGCTCCTAGTAACGATGCCCTTGCTCCTAGTAGCTTCTTGTTCTAGTTGGGGGGACGACCTTTGTGACTTCTGTCTACAACACAGGTAGCAGCTTCAGAGCTTCAGAAACGTACCAAACTGTATTCACTACAATCCTGTCAATACAACATGAAGTCAGAAATTGGTTGAATATGGTTGAATTATATATATAATATGTATATATATATATATTTTTTGAACTAGGTGCGAGTGCTAGTCTGGCTGTCATCACTGGGCTCCCACCTGGGAGCTCTAGCATCTCTTGCCTCTTCCTGGACAAATTCGTTAATTTTTGCAAGGCGATCGGAGTCAATGGCTTTTACCCCGCTGGAGTAATGATTTTTTTGCCACCTACAGCCCAAGAACAATGACACGAATGATAGGCAATAAACATGACGTAAAACCTGGTAGGCAGAATGGAGCTTGTTGCTGTCTCCATGATGCTGGAATGACACCACACCGACTCGGATAGGTGAACCAAACGCACATCCTCCAAGTCGATCACAAAGCTACGCAACCATGTTTTGTTGAATAATGCATAAAAACAGAATCCTATTTAGCATCTAGGGTTTTGAGTTGGCTCAACTGAGGGGAGCACTTTCTTGCACAAGAAGCTCTTGAGATCCCGTGGAGCTGCATCTTGAGATTCCTGCCATAGGGTTGTGGGCCCCCAATGATCATATGTAACCCAATTTAACATATTGTTGTTTATCATTGTCATCAGTTCGATCAAATTGGGAAAAACTCTCGTGTGCATACCTTAGGTGTCCAGTTTCTTGTCTTTTCCATCCAGATTTCACAGAATCATAGCTGGCATGAGCCTTTCCCAATATCGATCCTCCACGCCCTCAGCAGTTGGTGAAGAAGAGACCCAAGCACGGCCAGCTACCAAGTCAGGCTCCTGCTTGCTGAAACTGACATAGATTTAGAGGACTAAACACACGCCCAAGCTCGCAAAGCCACGCATGCAACATCCAGCCGCAAACACTTATACATAGGTCACACAAAAGCGCTGAAACAATACAAGTATGTCGAGTCTTGGTAGTGTTCTGTCATGATCAGTAGTGAGTGAGCTTCGATCGCCATTCAATTCAGAGGGGCCGCAAACAAACTACGTCGATTGTATTATTAATATTACTACTATCATTATTAAGTACGTATGTGTCTACTGCAGAACAAGTAGCACCATAAGATTTCAACTGTGTCTAAAAAGGAACCCAAGTTCAGTCGGGGTCTGTCGCCAACAAAAAACAAATCGTGCAATTTCGTTCCTTTGCTTCAATTTCGCACCCCGCAAGGCTCCACACGCACAGGAGACCAAGCCCTGAAGGTGATGTTTGGATGCCCTGGCAGTTGAAACATGTTCTGAAAAAATGCCCTTGTTACTAGTCGCGATGCCCTTGTTACTAGTTACTAGTAGTTTCTAGCTACTGACAATTTGTATATTCCGTTCTTTTCTTACCAACTCCTCTTCTAGTTCTGATTTTGTCCTTTTTCCCTACAGTCGGCGGCTGCTGGGTCGTCTGAACTGAACATATCAACATACATATATATATATATAATATATTTATTTAGGCAGCACCTGGTCGGAGGATGTGTCGCGTTCTCGGCAGCCTAAGCAGCAGAGTGGACCCATGACAATACTATAGGTTGTTTGAGTATCTCCTACACTTCGATGCAGACCCATCGCGGCAAGTGCAAGCCCACGGGTAGCTGGAGGTTGGAACACGGAAAAATCTCAGCCAAGGCCAATACGCAAAAATGCTGGAGGAGCTTGAGGACACGTCCTTCCAATGATCCAAAGACTGTGGGCACAACACATATGGCATGGTTATCTGTCAAGAGTCACGCTCTAGATGGTATTTGAGATTTCAAGGTTTTCGTTATCAGGAGGAGAAGAAGAGGAGGAACAAGGCCTGGACACAGAGCTCGGGGCCGCAGAGCCCAGCCACAGAGTTCAGGGGCGCGGCCAAGAGGAGGACAAGAGAAGGACAAGGCCTGGACACAGAGCCGGGCCACAGAGCCCAACCACAGAACTCAGGGGCCAAGAGGAGGACAAGGCCTGGACACAGAGCCGGGCCACAGAGCCCAGCCACAGAGTTCAGGGCGCGGCCAAGAGGAGGACAAGAGAAGGACACAGAGCCGGGCCACAAAGCCCAGCCACGGAGTTCAGGTCTGCACGTTGCCAATTTCGTGGTTCATGTACTGGCAGTGCGGTTGCTGAATGGAAAGTGAGATATGAAAGCTAGGTTCTCACCTCTTCCTTCAGCAAGGGGGGAGTGTAGGAGGAGGCTAGTCAACTCTTCCATTAACATTTATCTATGGTTAATGGGATAGGTTGAAACCCATGAGATGTGCCGGTATAATCATTGTTATCGTTTTTATTCTTATCGTTTTCTGGGGCAAGAATGCATTAGTAGTGTTGAGGTGCATGTCAATACTAAACTGCTGAGCGCGGGGATATTTCAATCTCTCACATATTCTTGGACCCACTGCTCACCTCCGCAGCGTACCTGACCCGCGCCTGGCTGGAGCGTGCCCACACACACATGCACGTGCACTAAATTGCAACGCCACATTTTGATGAGATGATTGTGCCAAAACTCGGCTACTGTTGAAGGACCTCCGGTATTGATCCCGGCTCCTACAAGTCCTGGGGTATTGCGAAGATGACGCGAGCCCATGCTCTTTGTCTTTGATGAGTTTGTTGGCAGTCAACCGAAAATTTTGATTAATGCATGAAAACGGCTAAAGTGCCATTCATTGCGAAGACAGCTCCTTCTTGCTCGGGGCTAAATTTTGCAAAGCCTAAGCCCTAGCTCAATGAAGTGATTGTATGCGGATTCAGGTCAGTCGAGGTTGTTCTTGTGAGATTTATAGCCGATGCTACTTTGCTTCTAGTAGCGATGCCCTTTGTTACTAGTAGCTTCTTGTTCCTAGTAGTAATGCCAGGAGCTACGAGTAGCTTCTTGCTCCTAGCTGACCAATGCAAAAATATTATTTTAGGAAGGCTTGAGGTTAGCAAGCTAGACGAATAGGATCGACGAAACGGCTCCCGAAAAGCAGATGTGCTTGCAAAATCCAGATGTGTTTGCACACATCTCAGTGCTGGAAAAATATCCAGATGTGACCTTCTTATTGTCAACCAGAGAAATGCACAAAATTAAGCCTTCAATCATCAATCAAACAAAAACAACACTTCTTGACTTTCCCTGATATTGGAGTCGACAAAGCTCATGCCATGAATTGTCTCTTCATCACTCTTTCTCTTCTCAGGAGAGCCTGGTGATCCTGATTTGAGTGCTTTGCTCGGGGTCACGACGAAGACACATGATATCAGGACTTTGTCAGCGGCATCGAAACGAGTCCGCCTTGGAGACAAAGAGATGAAAGACATTGAGCCTGCTTTGGGCCCGCTGTGCGTTCTTCTGTCCAATTTGAGGGGGGGAGGCTACCGCATCCGTGGAAGGGCAGAAAAGGCTTCTGGACATTGGCTTCTCACCGGAAACCTCGCAATTGGCAACAGCAAGGGGAGCGTGAGGCTGCAATCATCAGGCAGATCGAAGGCATGCCTGCCAAAAGAACAAGCCGTGCAATGGCTTGGAGAACGTTGACGGCATCCTTGAAGCAAAACTGTGGGCTGGATGAAGATGTCAAAAGCATAGAGCTGTTTCCAGGCGCTGTCATTTTGCATGTGCCCCGGGCATGCGAGCAATGGATGCGAGCAATGGTTTTTCATCCAGGTTCTTTCTTTTGGTAAGGATTGTTGCAGACGTCTTTGTTTCCTTATTATATACATAATTATCGTCTTTGCCATTCAATGTTTCTTTATTCTTCTCTCTAATCTGTATCTTTTCTATCTTTTCTTTCCTTTCTACTCCCACTACTGGTTGGATAAAATTCTAGGAAATGCAATACATTAAGTCTGGATAATTGTAATGCACTGACCCTCAAATCATGCCCCCCCCCAAAAAAAAAGATACATCAACTCCTTACTTGGATTGATTCTTTTGAGGGATAGACCCCCCGGTTAGGTTGCTGGCAGGCTGGCACACAGATATAAAGTCCAGGCACTGACGTCCCCAATTTTATCCACTCAGTACGGCCCCTATCTCCTAGTAGCCAGTGTATTGCAGGCTGAAACATCTTTCCTTTCCTGTTGAAGACAACACTGACTGAGGAGCCTGGAGGGGGACTTCTCGGCATCTCACAATGACCTGGCGGGGTCAAAGACAGGCATTTGTATATACGTCTTGATCAGGAGTCGATAATATATGATTATATAGTGTATATATATATACATTGCATATACACATGGAACTTGAGGCCAGGGGGAGAGGTCGAAAGCTAGCCGAATCGCACCGGATGTACTAGTTACATAGTCGGCAAAGCATGTAGGGATGACATGTTTTGGGAGGAAGGTTGCTATGTACATACTTTGCGCTAAAGAATGTAAATGTGACATCGCTGACTGGGAAGGGTACATTGGAACAACCCGGGTGCACTCGTTGGCAGGCACGAAGATGCGTGATCGGCAAATCTGGGGGGTAAATTTACCCTCCGGTATGCCTTGAGTCGGAAAGAGGGGTAAGCATTTCTGACATCATACGGACTGTACATACACTAGGGCGTCCGTAGTGTAGGAGAAGCACGGGTAAAAAAGGTATGTGGAATAGAGTGTCTTGAGGAAATAGCCGGTGTATGGTTATTGCAAATCTGGGGGGTAAATTTACCCCCCGCTTATGTATGCCTTGCGCTGGAAAGAGGGGTAAGCATTTCTGGCATCACAAGGACTGTGCATACACTAGGGCGTCCGTAGTGTAGGATA
>CAXAMN010026151.1:524878-552635 GCA_963970005.1 Durusdinium trenchii
GGACATCTCTGCCAGGCGCATTGCTTCAGCAGCACGCAACTGATCCGTGTCCGCTCTGCACTCAGCTAGTTCCTCCGGTAAGAGAAAATTCTGAAAACCTAATCTGGTCCCACAAACAAGGCCAACAAACCCTAAGAAATTTACTACTGATCAGACTGGGTGAAAGAAAGACGTTCTCATACTTTATCTGTATCTAAAAGCCTCAGGCTTGGCTCAACCCCTGAATGGATCTGCAGGGATAGGGTACTTCGGGACCTGGGATTTCGTGGATATCCGCAGAAGGTGCGTGTCAGCAGATGCGCGCAGTTCATCTGCTTGCGCGCAGTACTCGTCACGCTCCTGGCATCACCGGAAGTTTCGATTACGATCCACGTTCATCAGTTCTCCTTTCATTCCAACTAGATCCAAATAGTTCTCCGGGGAAAAACAACATAGACCAGAACTCAAATTCACGTGCGCTTTAACATGGACGACTGGAAACGGTGACTTCCTGGGGAAACGGTATTAGCATTCACTAACATGGACCGTTCCCACTCTCAGTCTATGATCGATTTTGACACCAACATGGACCAACTGCAATCTGACTATAAACTGAACGCAGGCTAACATAGACCGCGCCGATAGAGATCAACATGGCCTGGTGGAGGCTAACATGGACCATGTCACATACCTTTAGCGGCCTCCTGAACATGGTCTACGGTCTACGTTAGTCTCAACCGAGGTACTGCAGGTGCAAAACTAGACAGCTCTTTCAGCACGGTGGAGGCCAACATAGACCATGCCAAACACCAATAGGGCCTAACTATCTGACCTTGGTCTAAGTTAGAACGCAAAAGAAGGGTCCATTGCTAGTAGGTTGGAGGCCATTGCAAGTTGGTTGGAGGCCATCGCAAGTAGGCCTCAGTGGGGAGACAGATGTCATCACAAATTTCATGGGGAGAGACAGGTGCCAAACTAGACAGCTCTTTTATCATCTATAGCCCGGCGGAGGCTAACATGGACCGTGCCACATACCTGTAGGGCCTACCTGGTGCATCATTGGTTTTTCAACGTGTTCTTTTTTGAAATTTTTCATTTTTCACAGATTGCTTCACAAGACTCCAAACATCAATGGAAGACAGGAAATGAAGGAATTAGAGCAGGAAAATAACTAAGAATACACGTTTTCTCCTCTCCCCCTGTCTCTGTGTCTATTCCCTTAACGGGGAGACACAGGGAACTCGGAAGGTCGTAGACACAGAGACAGGGTTCCCTCTTTCCCTGTGTCTCCCCGTTAAGGGAATAGACACAGAGACAGGGGGAGAGGAGAAAAAGTGTAACAAGTAGCTAGTTAATTTTTGATTCTTAATTATGTTCCTGCTCCAATTCCTTCCTTTCCTGTCTTCCATTGATGTTTGAAGACATTTCCTAAAATTTGGGATTTTTCCACAAGCCGGAGTTAGGCTTGCGGCTTGTGGCTAACATGGACCATTCCCACTCTCGCTACTCTCAGTCCACGGTCCAACCTGACACTAAGTTTTCCAGACATCGAATGAGGCATGTGGCTAACATAGACCACTCTCAGTCGCTGCTCCACACTGACACAAAATTACCACAAACCTGAGTCAGGCGTGTGGCTAACATGGACCCTTCCCACTCTCAATCTACATGATCGATTTTGATACTAACATGGACCAACTGCAAATCTGACAAGAAACTGAACGCAGGCTAACATAGACCGCGCCTTACAGGTCAACATAGCCCGGTGGAGGCTAACATGGACCATGCCAAGTACCCGTGGGGCCCACCATGGCACATCTGAATTTGGTCTAGGTTAGTCTCAACGGTGTCCGCTCGGAAACTAGACTAACAAATGCCAAAAAACATTGGTTTTTGCGAAAATGTTAGTTGTCACCGGTGTATAATTTCAGTAGTAGTAATTAAGACATTATGCCACGAGCCTCCAGACCAAGAAGACATGGCGCGTAGTGTGAAGAAATCACATTTGCAAATCAATGGTGCGTTGTCATCCTGATAGCACGGGGAAACCCACTTTGATGGGAACTTCAATCCAAACCGAACTCTTCAATGTTAGTTTTGCACTGCACTTCCTTCATCAAACGTTTAGCACCCCCAAAAGAAACATACCTGACTAATCCTGACGACGATATTGTATCATGTTATCTCTAACTATGCTTCCTTCAGAACGCAGACCCACCAGTAGCCTTAGCAATCTGGGACATCTCTGCCAGGCGCATTGCTTCAGCAGCACGCAACTGATCCGCGTTCGCTCTGCACTCAGCTAGCTCCTCCGGTAAGTGCAAATTCTGAAAACAGAGTCTGGTCACACAAACAAGGCCACAGCCGCCACGGCGTATATAGTGACCCTGGAGTTTTTGGCGACTGTGCCAAGGATGGTTTTGGTATGTTTTGGTTGAAGAATGTTGGTAATGCATGTTTTTTTCCGATTTCATCTTTGGTGTCAACAACGATGTGTTCTTAACATATATACTGTATTTTACAAGACCTCAGGTTTCTTTTCATCCTCTCTGGTCAGGTTCTGTGTTGAATTTTGGGTTTCCTGGTGGGATAGCACCATTGTTGCTTTGTACTGGTCTCGTGTTTGTTAAAATAAAAAGTCACGTCTTGCGATTGCCGTTCCAAGTCAGCCTGCGTGTTCATGGTGTTGCTTCTACGTGGCGGTCACAACGTTTTTTGCACAATGTCGTTCTGCTGAAACAACTCTTCGTGCTTCTCACTCTGACATACATGCGGTGGGCGGCTCCCATACCAAGCAAATTTTTCTCAGTGGCGCGTCGCCTGCCACCGATCTTTGGTCGGCATTGTTGCGAACATCCAGGACTTCACATACAGCATCAGCCTGTCGATGTTGCAGGCGTGTTCTTTGCACCCTTCTTGCTATGGGTCCTTGAAGGCATGTGACATCATCTAAGAACATCCGAGCCAACGTCATTAGCCCCCTACTCAACCCCCGACCCCCGCACCCCCATCGTCCAAAGCGTCTGCGCATGTGACATCATCTTCGAAGCACATCCAAACTAACGTCATTGGCCCCCTAATTACCCAGCCCCCGCACCCCCGTCTTCCAAAGCGTCTGTGCATGTGACATCATCTTCGAAGCACATCCAAACCAACGTCATTAGCCCCCAACCCCAACCCCCACCAAACACATCAAACATCAACCCGCATGCATACCTACTTAATGTCATCCAAGCCGAACAAAAACGCAATTTCCTCTGGAGTCGCAAACAACGCCGCTGGCACAAGCGGGGCCAACAAGTGCTAAGATTGTTAATACTGACAAGACTGGGTGAAAGGAAGGCACACAATCTTAAATTTAAAGAATGGCAAACATGGGCGTCAACAAGTTACAGGGTGTACTATGAATAGTATGCCTTGAAGCTGGGCAGCTCTTGGTCTGAACAGTGGATTTGTTCTGGACAGCTGCAGCTGCCTGTTCTTGGCTATTTCTTTTTCAACCTCTCAAAACGGAATCCTGCGACACTTTGGTTAGCTGAGCTTGAGCTGTCTCTGCAGCGCTGCAACAGGCACGGAGCTCCTGTGATTCAAGACAGGTGTTGCTCCCATTTCGACTCTTCAGAATCAATCGAAATCGACGCGACGGTCTTTTTTCTTTTTGCAATTCCAAAGAACTATTAAATAGAACTGAACGTATAGAACTTATAATACAGCAATCATATATCTTATATAGTAAACCTGTAGAGTTGCAGGTCCATCTGGCTATGGGAGATTGCCGTGTGGGCACTGGTCGGGGTATGTCTCACCGATCACGTAGACTCACGTTATTTAAAGTGCACCATTGTTGCTTTCCTTGGACATTGCGGTTTTCCATGAACGCATGAACAAACATTTGCCTAGTTTCGTTGCAACCTACCGTCTGGTGCTAGTGGTGGTGGTGGTGGCGGCGGTGGTGGTGGTACTGATAGTGATAGTGATACTGATAGTGATAGTGGTAGTATTGGTAGTATTGGTAGTAGCTTAGATAGTGGTAGTCGCAGGTAGGCAGGTAGGCAGGTAGCGAGGCAGGTAGGTATGTAGGAAAATACGTGGGTAAGTAAGAGGAAACAAAAGCTATGTAGATAGTATATATATATATAAGTGGATGTAGAAAGTAGTATGTAGTTAGCATACAAGTTGTCCTTAATCATGGCTGTTGCAGCTTTTCATTGAGGGTATGCGGGTTCACTCCGATGGCATGTAAGCAGCGTGTGCGGCGTTCTCCGGGGATCCAGGGGACAGCAATGTCTGGATGTACAATCAAGTCTAGTCTCAACAAAGTTCCTGCGCCAAAAAAACATGAACCGTATTCTGTATATAATTGATATAAGTGCAAGCGGTGCACAGTTTACTAGAGAATAGCCGGACCCTCAGGGTCATAAGGCGTATTAATTGAACAAGGCAGTGTGGTTTTGCAGGGAGCTACCGATGTGTTAAATTCATGATTCATGGCAGAATCAATGATAGCATATTTGACTTGCAAGATTCTACGAAAAAAAAATGGAATGAACATGTGTGCATGGTAGTTTTGCTCTGCCCGTGGCCCCATACACTGGACACTGAAAACAAAGAGGCATATCACTAATCATAATATACATGCATGTTCTCCAGGGGCTGATGCATTCTTGCACGCCTGTAAGTGACATGGTGCGAGCATCAGCATACCGCTCCTGTTTGTCTGAAAGAGTCACGTGACTAGATTTTCAATGTCAACGGGCCAATCTGATGCTCTCTGAAACAAACCAGCCCTTGGGCCTCCAGCTGTTTAGATGCGCTGGCCACGACGTCCTGAGAATCATCAGATTGTACAGTGCACGATGTGCAAAATAGGCAGAAACAGAGAGGCATAGTGAAATATATGTGGTGCCGTAAATGTGTTGATATAATGTGCTCTGGGCGCAGTGGCTAGCTACAGCAAAATCAATGACTTTGTACTTGCGGAGATAGAAATGTTGTTAGTGAAGATTGATCACGTTATATATATATATATGTATGTATGGACGGCTGGCATCTTTTCAAAAAAAAATGTTTTTGCAATCCTGGTGCGGGGCCGCTTCTAAATATCCTGAACTACAGTAAATGTTTCGAACTTGAACCATAAAGTTAAAACACGTGCATTCTACGCGTCGACGTGCAGGTTCAATTCTTCAAAAACTGCGTAACGTATCTAGCGCTTTTCAAGAGCTGTTGGACTCTTGCTGCTATTGGCTTGAGGCGACACTTCTGTTTAACCAGCCATTGGACCCAGAGCTTCGGACCATCGTCTAGAACAGTGGCGCGGAGCTGGCGAGCAGCTAGCAGCTAGCGCAAACAATCACTGGTGAGTGAGTGAGTGGGTGAGTGGGCGAGTGAGGGAGCGAGTGAGGGAGCGAGCAACCGAGGAGCTGGAAGCCCTGAAGCTGCACGCAATCGATCACATCTCTTTGCAACACACACATGCCTACCAACAAACCGTGGTCATACTATAGAAAACCCAGCCCCGACCTAGCGCTGCCTTGCCGAATCACCGCAGTCTGGTCATTAAACATGTAACTCGGTCATCTTTTTCAGTAACAACTTTTGAACGCAATCAATCCATGATATATTATACATATATTATCCTGATCATAAATCATTATTTCAAATGATATATATATATATATAATTGCGAGTGGATCTTAATCAGCGAAGTTTGAAGCTATCACTGACGGTCCATAAGCGGCGTAGCGTCGGAACGGAAACCGCACCTTTTCTAGTCGCTTGATCCTTGAGCCAAAGTACATATGGTATATATATATATATGTACAAGTTGCACTGTACGTGTCGCTGCACTTCCATTCGCACCCCCCCTGTGAACGGCAACAATATGTTCCGATCACACACGAAAATTTAGGGATGTAAGTGCTACAAAGAAATTGTATGATTTGCCGCGAGACTCATATGAGGCTCATACTACGAAACATGCTGGACTAAAGCGGACTTTTACATATAAAGTGTGCAACTGTGGCTCAGAACCTTTGAAAAAAAAATCGAATTGAACAAGTGAGACAGTCACGAGGCCTCGCTCAGTATCCACTCAAAAGAGCATCGCTTTGATGTAGATCCGAACTGGTGACTTCCACGTAGATGTCACATCGGCAACTGACTTCACACTTCTCAAAAGATGTAGATTTTGATTTGGATACACTTACAGAACGGCAAGTCGGAGAGACAGTCGGTGACTGTCTGCCTTCCATTATGCTCATGGTATCAAATCGTTAATCCGATGATTTGCAATGATACACTTACAGCGTTTCAGGTCAGATAAACATCCGGTGAATGATTTCCTCCCTGGTTTGCATGGTATCCTCATAGTCGTTCAAAGAAATCACCACTGGTGATAACCTCTCCATCCACGATGATCCCAGCTGCCCTGAGCATCCCACCGATCATCTTCTCCCTTCTTGGACTTTCCCTTGGACTTGCTCTTTCCCTTCCCCTTTTCAGAAGGTTGAGGTACTTCGCGACGTTCTTGCGTTAGCGCCGGCCTCCAAGATGTTCCAGATTGGCCTCCTCCTTTGGAATGTCCTCGGGATGATGAAGAAGTTGTACCTTCTGCTGCATGTGCGTTGGCGGCAAGATCTTCCTGCAAAGCTTGCTCAAACACATCGGTAGCATTGGATGGTGATTTATCATGTGGTCTGGCTTTTGGAGCAGCCTTCACCTTGTTCTCCTCTGTTGATGAGGGCCCGAAACTCTTAGGTGCTGTTGAAGGTTTTGACTCCTCACTTGGTGCTGACGACGGCTTGGCCTCGGTTCTGGGTGTAGATGCTGGCTTTGCCTCAGCTCTTGACGAAGATGCTGCTTTCGCTTCAGACTTAGTCGTTGATGTTGACTTAGCTGTTGCCTTGGCTGCCTGCTTCTTCTTGCCCTGAATCTCCTTGGCCCTATCTCCAAAGCCTAGACGATTGGTAAGAGCTTGAACATGCTTATGTTCTACCACGCTCATCCATCTCTCTGTATGTCCAACGTTGGGGTTTCTGGCCATTGACTCTATGACTTCCTGAGCTTGTGGGGGCAACCTGATCTCATGTTGATCAATGATCAACAGAATAGACTTCTCCCATTTGCTCTTCATTCTCGAGTACATGATGTCCAGAGGATCGATCACCTTGTGGTTGGGTGATGTAACGTCGGTTCTAAAGTAAGAATATGTCCGACAACCATAAATCGCATGGATGCACTTCTGTACCAATTCAGTCATTGCGCTGGCTTTCTTCGCTTTCAACTCCTCAAGCTGGGCATCAGTCAAGTTGGTGGAGTGTTCGAAGTTGCCATATTCCTCCTTGAAGGATTGCGGAGTATGACCAAATGATAGGATCATGAGTGCCACCTTGCAAATGAATTGCTCTCCTCTGAATCGGTGCCAGGCCTCCTCAGTTGTAATATTGTTGTCGTTGGCAAAGATTAACATCATCTCATCTGTTGGATCCAATGGTCTCCCATCGTCATCGATTTCAGTGGAATCTCCTGTACCGAACTTGCTTATCACATCCAGACGCTTCCTTTTCCAATTTGCTTTGAAGTCGGTAAGGCTGGTGCAATAGTAGCTCTTGTACATCAGGGAGATCATGCTCAGCACACATTTGACCACATACCTATCCATCAAACCCGATGCTTTCACGGAGACGTCCTGACAGTAGGCTCTCTCTTGATGCGCATAGATTCGAGGTTCCGGTACTCGACAATAGATGGGGAGATCTTCGTTGTCTTTTCCTTCTTCGGGATTGAACTCGGTCGCTCCATGCTGTGCATAGTATCCCGGTTCATCACGATCTGTCGGTCGATTCGCCTCCGGATGTAAGTCGTCGGTGACGTCTTCATCCTCGGGCTCACCATCTTGACGTTTCTTCCCCTCATATTGTTGTGTGCTCCTCTGGATCTCGATGATCACGTTTCGTTCGTCTTCATCTTCTAGATCAGAATCACGACCGTAGTCGATCTCGTCCTCATTGAAAGATGGGGTCTCGACATTGTCACTCTTGAAGTTTTCTGCACCATCAGACGGTTTGGAAGGATCTAGATTGTCCATGTCCTCGTCGTCGTCAGCTGCTTCAGTTTGAGCGATGTCTTCTTCCCAAGCCTTTCTGATCTCGTCCATAGTGGCCTGGTCCAAAGTATCTTGAACATCATCTTCAGGCTCCTTCTCTTCCTTCTTTTCCTCTTCATCGTCGGTCACAAGATCAACGGGTGAATCGGAAATGACAGTGTTGCGAATACCACACGAGAGTAGCCTGCCTTGACAAGATAGACACACGGACAAAGATGAAGAAGTCAAATGCATACATGATGGACACAAAATATTGCCATCCACGTTGCGATATCCTTCACATGTTCTGGAGATGATTTCGTCCCAAGTTTCCTCACTGATGGAATCCTCGATCAGCTCTCCATTGTCATCGAATTTTACTTCATCGATAAGGGACACGAGCTTTTGGACGTTGTCATCTGTCGCCGAGGCTGACTTCGTGACTTCGTCGGCTCTCTCGAGGATGGTATGCTTCTGAGCAACCCAAAGTCCATGACGCGCCGCTAGAACAACTTGCTCTCCGGTGCTTCCCAGCAGGAGTCTCCTCCATGCCTGAACATGGTCGTCCCAATACCAAGCACCTCGTACACATCTCCATGGAACTTCTCTAAAAACAACAGTGTAGGAATTCTCCGAAATTCTTCCCCCAAGCTTCCTCAAAGTCATGATTGGAACATAAAGGCAAACGGGCATTCCCACTCTTGGCCATCTTGATCTCAGAATCTTCGATGATCGATCATCCCACGGCGCAAAGTGGTTGAAGAAAACACTACCTCTATATCCATCCGTTCCACCAGGGACAATTCCTAGTTTCATGATTGACTCAATATTGGAAAGCGATGTCATGTGAAAGCTTCCTCCAAGCTGCGTTGCCACATTCTCTGGGATGAGATGTGAAGTCCACACAGGATATATTGACACATCCTCTTCAAGAACAGTCTCTCTTCCAGAATTGTGAGAGGCAACAGCTCGAATTGCACAAGGAACGATCCAACGTTCATGCTTCAGAAATGACGGTGCGTCTGTGCCGTAAAACATGAGGTTTGCCCAGTATTGCCTTTCCTCTTCGAGTGAGACATCCTCCTTTGAGATGCGAATGGCGGCAATCTGATAGCGTACTCTGTTCTGCAACTTCTTTGCATGCCACATCGCCTTGCATAAATACTGGTATCGCTCTGTCTTGGTATCTTGCTCACGTTGAGTACCTGAGATAGTACTGATATTGACACCATCGTTGAAGACATGATCATATTCCAGGATCTCATCGATGTTCACCCATCCACCCTCATTGCACTTCGGGGATACATGAGGTTTTCGACCGCGGTGCGATTGAATCCCATTATGCTTTCCCACTCCATGCCTGAGTAGTCTATTGAGTCTATGGCTAATCTCGTTGACCCACTGACTCTCCTCGCTGAGCTTGTCGATGCGAATTGCTGGGTTCATCTTTGGTGGATCCGTGAAAGTTGCATCTCTCTTCGGTCCATTCCAGTACTCCACATAGAATGTAACTCCATACTGTGGAATTATCTCGATGTTTCCTCTATCGCAAGCCACCTCAATCTGCCGATATCCAACCTTTTGAAATTGTTGTGGGTCAGGAGCAAGGTCCTTCACTTTGGGCATCTTTATTCCGAGTGCTGCAGCCTCCTGAATAAGTGCATCAAGTTCCCTCTTTCCATCGGGACCTGATCTATCAACCCTGTGATTTGCGACCCTGTATTCTCCTCCTTCTTTGTCATCGGCAATGTCAAAGAGGTCGACGGGCTCTTTGAATCTGGTGACGAAACTGGCGTTCCCAAAGGCCTTCTTGGTTGCCTCGACCGCTTTCGCGTATTCCTCTTTTGCAGAGTCTGACGAATGTGGTCTACCTTTGGCTCTCGGAGAGTAAGGTGGTACCTTACTTCCTAGTTCCGGCTCTTCTTCGGGAAGTTCAATATCTTCATCATCCACATCCATATAGTCCTCGTCTTCGACGTCTTTGGATGACTTGGCTTTCCTCTTTCGGCTTTCAACATCACGTCGGATGATTGCCTTGTCGTCCTCGGTGAAGCACTTGCGCATAGTGTCCTCCATGTAAGAAAATGAGTTCATCAACTCGTTCTTCTTCTCAGTGTCGGGACAAATAGCCAGGTGATGTTGGTTTGAACCACAACAATAGCACACCTTTTGGCTCGCTGCGCGTGCTCTGACCCTTCTGAGGTTGTCATAGGCGGATTTCCAGCTGGAAGCGGTTGCTGTACCTTGCCCACTGCGCTTGGCGGCCCTTTTCCGTTCCTCAGTATCTGGATTCGATGTCGGGTAGTGTGACCATGTTTTCGTCGGAGATACTGAACGACCTTCCCCTTCCTTGTAGTCTTGCGGATCAAGCTCAGGCGTAGGTGGTTCAGGCTCCTCGACTCCTGGAGTGGTACTCGCAGGGTCGGCTTCGCCATCCTTCATCTCTATATCAGGCTCTTCCGTAGACGTTCTTTTGGGCTCTGGGGCTATGGCCAGTCGTACCATTCTCCTGAACTCTGGTCTGGTAGCATACCTGGACATGACGGCATCGATACAGGCTCGTTCTTCAGCTGTAACATGGAGCCCTGAAGGTTTATTCCTCTTGGTGTTGTCATTGATTGATTTTCGGCTCGCTGCATAGAAGTGAAGAAAAGACATTTCTATACCTCTTCTGCATTCATTGATCTGTGCCCAATCCTCGAACAGCGTGTCTTTGAAGATGCCGGCCAGTTCGAGAACACCAGTCCAAAACTCCATGATATCGCCCGCAAGCTCAGAATTTGTAACAGTCCTATATTCATTCAACGAGAAGACGTCCTGGTACTCCTTGTGCGTGAAGAAATATTGGATGTAGTCGTGGTACGCCACATTCCCATAGTCCATATACGCTCGGAAGCCATAGTCTTCACTGCCTGGATCATAGTCTCGGTGGATGAAAAGAGTGGATCCCTTCCCTTGGGTACAGTACTGTTCCACAAGTTCCGACGGGGCTCTGATTCCACCATGATGCGAAATAGCTTTCAATGCTCCTTGAATCCAAGGCGGATTCTTCCTGGATAGCATCATCGCACCCTCGACCATGAATTCACGGAGATTCTGCGCTGGATGCAAACGGTTCCATTCAGCATTCTTCTCCCAAAGGACTCTAGCTCTCACTGCAGTTTCCCAAATACTTTCTCTTTCTTGTTGAATCGTGGGAGTGCCGCTATGAACACACCAAAAGTTGAAGTTGCAATTCACACAATGGCTTCTATTGTCTTTGTGTGTGTTCCAATCCTCGGATGCATCACGTTTGTTGCAATCTTCACAAAGATATGGTGCGGCATCTGCAGTGGCTTTGCAATTCTCAACTCTCCGATTTCCCGTCATCCAATATTCCATCCTGTCCTCCTCAGGCTCCGGATCTTTCAGAACGAATCTGATGTCCCTCCATTCGGTACCTTGACTGAAGCTCCCACCAACAGTATGCTTCGTACTGGTCTTCTTCGGTTGCCCATCGCTTGCCGACATAGCAACGTTCAAGTACCTGTCGAAGTTGTCCTGAGAAATTGGGACCTGGATCTCGTCCTCTGCCATGTTGTTCAAAGCACTGACATGAACTTTATTCATTGAACACAATAGGATGACCCTTTCTCTCGTGAGTTGTTTCTCCATCACAGCCCAAATCTTGTTCTTGTCGCTGCCTGTGATATAGTTCGCACTGGGAGCACCTGCAACTGAATACATAGCTTTCCAGGCACGTGACGATTTGGTGGCCAAGGCACCACTTCGTCTCACTTGGTCTACAATGTCGGTGACAATGTGACTGTGATCATATCTTGCTGGCCCGAAGAACTTTGAATCTGGCTGGACGTTCACTAATACTGGAGTAGTCAGGAGCTGTCCGATCGAATGGACCTTCTCAGCCAACTTCCTTGAGAACTCTTTGAATGTCGCCTCGGTCAACCTCAGTGCGCTGCCGTTCGGAAACATACAATGAAGACACAGCCAGATGTGGACGGTTGTACCGTCCCCCTGATCTTGTCCATGTTCTTCCAAGAACGCGACTACTCTATCAAGAATATCCAGGATGTCTTGGTGCCTTTCTCCCTTAACTTGGAATACACAGCAATTTTCGAATGCCATCTCAGTTCGGATACCGTACTGCATCGTCGTGATTTTCTTTGACGAACTTGCTCTAGTCACATAGTCAAGATCTGTCACAAGAATGGTGTGTCCGGTACCGACTCCTCTAATCTGGCCACTCAAATGATCAACATCCATGACTCCCGTATCCCCGTCAATCATCACCTTGTCCTTCTCCTCGGTGTGGCACCCAACTTTGGATGAAAGGGACTTGATGTGATATGCGGCCTTCTCTGGCACATCGATCAACTTCAAGATAAGTACCATGGCCCTTGCTGAGGGATACTGAAAACAACTTGTCAGATCGAACTCTTCAACCATCTCAACATAGAGCTTTGTCCAAAAACCGTCGCTCTCGTTCACTTTTGTCCTCAAATGAGAATCGGTGAGAGGTTGAAGCCCCATTGATGAACTCGATCTATAATTTCCACCCAAAGTCACCCCGACATAATACGTGAGCCTTCTCACATACTGTCTCCAATCTCTTCCTGGCTCGGCTGTACGAGGACCAGCAAACGGAGCTGTAGCGTAAGCAGTGGTACTGCTTCGATAAGTCCAGAGATTGAATATGATGGGTTTGCCAAGGTAGTCCATACCGTTGCACCTGATAGTCGTCACACCTTCAGGAGGGAGCGTGACAAACCATTCTTTTGGCTGTGCAGGCTGTTTCGGCTTCGGCATGGGTTTGCACTTTGGCGGAGCTTTCGGTGGAGGTCGTGGAACATCATACGCTCCATGAGGTACATCGGATGACCAAGGATCCCATTGTTCATTGTTCCTTTCCCAAGGTGGCCCAGGACCTGAACTAGATGAAGTGTAAGGACCGCCCGGTGGTACCGAACTTCCTTTTCTTCCAAAAGTCTGGGTATAGTCATCACGATTCTTTGGTGCTCCACTTTGATCTCTTGCCCTTCTTGCTTCCTCCCTCATCTGTTTGGTGATTTCATCCTGACTAAGCCCTCTGTTCTTGGCATGATGGATCCGAAATTGACACAACCATTGAGGTTCCACCGCACTGAAATCTTTCAGATTGGGTGGTCCGATTGAGGGATTCTCGAAGGTTAAGTAGATCTTCTCCTTTGGCTTGCCCAAGGTCTCCATATCTGGTTCTTTATCCAGGTTGGCTTCGGATAAATGGAGCTCTGCAATGTACTGATTCAAGATACTGATCGATGTGTCCCTTGCGAGAAGATCTCGATGGACTCCTAGTTCAGCAGCAAGGACATTGTAACCTGCTGTCCACACATCCTGCTTCACCTCTGGAAACCATTCTTTCAAATGCTGGAATGCAGCGAGCATCTGCGCATTCGCTTCAGGTCTGAGGGAAATGGCAGATTGCTCAATGACATGCCTATGAATGCATCGATACAACGCTTGGATGCACTGGAAATTGTTGATTGCGGCACATCTTTCCAAGGTTCCTCCCGATTGCCCTTTTGCAATGATCTGAATGAGGTCAGTCAAGGATGTGAGATCTTCGGGGTGATTCTTGTTGTGAAACCTCAATGCAAATCCCAATGACGCACCCGCCAAGCTGATGTATCTGCAGCTGCGTTCCCAATGTTCGCCGGTCATTGCCACGTAGTTGCTGCTACGACCTTCAATGGGTATCCTGTGATGCAGATCATTCATGGAATCATAGAAGTACCCGTCCCTCGTGATGTCTAGAAGTGAATCTTTTGACATCGCAGTGGAATTGATACCTTTCATGCCTCGTTTGGCGACCTTCTCATTCAGGTCTTCCAACATCCCTTTGACTGGTGCTTCTTGGTTGAAGGGTTCCGGCATGAATAAAGCCAAGAGATTGTCTGCAAATAATTCCAACCTGTCCCAAACATCATTGGATGCAAACGCCTCATAGGGAAAGTGATCCGGATTAGGAGGAGGTGGCGGCCCAAGAGGTATGTATTCTGGTCGTACCAGTCGCTCTTGATTCTTGACGATGCCGATCACCCTCTTTATTCCAGCAAAGAATGCCCTTGTTACCTCATTGCCGTCGTCCGTCTCTGGGTCATACTTGCTGAGCAACACTCTGAGGGTTTTCACGAGGCGCTCTTGGATGGCTCCACCCTTGGCTTCAACGGCGCAATAACAAGCGCTGATAGAGTAGACGGGTGGTACCCCTCTCTCCATCCACTTCTCTGCCAGTTGCAGAGCTTGTCCTGGGTCCATGTCCTCGACGAACCGTCTAGGAACAAGTGTAGGACTCTCCCCTCGTCTGCTATCCAATATCTGGAGGTGTTCTTTCAGCTTCTTGGCTGAGGCCATGCTCCTCCCTGTGATCCCATAAACAGTAGAACGGAACATGTTGAATACACAATCTCCACGATGTAGGGATGTTGTCAATCTCCAGAAATGGCTCACGAATGCTAATGAGTTCCCTCTTTGTGGTAGGGTTGCCGGTGACAGCCCACCAGTGATTGGATGGAACTCAGCGAACTTCTTCTTGGCAAATTGCTGGATCACGCCGACACCAAAGTGGCTAGCTTGGTTGATCTCAAAATCTTGCTCAAGATGATTGTGAAAGGTAATGACACTGGCGCATGAATCATGAGTGTCATGGTTGTTTTCACAAGTGAATTTCTTCTTCCTAGAATCGTGAACCGACTGAATGATCTTGTCAAATCTTTTATTGATATTGACTTCTGAACATGGGTTACCGTTTGACATGGAAGGATGCGGCGATCGCGACCAATCGTAAAGCACAGGAGCACGGCTGGTCACATGCTGCTTCTTCCACAATGACAATGCACGTTTGTTCAAAGTCTCTATCATATGCTGCGCCATTCTAAGAGTATACAATTGAGTTACTCTCGTTTCTCTTCCGGCACAAGGTGCATGCTGATGTTTATGATCACACTTCTTCATCAAATTTTGAAACTGCACCCCCCACGACACAATCCTCCACGGCTTCTTGATGGGTATATTTCTATGACCATAATGAGTCGCGAGGCCATACATACATCCGTCGAAGTCATGTACGTGCGATTCCGTGCCTTCTATCAGAGTTGTCATTCTATCATCTCTCCAATACTCGCAACTTCTAGGTAGCTCAGTAAGCGCACATGCTCCTATTGCGAATACATGGTCAAGTGCATTGGCAAAGCAATTCCACAACGACCAATACAACTCTTGATGTCTCTCAATCTGCATTTCGGCCTTTATACTTACAGTCCTATTCAAGCGATTCCATGCAGAACCACCAGTGCAAGGACCCGCAAAGAAGACACAATCAAGACTGGACCGGACACATGCTTTCACTTTATTGATGCCATAAGCAGAGCAGGCATCGTCGTCCTCTGTGATTGTCACGATGTTCATGAACTGCTTCTTCAAACAAGTCTGGAGAAAGGTAAACCAATTCTGTTCTTCAGCACACATGAGGACTAAACATGGGACATTTCTTTCGAGCTCTTGTAGCATGATGCATCTATCAAAGATATCTTGAGGACCCTTGACGTCTTGCTGATGGAGTTCGAACTGATATTTGTGTGACCGTCCTGATCTCCTTTGTAAGACCAAATGCAACACGGGTTTTCTTCCCGGAGGTGTGTCACTTGCGACATATTTTGCTGTTTGTGCAATGAACATGTGCTCGTGGGCAATGGTGTTCAACCCCCACGCTTGTATGCCTGTTGCAATCGCCGTGACATCACCCTTTTGCTTGTTATTGCTGTTGTCTGTCGTTTCATGTTGTGGGCTGTGTCCGTGACCGTTGGAAACGATCAGGAATGTTGTATTTCCTATCCATGGATCGTCCTTACCTACGGAATTACCCTTGAAACGCCAGGTATCAACTTTTGTGTCCTTACCGCTCTTGTAGTACTTCTCAGTCCTACGATAATCAGACAGATCCGACAGCCGGACAGGACAGTGTGAGTCTTCACTAGGGACAAACTCTTGTGTTCTCGGCACATTATGCACTCGGGTGAGCGTGTCGCCATCGCGTCGCCATTCATCTCGGTAATTTTTATTTGTTTTTGGGTTTTTCCCCTTCGAATCCAGGCGCACAAAATGGTCTTGCACCGCACCGAAAGCGCGAATTGATGCACCGTCCTGCCCCCCACTCCCCCCATGAACAAGACGTAAAAGCGTGTTGATCACACGAAGGGTGGCAGGATGACAATTGTTGAGAGGAACCTCTTGTGACTGGAGCAAAGCTGGATCAGTCGACAAGGAGGCAATAGAAAACTGTAGCACAGCGTCAGGAGTCCAAGGAACATTGACTAAGGCCAGGAACGGAGATTGAGATAAGCATGCGCCCGCCTCTGGAGATGAGGATGCCTTGGAGGCGTGATACAGGAAGCACGCACGTTCGACCCAATGATCAAAGCGCAAAGCTTGCTGCAGTGGCGTAGCTTCTCGTTCCACACAATTCCAGGAACCATTAACAAGGACCCATGTACTCTGACACGTGTCTGACGGTATGTAGCGACCCGGTGGGAAGCGACGATAATAGACTGGGACTTTGACGACATAGATGCAATCTCCATTGGGGAGATCCTGGACACCTTCTTTTCCTGTCATTCCTTTTACAAAGACTGCACGAGGCAAGACCGGAGTCTGAGTGTATGGGAAATTAGGAATGTCATCCGTCTTAGTCTGAAAGATTTGATGATCGATTTTCTTATGATCGACTGATGGAGAGACCATGTCAGCCAACTCTTTGGAGCTCAAATCCTCTGGGTCAAGAAGGTTGATCAGCATACAAGCCCGGCGCCACGCAAGTGGAGTCCGAAAGGCCTTTGTATGAATATCAGCACACATCTTGTGGGAGATCTCGTAGAGCAGCACGAAATGGTCCTGTTGAAAATGTTCATGCAATGAGACAATGGATATCCCATGAGTGCGTTCAAGATGACGCATGGTGGGATTCTTCCCGGTTCTGGCAACTCCAATCATACCTTGATTATCATCATGGAGCAATATTTCAGGAGCTTTGCCCGAGAGCGTTTGCCAGAGGCCGATGGAGGGTATCCCAAAGTTGCGGAGAGTGGAATCTGCCGCGACTATTTCTGCTTCAGGTGTTGAATGGCTGATACATCCTTGACGCTTGCTCCCTCCAGCAATGGGAAATCGTGTATGCTTACCTTGTACGTGCATGTGAGAGCCCGACGTGGAACGAAGGGTCTCACCGCAACCAGCAAAATCAGCATCAGCGAAGATTCCGACTGAGAGAGTTGCGATCGGATCGCCAACCCATCCAATCATGCGCTTGTCTAGAGTGCTGTTGACATAGCACATGAGATGATGCAAACGAGCATCATCATTACTGGTCCATTTATTCACATTCCTGGCCAGCATGTTGATTGATTTCAATAGATCGAATCGAGCAATTCTGGCAGCATACAACAACTTCATGAGTATACTCGCTGCATGTGGCGCCAAAGAACCACGGTTTCCATCGTCCGGAGTGACGTCAGGTTCGGACTTGGAATGCAACTTACCAGAATACTTGGGGTCAAAGGTGTTAGCACACCATGGACACGTAACGGCCTCTTTCCCTGGAGCGGGTGCTCGTGCGGGATGAGATTTGGTTTCTTCTGGGACGCTTGGTGTCGTGACCTTCTTCAATTTGGTATCATGACCGACAATGTCTAAATACTTCTCGACGGACAGTTTCAACAATCCTTCCATGTTGTATGAGACGGTGTTGACTATTGTTCCATCGTGGAGTTTGGACTCTCCTCGTGTGAGCATGCAGCCGAGATAAAGTCCAAGATCAGTCTCGGGCTCAATCCTGAGTTTCGTTCGTAGCATAGACCATCCTTTGGTCATGTTCTCGGTTGGTCCGGCAAGCTTCAGGTCGTCCACATATATAACGAGAAGAAGTTTCAGGCCTTCATGAAAATACATTGATGGCCATTCATCACCAATTGGCTTGAAGCCAAGTTGGCGCACCTGCGTATCGCAGTGCTTCTCCCACATTGTACCTGCGTCCGGATGTCCATACAAGGCTTTGAGGAGGCGTACCACTGGTCGATGATACTTTGATACATCAACATCATCTGGCCACGCGTCTGACGGTAACTCGACCCAACAGGGCGGTCCCGTAAGAGAAGCCTGAATGTATGCCTGAATCGCATCAGCGAGCTTGACCGAATGTCCGGGAACACATCCATAGAAATCTGCCCATCTAGAAGATTCAAAGGATGCTGGTGAATTGCCCAAGTCCTGAAAGAAAGCTGCTTCCCAATTCTGATTCTTCACTTTGTTTCCTAGTAATACTCCTCTTCCCTTAAATTTTCGTCTCTCATCACTCATTGGCAACTGGTAGTTCTTTTCCACACTGATGCCATGGACCCTTGCAAAGTGCACGACCTGCTTCAGAGTGAGCGCTTCTTGTTTTACGTCGTAATACTCCCGAATCACAGAGAAGTCGAACACTCCTTGCTCATGAAGTCCCAACCATTCTTTTCTCATTGAGGCTTTGGCCTTGGGATTCTTCAGCATTTCTGCTCGACTAACAGGTCTGGAGACTGCTGCATTGAACAGGTTCCGATAAGCACTCATCGGGTTCGTTGCGTCGGCATATGTGTATCTTTCTCGATGTTTGGAGATCGAGTTGATGCACGGCATTGACGGAAATGACAAGTGATGATCTTTCAAGTTCTTTGTGAAATCTTCGGTTGTGCATCTATTGGATTCCGTTGGCATTGCATATGCTACTGCCATATCATTGAGGATTTCTCCACTGTTGACATCAATGATATTGAGTGGATCCCAAGTAGCACGTGGGCCGAACCCATTCTCCACACTCGTCCATTCCTCCCATTCGACTAAGTAATCGTCGTCGCTTGGGAGTTCTGTGGAAAGTGTAGATGCTGAAGATGGACTATAGCCCCCCATGTCATCGTCATCGGTGATTAATGTCCGATCTTTCTTCAGATCGATGAAGATGTTGGGCGATACGTCCTTAGGATCATCATCCTTGTCCTCCTTCTTTTTCTTCTTCCTTTTGTCCTTGCTGGATCCCGCACCTTTACTCTCTCTCTCTTTCATCTTTTCTTTCTCGAGAGCTTCTTTCTTCTCAGCGATAGCTCTATCAGATAGAGATAACGCTTTCCATTCTTCCGGAGTATATTTTGATTTTGGTCTCGGTGATGACCTGAAGAACCTTCTTCCGTCTGATCCTACCTTATATGGATTCCCTTTTCTGTCCAGTTTCACGGTTTCACCATCATCATTCAAGTAGATGATACCATCACTTGCTTTTCCCATGGACATGTGATCCATTGAAGGATCTCCAACTGGCGGGTGATCTTCCCTGCCGGTCGAAGGTGGTACCTTCGCCTTGGCAGGTTTGGACAATATTTTGGAGTGACCGCCATCAGGTTTTGGATCATCATCATCACCGGGATCATCTCGTTCTTCATCATCTGCTTCATGATCTCCAATGGCGTCTTCGTCGTCCTCATCCCTAATCTCCCTTTCCGCAAGCTCCTCAAAATCCATACCGGGCTCAGTTGGTTCGTAATCTCCATAGTCAATCATTTGACTAGGATCTCCGACCTCTGGCTCTCCATCTCTCCTGTCACGGATCTTCATGCCTTCCAACGTGTTGTTGATCTTCTCGTATCCTTCCTTCAACGGGAATTCGATGGGAGCGAGGAATACCAGGGTCTCTGTGAGCTGTGGTGTGAGTAGCTTCCTGATAGGGCGATTGGCGTCAAATGCAAGGCTTTGATGTGCAAAAGTTTCAAGACTCCACACTCTGTATTGTCTCGACCAGCTCATCCCGGGCTTGATCTCATATCCGGCAAAAATACCTGGGATTCCCTTGGGATCAAACTTGTGCTTCTGCTCAATCCTTCCTTGACTGCTCGGCATGAAGAAGACCTTTGCACCAAAGGGAATTTTCTCTCCATGGAACTCTTTTCCATGTAGCTTGTACCAAGGGCTCACTCCATCCTCTCCTTCCTCAATGTTCAAAAGATGGCTGACGCATTCTACTGCATAACTCCAGAAACATGGTGGTAACCCCGCTTCCAAGGGACAAGTTGCGGTTGTCATCATAATGAACTGATTGTTCCTCTCCGCCAGAGAATTGTTCTGAGGATGATTCGGTAGAGAGTGATCGAATGGGATCTTCAGCTGCTTCATAGCCGTCTCAAACTCTGGGGCTTTGTCGGCATAAGCAATCTTGATCTTCTTCAATCCTTTGAAGTGGTTTATTGCATTGACCACGTCCTTGGTAAACCTCTCTTTCGACGGATAGGCCCATATGACGCCTGTGTACCTGTCACGAATGACGAAGATCTCTCGATCAGTACTGATCCCTTGATCAAGGATGTTCCTCGTATCGACAAAATCAAAGGTAACCAGATCTCCAAAAGCTTTGAGCTTTCTCTTGAACGCTCCTCGATGCGTCTTAAAGTGTTTCATCTTTGCTCTGATGCATGACTCACAGTAGGGATTCTTGTAACGATGTGTGAGTAGATGCTCGATTTTCCTGGCATCTGCTTTCAGAGTTCCTCTTCTCACCATTCTACTTGCACCGTCAACAACATCCACCTCGATGTCGTCTGCATCATCATCGTCAGCTTCTGGTTCACTGTCTCCGGCGACATCTGATCCTACCTCATCTTCTTCTCCAGGAGATGCCTTGAACTTCTTATTCCTCTTTCGCCTTTTGACTTTTGGAGGCTCAATCACAGGGAGGTCGTCATCATCACACATGATTCCTTGAGGATCCACATCACAGTTGATGAAAGTCGATTGGTAATCAGCTTCATCTTCTCCTAGGGTGAACCTTGCGATCATCTCCGCCCTTGTATCGTCGGTGGGAGTACAGAAGTCACTGCCCTTGACAATATATGGGATGTTTCCCTCTACTTCTAACATGATTTTCTTGTAGTTCGGGGAAACCATGTACGGGTTGCCGCAGGCTGGCCATATGAATGTATATCCTTCCTCCATGCATTTCTTTCCAACAGACAGTACTGAAGGAGACTCATCTAGGACGAATGGGGAGTAGGTAGAGTCAAATTCGTCGAAATGAATATCGGCGACTCCTTTTGTGGATGTCACTCCATTTGCAGTATAGAATGACATTGATTGGTCGCTTTCTCTCACTTCCAGACCTAATTTCTTGGCTCTCCCTTTCGATATCAAATCATACCCACATCCTGCGTCCATGATGAACTTTGTTCTTGACCCTTTGGCTGGAATAGACAATGTCTTTGTGTCTGCATGATCTTTCTTTCCCTCGCATACATGAGGAATGACTTTATGATGGAAAACTAGGCCGTCATCTTCGTCAAAAGACATAGTGACCGCTAGGTCACCCTTTGGTCCAACTGGTATTCGGACCCTCTTGATCTCAGTGTAGGGGACCATCAATATGCCTCTCGCCTCTGCGACCTTTTCTTCAAATCTGATTTGTTCTTTCCTCGTGTAGCAGGTGAGCTCTTTCTCATCGTATCGTTTGATGTCCGGACGTAGAGGTTTCTTTTCTACTACCTTCCATTTGTCCCTGACTGAGTAGATCGCCTCGTTCAACATGATCTCACAGGTCTCTTCATCAAAGGACACTTTTGCACCTCCTTCTCTTGCCTTGGCGGATGCAGCAATCCCTTCATCTTCGGATTCGTCCATGAAGAGTTCACCGTCAATGGCTGGGGCTCCAGGCTTCGCCTTAGGCTTCGGTTTGGGCTTTGCCTTGGGCTTTGGCCTATCGTCTCCTGAGTCAGCTGGTGCAGATATCCCTTTCTTAGGAGAGGCTTTTGGGTCATGGTAGAACTTGCAATCCTTCCCTTTGTCACAAGTTCCTCGAATCCACATCCAACATACTGGCTTGTCATTCTTTCCGACAGAAGATCCTCTGGATGGTGATCTGGGTTTCTTGTGACTGAATGGGCAATCTTTCCCCATAGTGCAGTTACCTTTCACGAAGAATTTGCATGGTATCTTCTTCTTGTCTGTACTCGGACTTCGGCTGCGATCCTTTCCATCACCTTTACCTTTCCCCTTTCCCTTTTTGTTCTTGTCTTCAGGATGCTTCTTGGGATTGGGTTTCGGCTTCACTGCAGCAGCGTCTTCTGAGACAACCTGTTCTTGTTGCCCTTTTGGTTTCTTCTTCGGATCAGCTGGTGCAGCTTTCAGTTTTGGAGCAGGTCCGCCTGGTTTGAGATTCTGAAAGATATTGGCCACATTCTTCACTGCCTTCTCCTTTTCCAGGATCATCCTGTCTTCAGTTTGCCGTTCGATGTGCCTTCTGATCATATCACGTAGATGTTTGTATGTCTTCTTGGCATCATCGTCGTTCATGCTGTTGTAGGCGCTGATGTCGTATGCCATGAGGTTTGAGTTCCTGATCTTTCTCCATAGGAGATCCCGAAGAGTTTCGTCGCTCGGGACGTCAACGGGCTTCACTATAACGAGTTTTCCACTTGCCATATATATATATGTTAAGTTATATCATCCTTAACATATTTTATAAACTGCTTAACTTAAACTATAAACTGGCTAAGTATCTTGTGTTATATTTATATGTTTGTTGCTTTTTATATGTTTTTATACATTAGTTGGATGGCTTATACCTTAACTTATAAGTTGGGAAGTCCAAAACTTATAAGAACTTGTAAGTTGGGTATAAGTTCTGTAAGTTGGCTGCGAGGCCATCTCTCCGTGATGCATCCGTATCCCATCGTAGCCCTTTTCTGGATGCATGCAGCGAGGCTCGCCCGCTGCGTGCATGGCAGCATGCAAACAGCAACCACGCACACAACTTTCACACAACAACATCGCAGCAAATTCTCACAACTTTAACACAACACAAAACTTTCACACAACTTTCCCAGAACAACATCAGGCAACAGCATCCAAGAAATCAATTTTCACACGCTCAACAATTTTCATTTCACTTCTGAACGGCAGTTTTCTGTCTGGGTAGCCATGGCTGGCCATGATGCGCATTTGGGCCCCATACCATTGGGGCCAAGTGGTGGCACACTGACATCAGAAAACAAGGAGTTCATCAAGAATAGAACCGGAGTTGCTGCATCGGTTCGGTATCGGCAGCAATGGGGACAACGCTGCTTGACTCTATCAGGACCACCAGGTCAGATGCAAATTGCAATGACAATGGCAAGGGAATGCATCGAAGCCAACGGCACGGAGGGGGGAAGGGTGCAGGAACCCGAGCAGGAGCTTCAATGGCGACAGCAGCCAAAAGGCAAAGGACACCAACGTCAGACTGCATCGCAGGCAAGCTCTTCGGCAGGCATTTCAGCTCAAGACTTTGCAGTCTTCCGGCAGACCTACGAGCAGCAGGTGTTGTACCTCACAGGCCAGATTCAATACCAGCAGCAGAAGCTTACATTGGTGGAGTCAACGGCTTCGAATGCTTTGCAGGTGGCGGCAGTGGCGCAGCAGCAAGCAATGGCGAATGAACAGCAGTTCAAGAGGCAACGCAAAGCGCACAAGAAGCAAAGGCAGTCTGAGGAAAATAAATCTCCTCAATCTTCAGAAGAGGCTACAGAGGAGGTGAAACCAGAGGCCGAAAGTCAAGCAGCGAGGAGACCATCGAGGAGTTCAGCGAAGAGTCCACCGGCAGCAGCAAAGAAAGATATTAAAGATGAACAATTCAGCGATGAGGAATCCTCGAGTTCATCAAAGGACACAAAGGTATCAGAGCGTACAAAGGTGGTTTCTCCGACATCACCCGCCGAGAAGGAGCATTTCATTATTGTTGAAAACCTTACAAAAGATTGTAGTTTTAGTTTCCCTGAGGCTCGCCCAGGGTTTAGTTGCTTCTTGTGAGTCATTGCCTTGCACCTTCTTGATTTATGGTTTGTGGCACGCTGCTATGATTCCAGGACTCACCATCGGTGCCTACGGTTCTACCTCCAGGCATTCCGCTGGCTGTGATTAAGTCGGATAAGAACACGGACGAGGCCATTGGGTAAAAGGGAAAAAGAACCTGGTGCGGGAAGTTCAAATCAAAGACATGCAATCTTATGGAATTTGAATTGTCCTGCAATATTTGTTCATGAAAGCATTGCTGCGTGAATCAAATTTTCAAGTGATATGCCTGCTTTTTGTCTTTTGGTTCAATATGGTTCAATCCTCGGTGGAAGGATCGGCCTCCACAAAAAAACAACTTTTGGAAGAAGGCTCGCCCTCCACGAAAAACTGTTTTGGAAGGCTAGCCTCCAAAAACATGTCATCAAGGCCATTCATCAGGCTACCCAGAAATGTGTCCTTTGGGGACTACATTGAATTGTTGGGTGACGACGAACACGATGACACACATCAACGGAAAAAATTACGAGTGCAAATTCGTGATCCATTATTAGCTGAAGGGCGTTGTGGACAACTTTTGAGATCTATGGAGGTGACCATGCATGATGGAAAAAAATACCAATGGCACTATGTGGACCCCAAGGCCCTTTTGAGTCAACTCACCAAGGAGCATCCAGAAATTGGTGATCATTTGAAATCAGTGGACACAACGGTTCAATTGGCCTTTTACATGGACGAGATAAAACCAGGTAATGTGCTCAGACCTGATTTATCCCGCTCCCTTTCATGCTGGTATTTCACCATAGTGCAATTACCTTCGTTCTTCCATTCACGAGCAGATGGCTGGTTTTTCTTCGGGGCCTTCCCAAGCAAGTACAGCAAAGACCAACAAGACTACAGCTATCTATTCCGACTCATGCTGGAAACCTTCTTTGATGGTGACTTCAACTTGAGCAAGGGCATACCTTTGTACAGCTCTTCGGGGACATTTCTGTTTCAGGCTGAGATTGGAATGGTGATGAGCGATGAAAAAGCTCTTTGCCAGTTGTGGGGGGTGCGTGGAGCTTCAGCGACAAAACCATGCATTTGTTGCCAGAATGTTCTGGGGCACATGAAACCAGAGGATGTCGAGGAACATGATTGGCTGATACATTATTCATGCCCTCACAGGCATCGCTTTGCGGAGCAAACTACTGACTTGTTTTGGCAAATGCGGAATCATTTGGCCTCGTTGACAAACAAAAAAAAGACTTGAAACACTATGGCCAGCTTTACGGTGTACATCATCAACCACATGGTGTTCTCTGGACAGGGAATCTCAGAAACACGCTGTGCCCAGTCAAACACACTATGTATGATTGGATGCATGTATTGGTGGCAAGCGGTGGTGTTGCCCAGTATGAAATAAACGAATTTGTGAAAGCCTTGGGCTGTTTGGGGGTACAAATGGGGTCCCTTGATTGCTTTGCAGCGAGTATTGCAGTTCCGAAGTCACGAACAAAGCTTCCAAAGGACTTTTTTCAAACACGTGTGAATGATGAGGATGATACCCATGTGAAGTGCTTCGCAGCTGATGTGTTGGTGGCTCTTCCAATTTTGGTCATGTTTTCAGAGCGTTTTATCGAGCCCGCTGGACAACTTCCAGAGCACTGCACTTGCTTGAAGCTCATGGCAAACATTGTGGGGCTTATGAGTCAATCAGCAAGAGTCCTAGGATACATCGATGAATTGCAGGAATACATCGACAAGCATGGGTTCTTGTTTCAAAAGCTTTATCCAAAATGTGTCAAACCAAAGTTCCACTGGCTCTTTCACTTGCCACAGCAGTTCAAAACATTTGCTGTCAATTTGAGTTGCTTTTCTCCAGAGCGCAAACACCGTGCTGTAAAGGCCATTGCTTCCCATGTGTTCAGCGATCACATTGGCCAGAATGTGGCCATGAGGGTATGCTACGAGACCATCTCAAACTTCCAAAGCAAAACAATTTGGAAAGGAACTTTCCTAGCTGGAAGAAGAAGGCAGCTAAAGGACGGGGCTACAGTGCTTTCATTTTGGAACAAAGAAGTGGTCAACGTTTGGAGCAGCGCTGAGCTGAAGAGTCCAACTGGATCATTTTTTGTGGGCGATGTGGTGTTTGCACCTACAGTGGGCAAAGTGTTCATTCCGCAGGTGTTCATGGAAGTGTTGCTTTTGTCTGGGGAACGCAAGTTTATGGCTCAGGTCGCAACACACAATTTCAAGAATTGCAATTTGTTTGAAGCCTCCTGCACTTCCTCCCTGGTGCTCTGGGAGGATTCATTTAAGGCTGTGATGTCTACTATGGCATCATGTGGGTCGATTCAAATATTTCTGGGATCAATTGATCAAGAAAGCCTGAGGCTAGCCCAGGCATGTTCTTGAAACGGGGTTGACCATGAAAAGAAGCATGCGAGAAAACAAGAGGTCTGCGAAGGGCTGTGCATGCTTTAGATCTATACAGTGCATTGTGGCTGTGTCTTTTCAGTATTATCAAGTGCGAATGTAAATTGAAGTGTCATCAACAATTCTATGTTTGACATTTCAAGCCTCAAGCTTTTGCAGCATTTTGCATACATTTTGACGGCTCGCCTCAAAACTATGGCTGACCACGCTGACAAGGCTGCTTCGATGCCTGCGACACCGGTGTCGCTTTTGTCCGAGAGCGTGGATGAACATCAAGACTCTGGCCGCTGTTGTACATGCCAGAAACCTATCCATGAGGGCAATTCTTTGGTGGTTGTCAGGAAGCACTGCAAATCTGCAGACATCAGGCGATGCCGATGCTGCCACAATCTTCGGGCTGCAGTATCCCGCTTACAGGGAAAACATGGAGACTTGGTAAATGACTTCACCAAAGTCACGGGCGATAAGGTGCAGGAATTTTACGCAGAGCATGGGGATCTTCGGGGAACAGCTTTGCGAGCAAAGCTGGAAGAAATTGTATCAGACTGGAAAACCAGTCAGACAAGGGTCGAGTTCAACCAGGATGGGGAGTATATGGATGAGACTGATCTTGCGAAAAAATATGAGGGCAAGCCCGAGACTCTTGCCCAAATCATGCAGAACACGCGCAAGTACTTCTGCCCTGTGCGGCAGCAGTACATGTATTGCGACCCCCGATACAGCGAGCGTGTGCAAAGCATGTCGGAAGTGGGGACGACCCACAAACGAAAAGGAAACTTTGGCCTCGAGGACTCGGAGATGACTCGCAGGCCAAAAAACAATAAGAATACTCCTCCTCCTCCGGGTCCTGGTGACATTCCCAAGATGAAAACAAATGAGAAGAAGAAGATCTTGAAGAAGGTTGACAATGTGTCGGGGAAGAAGCTTCACATCCAAGACCTGCTTAGCAGGGCAAAGGAATTTGGGGAGATGATCCCTTCGTACATTCATGAGCACGTGAAGAGTGTTGCCACGGAATGCGAGAGCATGATGTCCACGGCACAGCAATGTGTGAATGACATGAAGGGGGATGCAAAAGCCATGCAGGATGATTTGGATGCAGTTGCAAACAAGGCAGGCGAAGCAGCAGCACGGCTGAAGTCTCAGTTGGACCAGGCGGCTGCGTTCAAGTCCTAGGACCATGGCTCGCCTGGTCCATTCATAGATTGGCAGCAATCTCATGGGGTGTGAGAAAAGGTGTGGGCACATCACAGAAACTGTTTGAGAAGAGTTTATGTTTGAGACACACTGCATTGTCAAAAACATTTTGCATATAAGGAATGGCTTCATATGGTATGGCTTCATATTGCTGCCATGTCACCACCGTGTCACCACCGTGTCACCACCGTGTCACCACCGTGT
>CAXAMN010026151.1:552645-581482 GCA_963970005.1 Durusdinium trenchii
CGTGTCACCACCGTGTCACCACCGTGTCACCACCGTGTCACCACCGTATCACCACCGTGTCACCACCGTGTCACCACCGTGTCACCAGGAATCCTTATATTCCTTACGGACTGTGCTCCAGGGTGGACCAAACATAGAGCAACAAATTCACAAGTCAATGCACAAGGCAATGACTCACAAGAAGCAAAAAACAACCGTGCACGAGTGTCAGGGAAACAGTCACGGGAGATACCTCAAAAAAAAACAAACAACGACCCTGGGCGAGTGTCTCTTTTTCACAGTCATGGAAGAAACCACAAAGAAAACAAACAACAACCCTGGGCAAGCCTCAGGGAAACAGTCATGGAAGAGACCACAACCCTGGGCGAGCCTCAGGGAAACAGTCATGGGGGAGGTCTACAAAAAACAAACAACAACCCTGGGCAAGCCTCAGGGAAACAGTCATGGAAGAGACCACAACCCTGGGCGAGCCTCAGAGAAACAGTCATGGGGGAGGTCTACAAAAAACAAACAACAACCCCGGGAGGGCATCAGGGAAACAGCAATAAGTGATAAATTAGAATATATTATAACGACATGGTATGCAAGCTTCTCCATATGATCCATTGCATTGCTTCATTCACTGCATTTTTCATTTTACCATGGCATAGCTGTGAATTTGTGTTGCGCTGATTCAAGCCAGCAGCATGCAGAGTGGTATAGAACACATGGTGGGTTCAAGCACGCACTCAACAAGGGTGATAAAGACAGTCAGTGACACGACAATTGTGTGATATTTTTATTTTGCACATTTTCCCTTTCGCAAACAAATCATTATAACTGTTCACAATGGCCATGTCGCGCGGCTTGAAGCGAAGCCAGCCAATCCATGTGGATGAAATACCGCGCATTTTGAAGAAGCGGACCTTGATCTTCGGGGAGGTTGACTCTTCATCTGAAGATGAAGAACCTAAGGTGGCTACAACCGACAGCCAAACCAACACAAAGCCGGGTGAGTCGCTAGGTGAGAAGCTCGACAGGTTGTTTCCAGGATGGTGGGAGCAAGACCAACACAAACCAGAGTGCTCTTGTGATTTTTGCAAGCTATACCATGGACAATGTGATGATGATGGAGTTGATGGAGACTCAAACTCTGCCTCCTTGACCTCTGGCCAGAACGAAGAGCCATCCCCTGCTGCTGCATAATTGCTTGCAAGGCTCGCCTGCGATGCAGAAATTTGAAGCTTCCTGCTTTTTCCTCATGGTTGATTGCGTTGGGTATGCCAACGCATTAGATGCCTGAGGTGTTCAATTATGACATACATTGCGGCCAGTATTGCGGCCGAATTCCGATCTTTGGGAAAAAGGTGGGCTGATTTGACGGCTTGCGCATTTATCAAGAACAGTCCTGGTGCCAATTTGATTCATTCTGTCATTTGATGTCACAAATGAGTTGAAACATACTAAATGTGCAAATGTTTTTTCTATATGCATTTGGTTTTGATTGCAACTTTAGGATTTGCCATTTCCAGGCCCACACCATGGTGGGAAAAAAGGGGGTTTGCACTGTGGGAGGCTCGCCCCCACAGCCCAATGACTGGGCCTCGCTTGTGCCATGCTTGGGCAGCTTTCCTCGACGCGTTCACGTCAGTATGCCCTGCTGTGGAATCGATGGCTGTGGCACTGCCCTTCAAATGATGTCTGTGCCATTCAAAGCGAACAATGTGATGGATGTGGAGGCAAGATATGGACCTTACCTCGAAGCTCATTTACCAGGTTGCGCAATTCACGTGGGGCACCATGGGGATGTGAATTCAATCAACATCGATGAGTTGGAGAGGCCGGTTGACCTGTTGTGCTCCGGACCACCCTGCCCGCCGTGGGCAGGAAATGGGTCCCACGGCGGCCAAATGGACATGAGAGCGGAGGTCTTCCTGTCAGTTGTCAGGATGGTCATCGCATTGGCCAAGTCGGGCGAGCTCAAGGCAGCAATTTTGGAGAACGTGCGCGGAATTTGCAACAAGCTTCCTGGCCAGCATGAATCCTTCCTGGACCAGATGCTTTTCATTCTCCGGCAAGAAGTCCCAGAATTCCATTGGGATAAGGTGGAACTTTCTGCCTGTGACTACCTGCTGGCACAGCAGCGGACCCGTATCTTTCTGAGAGGTCTAAGGACTACGATTGCAGCTGGAATCCCTGCACCGCTATCACCATTTGGACGACGTGATTTGAGTGAGTTCTTGGACCACGGCCTTGAACCAATTGACACATCCACTTTGACTGAGGTGATGCGAAAAAACCTAGAAGATGCTGAGAAGGACGTCAAAAAGATGGTGAAGGCTGGGACATACAAGGAAGGCGACATCATTGTGATCCCTCTGGACAGGTCCACAGGGAAGGTTTACCAAAGGAAATGCACAGTGAATATCGTGCCGACTCTCACTACAACAAACAGGTATCTCTTCATCACATCGGTGAACAAGGGGAATTCCAAGAAGGGCTTCCATCGTTTCTTACATCCTTCAGACCCTTGAGCATTTCATTAGACACGCATTTTTGGGGGTTCAGGACTAAAAGGGTGATAGAGACAGCGACAAAACAACTCAGCACATATACAGATATCACCGACGGATGCTTAGTCAGAAAGCACAGGAAATGAATATAACTAAACAAATTTTCAAATATGTGTATATATATGTATATGTTAATCATAGATATAATCATATAGTGTGTAAATATATCTATGCAATGCTTTTGATATTCAATTGGCAATCTAGGAAAGGATGGTGCTGCAGGGCTTTTCAAAAGATGTCCTTGCTGGTGAACCGGATACCCTGCGGGTACAAGGTTCAGGGAATGCGTATCCGGTGCCACTGATGATTGCTGTGCTGCATCCTATTTTGGATGTAATTCGCCTGCATCTCAAGAAGACAACCATGGCGCTGGGATTGCGGTCTGATGCCTATTTGACAGCTTGTGCCAACTTTGACAAGTACATGAAGGAGTGCGCAGTGAAGGCGGCAGCTGCACAAGATACCAAAGCCAAACCAATGAAAAAAGTGAAGCCTATGAAAGTTTTGAAAGCTATGAAGGCCATGAAGGCCATGAAGAAGGCGAAAGAGAAGTCGCTGGCCAGTGCCAAGAAGGTCACTGGAAAAAGCAAACGATCCAATGCACCGCGATCCAATGCACCGATGCGATATCGCTTCATGTCATCGTCTTCGAGCTGAGCGGGTTCCCAAATTTAAGCAAGGCTCGCTTGCTGGCAAACATTTGCCTCAATGGGATGGAGACAGCTTCTATAGAGAAAAATGGGCCTTTTTGCATTCAAGTAGATTGAAATCTTACGCATTGTGTTTCTTCGAACACAATGATTTCTGACATTGCCAAACGACTCCGCAACATTTTTAGGATTTGTATTGAAGGCTCGCCTCTTTTTCATTCACCATGGCCAGCGCATTAGACAGGCTTTCAGATATGCTGGGTTTTCTGGCCACATTGAGGCAATTCACAAGTGACAAGGATTCAACTGATATGCAACAGCGACTACTAAAAGGTTGCTTGGTTGATATTCGCCAAAGCCCTGGTTTTTCTCCACTGGAAGGCACGAACATGCTGGAAAAGGTTCATGAAGCAAAGCTTCCTGAATGGATGAGACAGGACATTTCGAAATGCATCCAGGAGATGGTGATGTCTTCGGTACAAGAACCACAAACTGGAGGAAAAAAAAGAGGGTGTGTATGCAAAGAAATTTGCACATTTACAACTATTTCACTGCCGGTGAGTGGGAAACATTGAAGAGCCAAAGGCACACGATTGGGACAAAATTGGCGTTGCTGAGCAAACGGTGTGCTTTGCTGGGTTTGACATCTCCTTCGGAGCCTACCTATGTCATGTGCATTGCTATCCTTGTGTTGGCTAGTCATCAAGAATGCGCGGACGAGTTCACCTATGAGGTTTCCAACGGCTTTGGAATCTTGAGTGACTTTAAGCACGTGTTGAAAAATGTTTGCAAAGGAGTCACACACAGTGGACTGCAGGTCTACCCAGATGACCCCGCAAAGCTTCCTGATGAAATCAAAAAGCATGCTTACCAAGAAGGTACACCTGCGAAGTGTCCTTTAGACATCATGACCCTGCAGAGATTGTGCAACGATCTACCTGCAAGGCGTACCCATACCGCAGTCTCTGGGGGCAACAAGGGTCGCACTTCAACAAGAGACGAGTCTTTCAAGACTTGGTTTGCTGATATGTTGATGCGAGGGATGGCCAATGGCCATGGGAAGCAGTACAATGCTCTTCCAGGTTTCATGATGTTGGACCACAAGCAAACAAAAACCGGGAAAGCGCCACAGCTAGCTTTGGAGGATGGTGATGAGGAAACTCAAGAAGAACAGCAGCCAAAGGTTATCCCTGCGCAGGCCAAAGCAATCGATGCGATGGCCGCTATGATTGGAGACCAATTGGCTCAGAACAAAAACAACAAGAAACAAAAGAAAGCCGAGGATTGTGATGATGAACCAAAAGCCAAAAAACAAAAGAACAGCACGGAAGAGAAAAAACCTGAGACCGAGACAACACTCAGTTTTCCAGGGATCAAAAAAAGAGATCCGATGCGTTCTGGTGTGGCTGTGATTTATACCTGCCCGAATAGCAGCAGCTGGCGAGTGAAAAAGGAAGGTGAAAAAAAGGACAAGTCCTTCAGCTGGAAAGGGAAACCAGCCAAGGAGGTTTGGCCACGCGTGGTGGACTATGTGCGCAAGTTGAAGTGATGGCAGAGGCTCGCCCTGCTGTCAGGAACTGCTGGGGGGACACGCGGAAAAAAAGTGCGGCGATTATGCTTTCAGTGTCCACGCATGTGTCTTTGAAAACAAAAAACGAAACAACAAAACGCAATTTCTGGGCGAGCGGGCCCACAGAAAAAAAAACGCACACATGGTCAGCAAGTTTGGTGTGATTGATTTTTCGGCGCCCTGTTCCATAAATAATGCCAAAAATACTTTCAAGTTTTGGGTGGGCGAGCCTCACCTCAAAAAAAATGCAACCGAACCAAAAAAAACAACCTTTAAACAAAAAAGGGGGCAGGTTAACGTGGGGAACTTATAACTAACTTATAACTTAGGTTTCACGTGGAATATTTTTGAAGATATATCTTATACTTATAAATTCTTAAGTGGAAAACTCGTTATAGCATTCCTGCCAGAATCTCATCCCAGGTGTGGAAGAACAACGATAAGTTCTTGTCTCCTTGATATTCTAGTTGGTAGAGGTGCATTGAAGTATATAAGACTTCCACATTTGATGTTGTCTTGAAATTCATAAGGATCAGGGCTAGGACCTCTCTTCCCTTTATGAGGCTTGATGCTCTCCCTTTTGCATTGATCCTCGTCCTCAACTTCATAGCTACACCCGAACCATCATCTTTCGCATCCATGACGACCTTGGTAAGAGCTAGGCCGAGTTTGGCATCGATTGAATGGAATCTTTGGTCTCCTGAGTCGACAAACTTGTCCGGATCAGGATCGTCCATGGCTTCTTTGATCCAGTCGATCCAGGGCTCTTGATCTGAATCATTGGCCGCAATGATGATCGATTGAATGAGATTTGCCTTCCATAGTCCAAGATCATTGATCCTGGGCCATGACGGAACGTTTATCTTTGATTCTTCCTTCCTCGATACTTTCATGACTGTAGAGGTTGCCGGTGCAAGATGAGATGAAGAGGATGCCTCTGCTTCTGAAATCTTGTCCCTCAATGATTTGTTCGCCTCGGATAGCTCAATTGATTTCTCCCTTTCCTCGGCGTACTCATTGTGGGTCTCGGCATACCATTCATACATCTCATCTCGGCTCTCTGTCATTTCATTGTACCCGTCCTTGTAGTGCTTCGCCTCCTCTTTTGCGTTCCGAATCTCATCTTCCTCGGACGCGTGGGTTGGTAACCCGCGGTCTCTGGAACTAGGACGCTTGCTGTACCGAGAGACTATGGGTGCCATTCGTGCTTCTGCTTTTAGTTTCGCATTTTCCATAATGACATTCTTTGTCTCCTTCTGGCTTTCCAATAGTGCATTCTCCAGTTCTCTGATCTTCTGTTGAATTTCAGCACCATCATCGCCGAACATAGGAGCTCTCATCATATTCTCTCTTTTCAGCTGTGCGTTGGCTTCGGATAGAGCGAGGTTGACGTCTTTCAATTGTTGTCGTTCACGGATGGAACTTTCTAGGACTTCGTTGTTGAATATTTCTCCTTTTGCGATAACCTCCTTTGCGACGTTTGCTTCGTATTCATGGTGGCTCGCCTTCATTTCTGCCATTTCTTTAGCAGAGACTTCAGTCTGGCATATAAACATCTCCATCCTCATGCCCACTTCCATCTCTCCTATCTCCGCTCTCGCGTTGAGTTCAGCTCCACGTGCCATAGCTAGTTGACCTCGTAGATGATCAATAACCATAGCTTCCTGATTGCTCTGATCCTGAGACGAGTGAACACTGTGTTGAAGACGTCTTTCCCTGATCTCACTGTTCCATTGTTCTTCTCTCTGGTGTTGGATCACCTCGTGCATGTTGACATTCTCATCCTGTAGCGCAATCATTCTAGCTTGTATCTGGTCAGCTATTCCGACGAAGGCTGTGTTCTCATCCTGAATGGCTTTTGATCTTCTATTGATCGCCAATGAAGATTCATTCTGTTCTTGGATGTGTCCAATTGCTGCTTGAAGCTCTTGGGACATTCTGTCCTTCGTTGCTTTCACAGATTCAAGCTCTGAATGTTCTTGATGAGTTTCTTGTGCAAGCTCTTGATATCTCATGTAGATATGTTCAGCTGTCGATTCCGCCAAGCGTAGCTTGTGTTCGAGCTCTTCAATTCTTATTGTCGCTCCTTCATCTTCCTGTGTCATCTCTTGTAGATGTTCCTGCATCTTCCTGTTGTAGTCAGACATTTGCCTGAACTCCACTTCAGCCTCGCGGTGTAGTCGTGAGTATCCGGCTTGGATGCATTCATATTCTTCATGAAGAAAATTGTATGCGTTTCTCGCCGATCTCAATTCTTCACCCAGCTGAATCTCTCTTCTTTGCTCTTTTGTTCCTCTATCATCGTCACGTCTCTTCTCTATACTCCTTCTTGGGGATCTCGCGGTAGACGTTATAGGCGATGTAGATCTTGTTGTAGCTCTCATCGATCTTCTTGGTCCTACGGGTGCAAGATCGGTCAGATTCCGAGCCGGTGGCACGGATCTTTCCGAGATTTGTGACCCAGTAGGCATAGTGATAACGTCAGCATTTGCTGATGAATCAGTACCCATTGTAGAGTCTGGTGACGAAATGGTGTTGGGACCACCAGGAGCAGCGAATGAATAGGGTTCGCTTCCATTTCCTCCTGAGCTTGACATTGCAGGTTTCTGTAATGACTAGTCTTGTTCTTGGTCTCGTGTAGCTCGTACGGCTATAAAGAGCGCGTACGGCTGATAACCTGCGAGTGGATCTTAATCAGCGAAGTTTGAAGCTATCACTGACGGTCCATAAGCGGCGTAGCGTCGGAACGGAAACCGCACCTTTTCTAGTCGCTTGATCCTTGAGCCAAAGTACATATGGTATATATATGGGTTTGTATTTTTTAAGGTTCCCGGGCCGGGATGTTTGACTATGGGGTATGCTTCGGAGGTATGCTTCGGGGGTATGCTTCGGGGTATGCTTCGCGCAGTGTGAAGACTAAAGTAGTAGCATTTCCACAGGGTATGCTTCAGGGTATGCTTCGGGGGTATGCTTCGGGGTATGCTTCGCCTAAGTCGAACATCCCAGCCCTACATAAACTGGACACCTTAAAAAAAGACAAGCCCATATATGTACAAGTTGCACTGTACGTGTCGCTGCACTTCCATTCGCAATAATCATAGACAACAAAGCGGGCAAGGGACAAGCAATGTGACATCCTGCCCCAGTCCTCCTTCTGCTGCTTCATGATTTCAAACTCTTCTTTGGCAGACCGAAGCTCCTGGGACGTGTAGCTAAGCAACAGCTGCAACTTCATCTTTCCTGGTCTTGATCGTTGCTTGTCCGAAGTTCACACACAAACACACACACACACACACACTGCACCACCATGTGTCCCCAAGAACTGCTGGAATGCTCAGCTTTTGCCTCGAGTTGCTCCGAGATGACCTGGAGGTGTCCCTCAGCTTCAGCCTTCCAGGAGTCCACTGATGCTTGGCACGCTTCGAGTTCCTGCAAGAACGTGGGAACTCAACCGTGCTCTCAGGTGAATTCTTTAGGTGGCATCGCTTTTTGGGCTCGCTTCGGCTTTAGCTTGGTTTGGCATAGTTTAGCTGTTCGACATTGTTTGAAATGATCCCAGAAGGCCAACAAAGTTGGCTTTTGATCCGAGCCTTATCTTGTCGGGACATCACGGCCAAATTCTTTTGATACTTTCTCTTGAAGCATTCCAACTCCTCTTCAGCCTGTCAGGAGTAGGCATAATTCACTCCCAAGACCCTGAAAGATCATGAATGGCCTCGATTCGCTTCGCTAAAGCTGCCGCGCTCTTCTCATTTCCCTGTTTCTTGCGCAGCTCCAGTTCTGAATAGCACTGCTCCAACTCCTGCCAAGGAGAAAGATCTAGAGAGCAAAAGGACAAAGGACCCACTCCCCCAGTTTGTCCCATGTGAATGCTTTGCGTTGCTTCCACACACCAAGCCTGAGCTTGCTGCGACAGCAAGAGGGCATTGTTCTCCACCTCCTTCTTCCATCTATTTAGCTCCTGGTGAGTGACACAGAAACTGGCGTCCTTGCTCCTAGTATATAGTAAGGCCAGGAGCCCCTAGTAGCGTCCTTGCTACTAGGAGCATGTGGCTGGTCCATTTGGGTGTGCAAAGACTCAGTCTCTCTCCCGGCTCCAGGGTCTGCATTGCAATGGTCGCTGCAGCCTTCTCTGCTTCCAGCTTGTTGTGGTCCAGTTGGTCTTGGCATTGGAGGATCTCCTCTAGAAGTTGAGAGGATCAACCTGGATCAACCAACCCCAGCATACACATCTACGGAGATGAAACAAAGCTGGCAGCAGTCGGTACTTTTTGCATTTTGTGTTCATATGTGTTCATACCAGGTGACTCTTTCAGCCTCAGAGTGCCACTGCAACAAGTGGAATCACGGATACAAGTCGTATGTCATGACAATGTGTGTATATATAAATATATTATAACTGCTGAAACGAGGAATCCTAATGGCGCTGAATGATCACACAAACTGGTCTTGCTGCCCCCCCATTCTGTTACCTTGCTGGATAGCAGTCCTATATAATTACAAATCCTTTCAAGTAAACCGTAAACTTGTCATTTCTTCCTTCACTTGCCCAGCGAGTTGGGGAAGGAGAATCGAAAAGACATCAACGACAGGTCCCAATGTCCAAGCAATAATTTGAACACATATATAGGACTCGTGGCCGACAATTCCGTCGTTCAAAATCAACCGCAAAACAGGTACTCGACATCTGGCCACCTGTCAGCTGCAAGTCTCCTCCACCTGCTCAGAGACTATGTTGGCCTTCTTTTCAACTTCTGACTTCCACTTTTGGAGCTCAGCTTCCAAACCGCTACAGGTTATTTGGTGCGCCTCAACCAATGTGGCGACGTGACTCTGAAGCACACAGAAACAGTCATAGTTAGGCACAGCCACACCAACATGTTCAATACGCTCGGAGAATACCTACTAAATGTTTACATATGTTCACATTATATATAAAGTAGTTGAACCTTCGAACAACCTTGGACAAACAAACAATTCAGTCGGATGCTAGTTTGTACTTTGACCTGACCTTCGTGCGCAAGGGTTCAACGAAATTGGCCATCACCTCAAATGACACCATACGATATACTCCCACTGTCTGCCGGCCTCTTTCGATGACTGCAACTCCTGACGCCCCCCTTCTTTCGACGGTGACAAAACCAAAAAAAGGCAAATGGAGGCAGGATGAGGCAGGCAGGGAATGGAGTGAGGAGGGTGATCAAAGGTGAGAAAATTATATTGAGGAAAGAAAAACATGTGGAAACGAACCGAAACATAGAAGCCGTTGGGAAAATACAAGAAACACCACGCACGTCGTCTCTTGAATTTGTTTCATATTGTTCTTTGACTTGCGCGCGTGATCCAACGAGTTCTGAAACTGATGATCCCTGGTTTTGGATGGTACAACGGTACAACTCAAGCAAGACGTAACGCGACCGCCCCAAGGAAACGAGCGACTGCAACACTGTCCTGCAATAAGTTAGGCACCTGCCAAACCGACGCATGAGATGCCCCCCCGAAGCGATCGTTGAGTGGAAAATACCGTTCTCGGAAGCAAGTCGACTACAATTTATGTTATAGCGGCCCAAAAACTGAAACGCCCTACGCGGACGTCTAAAACATTTTTTCTCAAGCAGTTCGAAGATGGGCTGCATTATGCCCACTAAGTTAAGCAACAATCATGCAATCCACCATGGTCATGTATAGGCTAGGTTTCCTGACACCCTTCCACAGTTTGAAGATCTTGTCGTCTTCAAATTTCATTGCAAGCATTTACATTGCGTCAGCCCACGTTCGTCAGCAACAGCTGCAGTGATAGCACGAAACCCATGGAACTCCCTTCAAATTGAACCACGAGGTACCACAGGTTTCTTTGTTGTGTTTCTCGACACACACCATGTGAGATCTGCGCTGCGCCTCACTGTGAGGATCTCTGTGGCTATGTGACACCTGTGGCTATGTGAAACCAAATTCGCAGAGGGTCTCGGGAGATCTCGTCTGCCTTTTCTTCCTAAGTCACACCTCGTACCATTTGCCTTGTCACCGTCAGCTTCTTCCTGAGCAGACGTTCCAATGACCACAACGTCGCCAACACCAAGCCCCTCCGCATAGGCATTAGTGAAGACAGGATAGAGCTCCTGGAGCCATCCAAGTCTTTCGTGCCTTAATCTGCGCCTTTAATGTGTTCTCCCGAAGATGTTTCATTTCCTTATGGAGCATGTATTGTACCAGAGCTGCAGCTCCACACTTAAGTTACCCGACGTTTTTCTCTGAGTGACCCCTTTTGTTGCCGACGAGTCTGTCAATATGTCCATAGGGCATCTTCGCTCGAGCTGTTTGCATGAGGACTTCACGCGCAACAAGTCCTGACCCTGCATCTCTCCTGAGCTTCGTCTGAGCTCAAGGGGACTCTGCTATGTCTTGCGCAGCTGGTTTCCAAAAACTGCGAACCATACCCGATGGCAACGCTCCTCTCACAGAGCTGAATCTAATTGTCGACGCCTGTCCATTTCATCATAAAGTCCTTAGCCTTGCATATTTCTGATCGTCTACCCAACTGAAACCCATACATGCACCATCACGCCATCTTAACTGTGTACCATGATCTTATCAAGTGCGGAGGCTTTCCAAGGTTCCTTCCGCTAAGGAGTCATCACTCATCACGTCAAGTCATTGAAACCATGTGGTTTCAGCGCCTCGGTGACATAGGTTGACCATTGTCGTGATGGTCACGATGCTCCACAAGCGCCTTCCTTGATTTGCTCAGTGGCCAATCCATACCATTGAACAAGTCATGGGCCGGCTGAACAGCAACGGCGCAGCGCTTGCAGCGTGAAAGAAGGCAACCGACACATAGCCAATCAGTCAGGCGATTGCATTCTCCATGTTTTTGCCGCGGCTGCAATCGACAGGATAGTGGAGCGAATCCACAGCGGAGGAGTTTTTGCGTTAGACTAGACATCTCGGTGTGATGCGAACGGATCGTTTGGCAATGTTTGCCTGGCAACTACCCGCCACCACTGCGCGATCTTTAGTCCTTTTCTTTTCACTTCCTCTAAGGTCGCGTCATTCTTGACAATGTGATCCCCCTTCCTTGCCCAAGGCGAACCTTCTCTTCTGGAAGTTCTTCGCCTGTTTTCTTGTCACACGCTGCTTCCGACGTGGTCCACTCTAGCTATTATCCACCGGGCTTATCATGAAGCGTTTCCAAACCGCCAATCGCGTGGCTCATCGTTTTAAGTTTTAGGCATCAATTGCTCCGAGAACTTCCTCGCATGGCCTCCCTCCAGAGTGGGACGGCCCGCCCCCGGAAGAAGAGCGGCGTGGTCCGTATCCGTGTAGTTGCAATGTGTCTGGAGCGGTGTGACCTGTCCACCGCCATGGATCTTGGACTTCTCATCAGACATCAGCTTCTTGAATCGGGCTCTACATTGCTTTGAGCGAGGCCTCGTTGCACATGAGTGTAATGTAAGCACCTTCTTAGCTGGTCGCATCTTTGCCCTTATTCAAAAGCAGTATGGGCACCGTTGGCCCAATGTCCTTCAAAAAGCGACGCTTGCCTTGCGCGGGCTCTCACAGGCGACACTTGCATTGCACAGGCTATGACCGACAAATGCTTGCCCAAAGCTTTCCTTGCCCAGCGCCAGACTTGGGTTGACACTGCTGCCCTCACACGAGATTCAGAATCGAGATGGTGCATGTGGTGGCCGTGGCCTGGCACAGGACACCCGGACCCTCGCAATTCCTTCAAGCCTCCATCCTTTCACCTGTTTTGGAATTGCCAGTGCTTCCTCAACACATAAGTCTTGACACTCTGAATCTTCACCAAAACAGACTTCGCAATATCCTTGCTCAGTCTAGGGAAGGCCGCCCCCAAAGGCATGCCTTTGTATTGCTGTTTCAAAGCCAGTGGGTTCCCCCCACATCTTCTTCTGATCCCACAAACAAGCCTTCATTGAAAGTTTTCGATGGTGCACTGCAGCCCGTCTTTTCTGTCGTGCTCGCATTGCTTTCTGGACTATAGGGGGGCTGAGCGTAGTCGAATTCTGCCATGTGGTATCACTAGCTGTGGCTGCCTTTTGAGCGCTCGCGGACTTTGAGGATTCCACACTGGGAGGTGATTGGGATCGAGCTTGTTCTTGGGCAGGGCGCTGTTGTGACGGTGCTGAGGATGATCTTTTGACCTACGACCTACCACTCCAACCCAGAGATGGATAATCAGGTTCACGCAGCAGACCTGGAACAAAACTGGTGAGGAAGGAGCTATGAACAAGTCCCGACAAGCACACGAGCCGGCTGTCCTGATCAGGTGGCCGGCGTTCCTTCTTCCTTCTCGGGCCCCTGTGGCTCTGGCCTCTCTGCAGCCGTTGCAGTGGCAGGGCTAACCGCTCACTGCTAGAGCCGAGGCTCCGCTACCTGAAGAATGGGCTGGCTGCATTACGCCCCTTATGTTAAGTAACAGTCACGCTAGGCTTGCTGACAAAGACGGCTTGACACCAAAATTCTGTCAACTTCCGGCCCGGGCTTCACACCGGCCAACCACTCTAGAGCGGAACAGGGACGGTGTGTTGATAGTCCGATGAGCGCTCGGCGATGTAGATCAGCCGTCGCTTTACCAAGACATTTCCCAAAAATGAACATATCTAGATGTTTTAATATTTAGCTTCGGATTCGGACCATCAAGATTCCTTTCGTGGGAAAAGCCTTGCCCAGGATTTGGCTGTGGCTTGATCCCTGCTGGTCCCTCCGTGGACGCTGCTTTAAAGTCTTTATATAATTTTATATACGCAATTTTTAGCTACGGCCCGGGCCTAAACAGCGAAAACAGCAGTGTTGAGGGGTCTCCAGCTGTACTTTATTTATGCTCACGCCCAAAACAAATGGAATTTATTGGGCCTCGACAAACAATGACCACAATGTAGTGCGTTAACCCGGGTTGTATGGAGCTATTTAGTAGGTTAAGGTCTCGTTCGTTAAGGAAATTCACCAGCCAATTAGTCTAGTCTAACCATCTAACCAACTAAGAACGGCCACGCCGACCCCCGTGGCGGCCACGGACGAAAGCCCATGCAGCTTTCCGTTGCTCACTTGAACTTAAACGTGGCACCTTGTCGGTTTTCAGTTCATCCAGCTCCTTTCGACAAGCATCACGCTCCTGATAGCTTCGGCGAGGAAAACTCGGGTCGTGTAATGATGCAAACTTTGCAGGCATACGTTCATTCAAAACATCTTGGACACACAGAAAATTAGTGTGTAAAAATGCATCCAAGCTTTCATTGTAAGATTTCTGCATGGTCGGCCTTTGCTAGATTGATGGATGCCAGGCTCTTTTTTAACTTGCACCAAAACAGTGTTCGAGACGTCACAACGCGTGGCAGAAGGGAAACATCAACTTAGTCCCGCTTAGTCCTAGTTCTATCCAAAGAATTGAGGATCTTCATCTCTTTAGTCCGACTACCCAACAGCAGGATGTTTCGTTCAAACGCATCTCCTTAATTAAGTCTTGTCAAAGCGACTGTGAGGGCTGCACACATCCGCCTTACCTTATCCAACGGCTGACAGGTTTCTTAACTTGCAAAAACCAGAACTGAGGAGGTTCAGGTCCTGGGTCATCCAGCCCGGCCAGAATTCAGTTCAGTTGTCGCGTGTTATCGCAGGATATCTCTCCACATCTCTCCACAATGTCCTCTTCGTTTTGTGAGGCAATGACGGCCACTTCGCCAAGCTCCTCCCGCAAACGACTCACTTCCTCCATGCGCTGCTCCTGCGGAAGTCCACGGCGGTGTGCAAGCGTCACTCTTCCAGGTTGTGTCATATTTCCGTATATTTCTGTCCCTCACCCGGCAAGTACTCTGCAACCTTTGAAAAAGGAACGATAGGCGTGAGGGGTTACCGTAGTCCCGCCGGGTAGCTCGACTTTCCTGTGGCATTGCAAAGATTTTTGCAAAGCACAGAAGGTTAGATTCCTGCATGCAACCAAAGCTTCCGACTTGCTGTGGGATCGCCAGAGATAACCACACATCCAAATCCGTGCTAAAAACAATATCAACATATATCAACCAATAATGCCCAAACTGCCGTGAGTGAAGCGGCACGAACCATCACAAACAAATACCACATCATGTCACATAATGGCATAGGATAGCACAGGAAAATGCTTGATCAACGACAATCGGTTGTTGTTGCCCACTAAAAAATCCGGGGAACAAATGCGGCCAACGACTAGACCGGCATCATGTCCGCTTTTCTTTCCCAAAATCGCACTCCGGTGTCTCTCGGAGGGCATCCAAGGCCAGCAGCTGGTCCAATTCTTGCCGTGCGGCATCCCGCTCCTCCACAAGGGCTAACTAAAGCAGCTAAATGTACACCGCTGCAGCGAGGTTTCCTCTTTTAGGCTTGAGCATCCAGGATTTGCTCTTTGCCACAGATCCCACCGACTTTGTTGATCTTGTAAGGTCTTTTCATATCTTTTCATGAGTGAGTTTGAGTTGCAGGACTCAGGACTCTAAGGTTGAGCAAATGAATGCAAATGAGGATTGCAAATGCAGTGGGTTTGCAAATCCATAATCTTAACCCATATTCGTTTGATTCAGCTCAGCAGTTTGTGGTGTATATGTATATGGCTTCACATGGCTATAGTTACTATAGTTACTTGTTGAGTCTTGTTGAGGATGAGAATTAGCAACACTTTTAGCCTACGACTGACGCAACTTAAATGACTCCAAAGCCTGGGTCATGGCATCGACCTCAACCTGCAGACTTTCGACCTACAGTGGACATGACCAGCTTTGGTTTTGGAGGAGTTTTGGAGGTAAGGATGGATGGTGATAGCAAAGCTGGGGCACCAAGAAAATAGAAACACACACCACATCACCCATCTCTTTAAGTGTGCTTGAGTTTCAGAAAGGGTATTATTCCCGAGGGCCTGCGTGGGCTGCAACCAACTCCACCAACCCTGTCCTACCACAAAAACAACATTCAGTCGAGGAGGCATCCTTCAAGTCCCACATGCTTGACCTACGACTCTGCATGAATTTGTTACTATACATGTATAATTATTAATATACTGTACGTACCAAAAACAAATCAGCCAAGCTGCTGCCAAGACCTCATCTTTCAAACGAGCAACTTGATTCCTGGACAGCCGCAACTCCTCCAGTAAGGTCAGCATGACTGTGCGCGACTTCAAATGTCCATACAGCACCGTCTATCAAACAAATATCAAAAAAACAAATACTGTAATTATAAAGCTTGACACAAGTGCACTTATCATGTCTGAGTTTGCAGCTTACAGTAAATGCATAGTAGCTGAACTCTGAAAAAGGTTGGATTCTCAATTTCTCCGTTTAACCAGGAAACAAACACTTGGCGCATCACTACTCGAGCTCTTCTGGCGAAACGAGAAGACACACGTCTAATTTGAAGAGAGTAGGCAAACATGTCGTAGCTTACAAATCGTCCTCCGTCAATCGCTGCACATCCTGTGGCCGGTGCTGCACACAACCCTTTCCAACGACGACCATAAACAATTGCAGCAACCCTATACAGTAGTTAGATGTAATTAGATTTAGATATTTCTCGGTAAGCCTCTAAACTCCAAACTGAACCAGCTGAAAGCATCCGACACACACTTTGCGAGCATATGTGCCAGATCGTGCCACTTGACCTAAGCCACGTATGTACAAAGCATCATAAACCAGTCGCAGAGGCAACTGACATGCGCCTCTTCCGTCAAAAGAACAAAAGTAAGCAGGCACAGGGAGCAATGGCAATGCTACTGCTACTGATCCCCAAAACAGATACAGTAGAACTGAAAAGCAACTGACAACTGGGAGGTATGTCTTTACTTTGATTGCAGCGGAAGCCATTCATGCATTGTACTCCTACAACAGGCAAACATCCACTACATAATCCTGCATCTAATCAGTCCCTGGTAGTTTGGCCATTCTGAATTCGTCAGGCCTCTTCCTTCTCTGAGAGCAGTAGGGTGCCAGCCACTTCTGCTGCGTTGAGGCGGTCCCTCTCCACTTGCAGCTCGTAGAACTGGCCGAGAAGCAATAAAGCAATTGACATTTGAACATGGAAAGCCCTTCAATGTACCATTTGCATTTCCCACTTGCCAATCGGCCAGACTAATTAATGAGTTGTATATCTATCATCTATCTATATAAACTCATTCAGGGTCGTTGCCGAGTGCATGAGCACAGCATCTGTCAGACTTGTATCGTATAATGTTGGATTATGTTGGATTAGGTTAGATTATGTCAGGATTGTCATGGGTTTGAGACTGAGTGACTGATATGTTGTTACAAGAGCACCAGGCCTCCTCTATGGGTGCCATTGCCCGATCAGCATGGAGCATGTCAGCCTCTATGCGGCACTGCTCGAGCTCCTGACAACAGCACCAGTTGGGGGTCGTGGTGGGTAGTCTTCTATTGACAATAGCTAGAGTCTCAAAATATGTCAGTGATAGGTGGCACATGCAACAATGCTTTTAATTGACATAGCTGCTTCCGTGACTCCCAGCATGACCCTTGCCATGTGGGATCTTGCAAAATGTCTAATCAGTACAATCCAAGTCAAGTGGAACGTCATCAGTGTCTCACTGAATCTTTCAAATGATGGTTTCGCGAGGCATGGCTGCCAATGCAGCCGCGTACTTGCCAGGCACACACTTGTCCGCGCACTCCAAGGCATGACGGCACTTGGAATGCACTGCACAGGAGGCCGCCTCAAAAACGGTTCTAAGAGCAATATCAAGCGTACTGTGATTGTTTGAGTCAAATCTGAGAATCATTGCTTGTTTGACACCGATCAGAAGCATCCATTCTTTTGAGTCGAGGCAAAGAACAAAAAACATCACAAAACCAAAGAAACTTGGCCTCAACACCACAATGCAGTGCAGCGCAGGTCTTCTCTGGGGGGAATCCTGGGCAATGCACGCGCATGCACTCCATGAGTGAGGAGAAGTGCTCAGCTTCCGCTGTCTTCGCCAGAGGCTCCGTACACTTCAGCTCACACATAACGCCATGGCGGCAACTGGAGGAGAAAAGGCATTTGGCCAGATTGCTGGTGCAATTTCCCAGCACGCAACTGGGCTTGGGCTGCAAAGTAAACTCGTCCAGGGGGCAATTGTCGCTGATGCAAGCAAGTGTCTCATCAACAGTTGCACCCAGAAGAACATCTTGCGTCTGTGGGGTGGCACGCAGCATCGGGGTGGTTCTCTCAGTCTCAGGCTCGACGATGCAAGCATCCTTGTCTTTCCCCGCAAACTTGGAAGTCTCAACATCAAGCTCGTAGGAGTGGAAGTCATGAAGCACCGGCACACAGCCATCTCCTTTCCCGCAGTAAAGGTTGCGGAGATTGCAGTAATTTGTTGAGAAATCCTTGATCGAGAAAATCTGCGACTCGGAGCAAGCGTTGATTTCACAGCTTGGAAAGGAGTTAGCTCGATCCACAAACTCAAAGATCATCTTGTCCGTGAAGAGCTTGTTGCCGGTGACACGCTCCAAATCGAACCTCAATGGCCCCTCATGCTGCAAGGAGTAGGTGCCTCCATTGTGTGGGTCGTGCCACTCTCCTGTTACACGAGCCTTGATCTCCTGCATCACATCCTTGGACTTGGTCCATTCAATAGAGCAGCTCCACTATCTGTTAAAAAATGGCAAACATGTCTGCAAACTTGAAACAACTGATTTCTGCAGAATTCTTTGATGATATCAGTGAATCACAGTGATATGATTAATATCAATTTTCAATCATTCTACATCTGACATGCATGTGATGATGTATTTGACTGCAAGGATCCTGGCAACTGGCATTCACAGAGGCCTCCACCTCGGCCCATGCGTGTACCGGGCTCCAGGAGCCAGGGCATGTAAAAGCGGAGGCCACTGTGGGGATCAATGAGGCTACGGCAGCGACACGCATGGCTCGACTCGCGGGGATGCAAGTGCTCGACACTGAGTTTCTCTCTTCGTTGAGGCAAAGCGGCAAAGCTCAGGGAGTCGGACATCCGTGAAGATGAGTGAAACGGATTGAATGGCTGGCTGCTAATGACTGCTTCTTTCTTATGCCAAAGTTTCTTCTTCTGCCATCAATTTCCGCTCTCCTCCTGCAAGGCCTGCAATTCCTGGGCTCTGCGGCAAGCAATGGTGTGAATAGAATCTGAGCACGTTGCATGGTATTCTCATGGAGAGGAGATTTGAGATTTGCAGCTAAACATTAATTTTACTCAAACGCATGATTAGCTCAAAAGCTCAGGATGCCCTCCCAGAAAAGTGTAACATCAGCACGTACAATTATATTATAATTGATTATATATATATGTTCAAAAACAAAGACGCGGCGGTCCGGCCGATGGCACCTCTTTTGTGCCTGAAAGGGCGCCCTGCGGATGCAAGTCGAGTCTGAAGTGCGAGGGAGGTGGCAGCTATTCCTGGGGTTCCATGCTCATGTCATGCTCGTGCTTCATGGGAAATTCACACCCCTCCTTAGCTGCCGCCTTCCTGGCGCGCCGTCCGGCACGGATCCTAGCCTTCTTGGCCAGGGCCTCCGAGCTCGGTGAGAGCTGCCAGCTGCCATCGTGCAAGGCTGCCAGCAGGGGCTCGCGCTCGCAGCCAACCTTCGTCAGGACGTCAGCCAACATCTGGCTTGTGTCCAGCCAGTGAGCGAAAGCTGCATCATCATCCTCGTAGGTGTTCTCACCGATCAGCTCTTTGATCTGCGCGACCAAAATGCGGACTCGCTTGTCCGTCGGTTGGCCACAGTCCTTGTTGAGTGTGCTTTCCAGGCTCTTAGCATCGGTCATGCAGAGGAGCTTGGACTTGGCGTACTCGCGCTCCAAGGTGTTGAAATCCTCAGTGGGGTGCTGGAACTCCATCAAGAAAGCGCGGACATACTCTCCAGCTTCACATCCAGTGAGGAATCCGTTGGACTCAGCTGCCAAGGTGCTCCGGCACACATGCTTGATGGACCCGCTGTAGGTCTCAAGCACAAACAAGGGAGTGGGGCCACCTTCACGAATCTCTGGCAGGGTGATGGTCACCACATAGGCGCACTGGCTCTTGAGACCCTCGGTGTTGGCGAAGCTGGAATCTGCAAAAACGCAGACCGCCACATGCCATGTTGCCTCAGAGGTCTCCTTGAGCATCTTGACCGTCTTGTTGAGGTTCACCACATCACGGATCTTTGGAGATCCTATCGACTGTGCGGCCATCGACACATTGACCATGACGTCAGGTCTGGTCTGACGCGCCGCCCAGCCAAGCTGCCCGATCAATCCTCGGAAGGAGGTGATTTCTTCTGGTGTCAGTGGGGCATTCACCATTGACCTGCGGTGGCGGTCAAGTGGCATGTAGTCCACGCTCTCAATGGCATCGAACTGGTCAACCTCAATGGTGTAGTCATCACCTTGACGGAGGTTCTTTCCACAAAAACGGAAGGCCTTGTGCTGGACCTTGAGGTGGATCTCTTTCTCCATGGAGGCAACGCTCTGCTCGTAGACAGCGCCAATGCCGGCGCAAAGCAAATCATCAACATGGGTGCAGAGGACTCCTTGGAGATTGCCATCAACAACCAGCTTCCAGTTTTGACATTCTCCATCCATGGGACTTCAAAGTCCTGAACAGCTTGCGCGCGTCCTTGGCGCCGTAGATGGAGCCGAGCGCACGGAAAAGATCGTGAGGGCTGACTCCTGGCGGTGGAGGGCAAGGAGGCTTCAACAGCAGCAGGCGACTGATCCCCTGCGATTGCAAGTATGCAGTTGAGGCATCGCACGCCGAGATCACCCATTGGTTCATCACTGCAATGGCGCAGATGAGGTTGAAGGACAGTAAGGAGGCCGTAGGGCTATCTGACCTGATTCCAGTGGGATTCTCTTGGCATCCCTGCACCACAAGCCTGCGCTTGGCTTGGAAGGGGAACTCCTTCTTGATCTGGGCATCGGACTTGCCGGTCTTCTTCTGCATGGCCTTCGCGAGAAGGCGTGGTTTGCTGTTCTTGTCAACGTGGACCCATCGAGTGCCGATGATCTGAGCATCTTCAGGGAGGTTCTCGATCTGGTCACGGGTCAGGATCTCCACAGCGCCGAACTTGGTCCAGGAATCCCATTCTTTCTGCATAGAGGCCTGGAACTTTTGGCGATCTTCTTCGTTGAGGTTCTTGAGGGAGATCTCAGTAGATGCGGCCTTTCCAGTGAGAAAGCAGTCTGCTGGAGATTCTGCGACCGGGAAGGTGTCGTTTTCTTCCTCCAATGACAGTTCAGCACCATACTCCTTCAAGATGTTGATCTGCTCATCATTCAGGTGTCGTAGTTGATGAAGCCGGATCGTGTAGGGCAGATCTGGACAGTTCCATGGAACTTCATCGGTGAAGTATGGACCTGGTGCCGGCTGGTACTCTGTCCGGACTGGACGGTACTGGCGCGAATCTAGCCGGTCTGGGTTTCGTAGAGCATCTTGTAGACGAGTTGAAGGTGCCGGCATTTCGGCTGCTTGTGGGAGAATTTCACTTGGCCGTCTTGAAACCTCTTGTGATGGAGGCGTGGACGGAGTTGGTGTCGACATTGGTAGTGGAGCTGGTTCAGGTTCAGCTGCGTCTCGTGGTGCCTGGTTCACGGCATCAAGTGCGCTCTGCAGCGTTGGAAGTGGCTGCTGTAGCATTGGTACTTGAGGATCTGATGGCACTTGTTCCGGTTGTTGACCAGGGACATTTGCTGCAGGGGCAGGTCGGCTGGCTGATGATGCGCCGCCACTGCCTTCTGGACTGAACTGCAATGCGGGTGCTTGATCTTGAAGAGGTACTGCAGCATGCCCTCTGAGGTCAGTGTAGTTTCGTGCTCCACGAACGGCAGCAGGGTGCATGATCTCTTCTGGAAGGAGATGTGCAGCAAGTAGTTCATCTTCACTTGCGAACCTCAGCTGTTCTCCAGTCACCAGTACCACGAAGGGGCCATAGCGAAGCCAGTATGCATGAGGTTGGCCGCCTTCAGTGAGAGGTTCTGGATCTTCAGCTCTCCTTTGATTTCTAGCTTCAATGCCGATCACACGAGCGGGGCCAAACCATCTGTAGTTTCGAGCGTGCCCTCGAGATTGGTGAGCTGCTGATCCTTGTGCACGGTAGAAGTAGACATAGCTCCCAATCGGATATGGGCCTCTTGTAGGCGTGGACTGATGTAGTAGGGCTCGTCGAACACGGGAGTCGTTGTCCAAACGGATCTGGGCCACGCGAGCGCTCTCTCGAATGCCAAGTGATCGGGCAAAGGCAGAAGTTGGGTCATTGGCTGCCTCGAGCAGTTCAAGCCTCTGTGCTTCATCTTCTTGTATAGTAGTGATCCGGGGATTCGGATCTCAGAGACTCCAAGGACCCATTGTGCAGGCGAGAAGCCATTGGATCGAGGAAGGGAGTTTCGAACTTGAGTGACAATCGTCGTGGCTGTGATCACGTCCTCAAGCCCTTGAAGCTGCATCTCGTGCACAGTCTTGAAGAAAACTTCCTTCCGTAGAGCGTTCTGCCAAGGTGCCTCAAGAGGAACGGTACTCCTTGAGGTAGTCACTGAACTGGTGGTAGTCGTCGGGGTTCATGCCGTGGTAGTCATGGACCATGTCGGAGTCATTGGCCTCAGCGAACTCGGACTGAGTGGGAGGGTTGTAGTCGATCTCCTGTACTGTGAGCGTCTCCTCTGGCTCGGTTGCATGTTCTGGGGAACAATCTTGAAGAGAGTCCATGTCAAAGTCCAGGAGGCTCACTGCCAAATGACCACGCGAGGTCTTGACCAGTGGGAGGTCAGTGACACCAATCTTGTTGAAACTCACGGTGCGTGCGCCAATGTTGATCACGGTCTGCAGCTCCTCCATGAAGGGTCGTGATAGTAGAAGAGGAAGGCTGCCTGGAGCTTCAGCGCTGTGCAGCTCACCATTGACCTTGTTGATGCCGACCGGAAAGATCTTGACAGTGTCACTTGCGATTTGGCCTCCAACACCCTTGAACGACTGCTTCTTGAGGCGTCTGCGTGGTGACAAGTTGAGCTTCTCGAGCTCTTCTTCGAACGCTTTTGCCCAATCGGTGCCATGCATGGTTCGGGTACATCCTGAGTCTAGGATGGCAAGTCCAGGTGGATCCTGGGAGCTCGTGGTGTAGGTTGTCTCAAGATCAAGTCGTTCATGATCGCTGATGTCCTGGTTGACCATGAGCACCTCAAAGTCATGAGGTTGTACCATCTCGGAGATGACTCGGGATGCCCTTCATGCATGCAGATCGGAACTCGGATGCACCTGTGGGCCACCATGTCGTCGGGATCAGTGGTCCTCTTCAAGGGAGAAGTGATGCCAGCCTTCCATGTCCTCATAGCACATCCATGTAGGAGACGGACACGCCCAAACAGGTAGAAGGCGAAGCGGTAGGTCTCCGCGAACATGATTCTCAAGGTCTGATGGCAGTACACTGACGCCTCAACGGAGGAAGCGATCTGAATGTAGGTGTATCCTTCATATGGAGTTCCGGGACCAAAGATTGCAGCGTCACTCGGAAGGGGTTGCAGCACATCATAGTCGTCCTCTGCCAAGGGCGGAAACGCAGGGAGATCTATGGTGAGATCTGCACTCCATAGGCCCAAAAACGAGGCTCTTGCTGTGCATCAGGTCGGATGATTCTTGCCGTTGACGGTGAGGAAGGTGATGAAGTCTCCTTTGACCTGCGGCTGGCAGGTGTTGTCGGTGCGCGAGGATAGCCGCGGGGAGGCTGTAGAGCTCGTCGATCTTCATCATCCTTTAGGGCTTGATCACGTACCCGACAGACACTTGCAAAGAGCTCACGAGATCGAGCTGCTGATCCCCATCTGGTGCACAGAGCAATCTGCACCAGGTAGCACCATAGCTGAGTGGCGTCCTTCCTCTTGGCGACGATGATGGTCTGGTTGCAATCCTTGTCCTTGCAGGTCACGTGACGGGTGTGACCGTTGGCTCCTCGATGGAATTCACGTTCATTTCCACCAAAATAGGAGCTGTGCTCGCAAAGCTGGGTGTCTTTCAGCACCATCAGCACTTCATGCGCTGGAGGAGAAATGTAGGTGAAACATGCTCCAGGTGCAAGCCCATCGTCCTTGTAGATGCGCTCGATGGTGTTCTTGTCCTGGATGTGGTTGCCAGAACCAGTAGGAGCAAGTGCTGGTTCATGCTTGTCATTGGGCTCATCCAAAAAGATGCCTGGCGCATACTTGGGAGTCTTCTCGTCCGCAGGGACTTGCTCATACTCAGAGGAGTTGAGGTTCTTTGGCATCTGGTCATACTTGGAGAGAGACTGAGGCATTCGATGAGACCTCATGCTCGACAGGGGCTTTGTGGTACTCTGAGGCCACGTCATTCTCAGTGGATGCAAGGCCAGTGAAAGTCGCATTGATGTCCTTCTCATCGTCGGACTCCAAGCCCTCGTGCAAGACAAAGAAGGTAGTCTTGCCTTCGAACTTCTTCTTGTGAGGTGACGGACCGGTCTTGGTCATCTTCTTCTTGCGGGTGTTTGGACACGCGTCATCTCCAACCCAATGACCTTTCTGTCCACAGCTGGTGCAAGCAGTGACTGACTTCGAAAACTTCACAGCTGTGTTCCGGTTCTCCTTGGCCTTGGCGTCAAAAGAGATGTCACCTGATGCCTTGAATGGCAGGGACTGCGACGATGGCGAAGAGGGATGCTTCCCTTTCGACTTTCCTTTGCCCTTGCCCTTCTTGAATTGCATGACGGTGGCAAGAGCTTATACCTCTTCATTGCCCTCAAGGTCGGGCAGATCTTGGACCAAGGTGTCCCAGGTCTCATCCTCCCAAAAGGCCTCTGCTCCGTCGTGGGCCGGGGACTCATACTCATCCTCGTCCTCTAGGAAGACCTCGTCGTCATACTCATTCATGTCATCATCGAAGGCCTCATAGGCTTCTTCCGTGGCGAGGATCTGCTGGGGTCGTCCACGACCTTTCCCTGGCTTGTAGCCCTTCCGGAAGAGGATCCCTGAGTCACGAGCAGCTGGGCTGCGACCACAGCCGAGGAAGTCACGTCGGTGAACCGGCTTGCCATTGGCCTGTGGGAACTGAATCCTCATGGCATTGGCAATCTTGTCGAAGTCGTACTCGTTGTTCACCGAGCTCAAAACTGAAACCTGCTCTTGCTGACTCAGGCCACCGAAGAGCAGCAGCATCATCGCCCTCAAGCTGCGAGGAACAGAAGTGCCACCTCCAGCTTCTTCAAGTCGTCGAAAATCCTGTTCTCGGCGGATGATGTACTGCTGCATGGACTCTTGAGGTCTTCTCCAAACCTGTGGGCTGTAGAAGGCGGTGAGGAAGAGTTCATTGATGCGGACGGGCTTCACTGCTGCAATTGCCGTCCTCAAGGCATCAAGAAAAGTCTTCAAGCCCTTGTCGGTGGGGTTGCCATCCGCATCCTTGGTCTTGATGCGGGAGTGTTCCATCTTCCTCACGGCCTCGTAGGCCGGGCCACTCAAGCCAGCCCGCAGATGTACTGCGGTTGCCGCCTGCAGGGCGGGCTGTCCATCTCGACCATGCCAAAGGTCCCAAGCTCTCTCCTCATACTCATCGTAGAGCTCCGGGTCGCCGGTGAACTGGGGCACTCCGTGCCTGTCCACATCCAAGCGCTGGGTCATGGCGACCAGGGAGCCAAGCGTAGTGCCGTGGAGCACCGGCCAGGATGGTGGGCGCTCAAAGGCCAGCAGCCGCCGTCGGCAGCCAGCAGCGCGTCAGCGCGCGAAAGGGGCGCTTCGAGGAAGCGCGCAGCAAAGCAGCGCCAGGCGTCACCCTTTACGAAAGGGCTCCGCCTACCATCAAAAACCAAGACGCGGCGGTCCGGCCGATGGCACCTCTTTTGTGCCTGAAAGGGCGCCCTGCGGATGCAAGTCGAGTCTGAAGTGCGAGGGAGGTGGCAGCTATTCCTGGGGTTCCATGTCACGCTCGTGCTTCATGGGAAATTCACATATGTATAGTTATGTAAATATGTCTATAGTACATATGGAATCATATGGAGTAATAGTGATACCGTAATGTCGACGTCCTTTGCCTCTGCAAACTCGTCGGGGCCCTGGCGTCCCTAGCTGCAAAGGCGTCGGCTTTGCACTTCTCCAGTTCCTCCGAGCGTGGTGGCTGATGGCCTAGGGCTAGGGGATCACATTGCCTCCGAACGTTTCACTTCAAAGGTCACATTGGAATGTAAAGTCAGAAACCTGCAACACATCTGAAAACATCTCTCTCTCTCTCTCTCTCATGACATCCGTGTTTGTCACTTCTGGCTTTGGTGCACTCACTGAATCCAGAAAACAGGCTCTGTCTTCCAATCTTGGACCCCACATGGGAGTAAAACTAAACGCAAGCCATGACTTGCCTGTGCTTCCTGATCGATGATTCACAGGTCACAAATCAATAATTGAGGGACTTGGGGAAGGCAGATCACTTCACCGTGCGCTTCATTACTCGGTTGCTTCCGTTCTTGGGGCGTCTACTGATTTACTTCTCTGTTGTGCCTGAAAAGCATGATGTAGTAACTATACAGTTGTAGAGCAGTCCAATCACACGCTTCTCCTCATTGACTCGATGCACTTCCTGTGGCGGCTACAAAGGCAGCCTAATCATCTCTCGATCATTGGCTACACATGGCTAGAATATGCTAGAATAATATAATGATTGCATCACGACACATTTCATGTGATATATATATATATACATATAAAATTGATTATATATGTATATATGTACCGCCCCTCTTGCACACATGGCGCAACACTCACCGTCAGCAATCAAGGATCGATGCATTGAAATCAAGCTGAAGCCGAGAATGTTCGGCCACCTAATAATGTTGAAAAATAGGTAGTCTATCTGGCGCGGGAAGCCTTGCCATACGGTTGGCGAAAGCCCGAGATTCACATCAAGCTCAGCAATCTCCTTTCACTCATTCGGAACCATCCGTATTTGCCTCCGCTTGGTTGGAAAGCAGAACAGCCCGATGGTCGCTGTGAGCTTTCAACTGTTCCTTGTTCAGCTCCAGTTCTCTGAGTTCCTGCCAGCGAGCTAATGAAGCGCTGGGGCATGCTGGGACCAAGCAGCCAAACAAAGTCCGGCTATTATCGGTTCGTCGAGACTCGGAGCCTTCCGCTATTGCACCGTTATATAATATTAGATAATATTATACAATCATAGATCATAGTATAATGTCATATAGTCGGAAACCACGTAGGTGCTTGGTTGGAGGCCATCGCTTCTAGGTTGGAGGGCAAAGCAGCCTTTAAACAATGACAAGCGCCGTCTTCTCACATCGGCACTGATGCCCAAAGGATTGGCCCGCAGGAGGCCAAATGCAAAGAGAACCTGTCCTCCCGCAAACTTCGCATTTCCTGTGCAGGTAACGTGTCCAAGACTCAAACATAATTCATGCTCTCCACCTGTCTTGCAATGTATTTTGCCTTATGCCGTGACATGAGATGGGATTTGCGTCCTCGGCTTTTTGTTCTGCTTCTTCTTCGAGTTGAGAACGGCTTCTCCGCAAAGCAATCAATTCCTCATCTTGTTTCTGCTTCTCCTTTCATACCAGCTGTTAGCCAGCGCGGAGGTTCAATGACTGTTTATGATGACTATATACTGTATAACAATATATATATATGTTCATTGTTAATATAGTTATATATAATATATACTAAAAATATTACAGTAAATAATATGTTTAGTATATATATATTATATGTACTCACTGTATGGCGATATTGTGAGATGAATGGCAGCAGTTCTGAAGGTGAATACTCGTGTATTGTCAGTGGGTGATGGTAAGCAAAGTGTCCAGCTTAACCGTGTTTTTTTCTGCGAAACGTGTAAAGTCCCTTTGCACTTCCCAAAGCGTCTGCTTTGCAAAAAGACTGGACTCCCATGATGATCTGTCAATGCAGCTTGAAGAACTTGAGACTTCAATTCAAAGTACCATTGCACTCATCGACATGCCTTCCGAACAAATCAGTCCTTCATGCCAGTCGCCTGCGACTCTGCCAGGCAAGTTCTGAGGTTTCTAAGCTCCTGCAATTGCAATTGGAGTGTAGCCTAGCAGCATACGTCACGCGGTGTGTGAAATTCCCTCTGTTCTTATTGTTCCACTCATCAGAATCTACTCGAATCTACTGTGTCAAAGTCAGCAAATAGACAACCTTGCGCACAATTAAATCATTGAGAGTGGCATGCACGCACATACACACACACTGCATGGTTGTCGAGGGATTGAAAAAAGTCTGTCTAGATTGCATCAGATTGTTCAAGTAGTCGTGGCCGTGGCCCTCCTCCGCAAGCAGCCTTGAAAGTCCAGGCCAATCCAAACATATGCATATTCCATTGACGATTACCAATCTAGCAAAACCAAAGACCTTCAATACTGTAAGTAGAAACACAGAAACACACACACACACGCACACGCACACTCTGACATTGGTATTCAGTGAACTCAGTTCCCAAGTTGAGAAGGAAGGTGGTGGAACGGCAAGGCGAAAGAGTCCGGTGACTTGAATTGTTGAAAAAATGTTTCACTCGCGCGGCTGGCTGCAATTCACAAGCGGCTGAAAGCTGCGGTGGGAAACCTGTTTGTGGGGAGTAGCATGAAGGACAATGAACCAAAGCGTGGAAAGTGGTGTCACAGCTTGAAAAACAGTTCTCGTTGCAGGTACGGGAATGTGCGTCCACATTCCCTTCCGGCTGAATCCCATAGCTTCGTTGGCATGGCTAGGGAAACAGCTGCCATGCCCCCTGCCTTGTGGAATGGTGGTAGTGGAAACGGTGGCATTGAACCCTTTGGCACAGGGGGTGACACACACGCACACACCCACGCACGCACGCACACTCTGACATGGGTTTTCAGTTACACTCAGTTCCCACGTTGAGAAGGAGGAAGGCGATGGAACGGCATGGTGAAAGGTCCAAAGACTTGAAGGCGTTTTAACATTGAAGTTTCTCATCTGCAGTGGTGCGACGACGACGCGCGCGAGCGGCGAGGGAAAGGGTTTAGGGGAAGTAGCACGAACCACCATGGAAACAAACAAAGAAAGAGTGGAGTGACAGCTTGTA
>CAXAMN010026151.1:581492-602333 GCA_963970005.1 Durusdinium trenchii
TCGTTGGCCATCCGCCACTGGGGAGGGGGATGGCCCCCTGCCTTGTTAAGTGGTGGTAATGGAAACGGTGGCATTGGACCCTTTGGTACAGGGGGTGACACACACTTCGAACTTGGGTTTTCAGTTAGACTCAATTGCCACGTTGGGAAGGAAGGCGGTGGAACAGTATGGCGAAAAGTCCGAGAAATTGTAGGTGTTTGAACAATGGTTGTTTCCCTTGACTGCGGTGACGAAGCGGCTCAAGCTGCACCTCTGCTGGGGAGGAAATGGTTTAGGGGGAAGGTATCATGAAAAACCATGGAAACAAACCAAGCAGATTAGACAGCGTGGTCAAAGGTTTCGGTTGCAGGTACGTCACGGTGATCAGCCGTGATATCCTAGTCAACTGCATGGAGCTTCGTTGGCGACAGCCATGCAGCGACTCTGTCGCCCCTGCATCAGTGGAAAAATGGAACCGGCCTCTGTTGTAGTGGAAAGATGAGAACGTGGAAAACCCTTAGAACCAGGGTGTGACACACACAACAAGCCGTGATCGGCGCACAGAGCAAGCGGTGGAAACATGGATCTTTTTCTCTCAAAAACCGCCTGCGCGCATGCAGGTCATGCCCTTTTTGGGCGTACAGGTTGACCAGGGCTTCAGCCGCAGCGGTGGCGTTGAGTGTAGGTATAGATGGAGTGAAGTCTTGAAGCTAAGCCGGACAGAGCCAAGCGCTGGCTACCGGCGCTTGTGTTGTCCCTGATTTTCCAGGGTTGGGTGGGTTGTATGTAAGTAATGGTGCGTTGCTGGAGGTCAATGTTGAACCCCAGAAGGTGGAAGTCCTCCACCGTCTCCAATTCGACGGGATCGCCGAAAAAGTTGTTGTGGATGAGGGTCTGGATGGCGGGATGTGAAAGGAAGTGTTCATTGTGGACGATGAAACGGTTGTCCACGTAGCGATAGTACGCGAAGTGGAGGGCAGTGTGTTGAAGGAGATTGTTGTGAAGTTGATGCCAGGAGTGTTCGATGAGGGTGATGGCAACGTTGCAAAGGGCAGGGGAGAGCTGGGAGCCAATCCCAGCCCCCCGGATTTGCTTGTAGGTGTTGTTGCATGCCCGGAAAATGCAGGTGTCAAGTGCATATGCCACAATGGTTGTAATGTCTGCAGTGTGGATGGTGCGTTGTGTAGGGTGGCGTTGGTGGTGCCTGCCGATGTGGGAGTGGTGGAAAGGGTTGCCAGTGGCTTTGGTGTCAACGGTAAGCGTGTGGGCGTCGTTCTGGCGTTGCCATTGCTGAATGAGGGAGTGGACGGCGTCAATCAGGCGGCGCTGTGGAACTGAGTTGAAGAAGCCAACAAGATCGTCATTGGTGGCATGTAGGGGGATGTCGGGCGGCGTGTCGGTGAGGTAGCAGTGAAAATGGGACCACAGTGTTGGAATTGATAGTTGACCTGGATGCTGGGGGAGGAGGTGTTGCAGGATAATGTCAAGGGCTCGGCTGGTAATGCGGAGGAGATTGCCGCTCAAGGACTGAAAGTACGAGATAATGGCGCGGCCTTTTCTCCACTGTTTCTTCTCCTTGAGGTGGACGATGCCGTAGGGGATCGTGAAATCTTTTCTGAAGCCCCATTTGTAACGTGTGCGGAGGCTGGGGGGGATGGTGTGTGTCAAGTGTTCGTGGATGTTTGACGATTCAATTGTCGGCATGGGTGCAAAGAGTTCCGGCGACTGCCAGGTGGCAAGCGCCCCGGCGAAGTATTGGCGGGGGCAGAAAATGCGTAGCTGTTGTAGTTCGTGGTCAGCATGGTGAAGGACGACTTGGTCGCCCAGAAATTCCTGGAGTTGCCGGAGAAGGCGGGCCGTGAAGCGGGGTTGGTGTTTCAAATGGTCGGTATGGAGCCTCCATTGGTGCTGGAGGAAAGGTTCCAAGTGCTGTGTGAGTGAGGGTGGAAGGCCTTGAACGCGTAGCCATTTGGTGAAAGCTGTCCGGAAGGTAAGGAAATATCTGGCTTTGCTGGGGTAAATGGCGCTGTTCATATTGGCTGCCAAGAAGATGCGGAGGTGCGGTGGTAGTGCAAGTTGTTCAAGGGTGAGGATGTAGTGGTCGTCGATTGTGGGTGTGGTTGGATCAAGTAGAATGGTTTTCAGGTGATCGCAGGCGCATGGCAAGTCATTGGCGGTCGGAGGGTTCAGCAATGTGCCTTCACAGGTGCGGTGGTTGTGCAATTGGGCCCGGAGAGTCTTGTGGGCCGCTTCTCGCAAACGGTGAGTAGGCAGGTGGAGCGGGATGGCCAGGTGTTTGTGGTGCTGGATTGTGGTTTTAAGCCACTGTTCACAGTGTCTGGGAAACTGATCGTGGGCTAGGAACGGTATGGTGAGGGGGATGTTTGGCTTGGGCGGACTGAGGTTGCGGTACTGGAGGGCTTGGTTGATGATATGGAGTGCTCTGCTGCGTCCAGGCTCTTCCAGGTTGGATGCCATTCTTCGGATGCCGTAGACCTCCAGGTCAGTATGCTTGCCGCTGCGCAATTGTTTGGCTGCTTCAAAGGATGCCCGCGTGTGTTTGGTGAGATTGCGAAGAAGAGTGAGGGAGTACAGTCGAGTGGAGGTAAAGAGATGTGGTTCGTGAATGGCATGTTGCCGTCTGCGAAGCTTGCGGAAAAGTCGCTTGTGGGTTGCCAGGCGGGAGTAAAAATGGGCGCGGTGTTTGGTGAACTGCCAACCTTGAGCTTTGAGCTTGAGGCGGTGGGAGATGAAAGGCCAATTGAGTGGCGGCATCCAGTTGGAAACGAGGTAGTGTTCTTGGATCCAAGCCTGGTCGTAAGTGTCATGTGAGGAAAGTTGAATGGGTGTGAAGTGGTGGATGTTGTTGTGGGAATGCCAGTAACGAAGGGACAGTTCCGCTGAAATTGGAATGTTGTTTTGCAATTGTTTGAGTTTTGCCCGACGGTTGTGTTCCCTGTGTGGGATGCCGATGCCAGTGGAGCCGATGTAGAAATGGCCGTGCTGGTGGTAGCAGCGTTGTGGGGTGGTGGGGTTGAAGTAGAGTTTGACATACACTGCATTGGAAGAAAGAAAGTTGTGGTAGTGGTAAGTGTGAGGTTGTATGTGGAGGTGTTGAAGTCTTTGACGCCATTGCTGGGAACGTTGGGTAGAGGAAGGGTAGCAAAAGAGAAGTGTGATGTGGATGAGGCTCGGCGCGTTCAATGTATTGGCTGTAATGGATGAGAGTGGAAAGCAGTGGGAGGGTCGCGGCCTCCTTAAGCTGGTCAGTGGAAACTTTGCTAGTCTGGAGTAAACGCAAGATTTCCTGAGCTGCTTCTTGGACTTTGGGCTCAAAGGTCCGCATCCATTGTTGGATGGAGGGTGCGGTCCATGCTTCTGGGGCGTCGTCCTTGAGGGTGGGGTAGGACGGTTGAAGCACGTCTGGGAGCGCTGGTGGTTGGTGAGGTGCGGGAGGGGGTGCGGGGACAGAGGGAGCGCTGGGGCGGCCAGTGTCTTTGTTGGGGGTGAGTTCCAGTCCATGTGCCTGGAGTTTCTCCCGTGCGCGGGCAAGATCCTCGGAAGTGGCTTTGAGCGCTCGGCTCCAGTGGAGGAGCGTGCCGTGCGCGCTCGGTGTGTGGTGGAATGCTTGGGAAGAGAAGGTGCCGGAACTGGGGGTGTTTTGGGAGGTGGAGGAAAGGCCTGAGTGGTAATGACTGTAGCTGGTTGAACACCAACTGAGGATTGGTGATGGTGGGCCGGTTCATTGGGTTCGTCTTTGATTTCTCCGATTTGACTTCCGGCAAATCTGATTGTTCGGATTTGGCTGTAGGTAGGGTGTACGGATCGCTCTGGAGTTCCTCAAGCACTGAAGGACTAGGATCCCAGTCTGGGGAGTCGAGGTCAATGGGCACGGCGTGGATGCGGAACAGCTTGGTAGGCCGCGGGCGCGCAAAAACGGCTGCGGAAGAAAGTCGAATATGACAGGTAAAAAGGTGGAGAACTGGCACCGGTGGTTGCAGGGCTGACCTTTTTTCTGGAGCTGTAAAAAGTTCAATGCGAAGGTGAAACCTTGCGCTAACGGGAGGAGCCGGTGTAATCCTGGCCGGAGCGTAGCGGCCATGTGCCTGAAAGAGTCGGTGATGGACTCGACGACGGTGCTGAAGTGGCTGTCCATAGAGAATGGTGCAGTGCGTGAGCTGCGATGGCTCTGAGAGTTAGTGATATCTGAAAAAGGGCGATGGTCATGTGTAGAGGTGTTGGCCGGGGTTGATTGTGTGGACGTAGTGGTGGTTGTAGGAGGCCTGTCACGTGAACGTGAGCGGGCGCGTGGGGCCAGGTGGGTGATCAGGCTGTGCTGGGGTGGGATGGCCGTGGGTTGATGGGTAGGTGGTAGGATTGGTGAAGAGAGAAAGTTGGTCGTGGCGGATGGAGGGAAACGGGCGGCAGGGTCCATCCGGTAGTGACCTGGCGAGCCCGGTGAGCCGGGCAGAAATTGAAGAATGCGGATGCCTTGGCATAGGTCGGTGCTGATGGTAACCAGGTGTCGTAAAGTGTTGCGGAGCTGTAGGTAGAGGCGGTAGGCTTGTTGGTCTGTGAAAGAGGAAGGGTAGGGGATAGGATCAGTGAGGATGGGATGGTGCTGGAGATCTGTGACCAGGGTATGGAGTGTGGCAATCATCCAGGATAGCAACAACAGTTCGGGCTGGTGAGTTGCTGATGGAGCAAGATAGGGGAGTGGATTCCCTAATAGATAGTGACCCGCTGCGGGGGCCAACGATGGATCCGCAAAAGGGGCGGAGTGTGATCCCTCCACTGTCATAGGGCCGGCCGCTGGTGGAGTGGAGCCAAAACCTGAATCAGCCATAGCTACAAAGGAGGGCAAAAGGGTGCTGTCAGCGTGCGATCTCAACAAACGGCTGCGGGAGCTGACATGTGATAAAAGGTGACATTCAGCAAAACTTTGAAAGATGGTGTGAGTGAGCAGCGCAGGCTTCGAAAATGCCTGAGGAGCCGAAAAAAAAACACACGGTGCTCGATCTTTGGCACAGCTGTTGTCTAGGTGGCAATGTGAAAAGTATATACAAAGCGGCTCACTCCAGGTTGAATTGGTGGCTAGGATGCTGAGCTGTCTCTGGACCGTGAGCGGTCTCTTGCTGCGGGGCCATGAGGCGGAGGCTGACGATGGCGATTGGGTCGATGACGGTGGCGCCGACAGAAAGTGCGTACTTCATCGGCCAGGAAATCAGTGGTGTCAGGTGGAAAATGTGCTAAAGGGTTGACGCGATAGCTGCCGGGATGGCCTGGAGGGCCTGGTAGAAATTGAAGTAATCGACTGGCGCGTTTCAGGCGCATGGTAATCCTGGCTAACTCAGTGACACTCTGGTGGTACTGAAAGTACAGCCGGAAAGCATCGGCATCGGTGAAGAGGGTGTGGTCTGGTATGGGACTGTCGATCATGGGGTGATTGAGGATCTGGGTAACCACGTTGGCAAGGCTGTCGAGAAGGCCTTGCATGAAGAGAAGTTCGGGTTGGGGTGTGAGTGAAGGAGTCAAGTGTGGAGGAGGGTTGTCTGGAAGAAAGTGTGTCTCGGTGGCTGAAATCTGCTCTGCAGCAGGTGACCGCGAGGCGCGAGGCGGTCGGACGTCAGCTGGGGCCATGGTGAACGAAAATTCGTCTGTACACTCAAAGCAGTCGAGAGGTTGAAAATGGCTGCGGTGGCATGAGGTAAGCTGACGATCAAATCTCAGAGAACGCAAAAAATGCAAAAAACGCGATAATCAGCTGCGCAATGCGGTAACATGGCTGGAAAGATTGATTTGGCTTCAAAAGTGCAGCGGGGTCAGAACTGCAAGGGTCTGCACTCGATGGTTCAGCTATGCACGGAAGTTGTTTGCTAGAGGCGCGCCGAAGAGAGCTGGGTGAGACGGAAACTATACAAAATAGCTACCAATGTCAGCTGCTGCTGGTTCCGGACGACTGTCCTCACTGATGGTTGCTGGCACAGCATTGGCCATGGCTGCGGCAGCCGGTGCAGGTGATGGAGGTGTTGTAGGTGCGTAGGAGAAGTCCGGAGCTGAAGGTGGTGCCGGTGGTGGGAGTGCTGCTGCGGAGGGAGGTGAAGGGACAGGAGAAGGAGGGGTGGCGTGTTGGCGGGCGAAGTAGGTGTGGGTGAGGGCGGTAGGATGACTGCTTTATGTTTGCGTTGTGCTTCTTGAAGTTCTTCCCAACGTGCTTTGCACTGTTCAATTGAGAAGCCCACTCGACGAGCAACGTAATTCCAGTTCGGTCGCAGCCGGGCATCGGTTTTTTGAGTTCCACAAGGCGAACTTCAGCGTCGCCATCCCAGGCGTCCCAATCGGCATCTTCGTTGAGGGGTGGTGGAGGCTCGCGTTTCCTCTTGGGTTGTGGTAGTGGTGGTGAAGAGGTGGAGGTTGAGGATGCTTGTGAGGGGGGACGCTGTGGTGGTGCATTTTTGATGGGGGCAGCAGGAGCCGAATCACAGGAGGAAGTGGGGGAAGGGATAGGAACTGCTGTGAGGGGAGCCGGAGGGAGGGCTGGAAAAGGTCGGTGAAAATGGGGGTCGACCTGATGAGTCGAGCTTGGTTGGCCTGAGACTGCATCTTGAGGAGCAGCGTCGGGGTCAGGCAGCTGAAGTGGCAGGCTGGAGCAGCGGGTGGCGCAGCGCAGGGATTATACATGAGCGGCCGGCGCATACGAGCGGAGCATGCAATTGAATTACGAGAATGAATTATTGAGCACGAATTTTGCGGGACATGCAGAGACACACAGTGGGGCAGGGCTGAATCAATACAGCCTGAAGTGAAAAGAAATCTGCAGTTTGTCCTTGCGCGAAAAGAAACCATGGTCAACAAGAACCAGCTATCTGTAAAGACCCCGGAACTAATCCAAGCGATCATGCATGAGAATTCGATCAAAGGGCAAAAATGAGCATCAAAACTGGCGTTCGGTTGGAGAAGGTAAAAGCTGTTGTACGGAAATGCAAAACATGGGATCGTGTCGCACTGGCACAAAAACCGGAGCTCGGATTTTGCAAAGCCGGAGTTGGTGGCGGATGTGAAACGTATGAACAAGCCTCTCTCAAGCGTGGGGAGGTGGCATTGGTGTTGAAGAAGGTGGGCCGGTGGTATGTGGTGGAGCCTCAAAGGTCTGGAGGTGTTGCATTGATAGACCACGCCAGTCCTTTGACTATGGCGTTATGGGGGTGAATCACCCAGCAGCGGGCTTTGGAGTGGCAGACAGCGCCATGGTCTTGTTGCAAAAGGTGCATGGCTTGGGCTTCACCGCCGCTGGTGAATTTGGTCCCCCGGCCCCAGGCTAGGAGATGGAGCATAATAGAATGGACGTTTTTTGACAGCTTCCATGTGTTGTGTAGTACGCGGGCCTGTTCATAGTTGTCATGGATTGGCTGGTGAGTAATGCGTGTGGCTTGGGCGAAAAAGCCCGGATTGGTGTCAAAGTGAAGGGTGCTGGGCAGGAGACGGCCCTGTTGTAGAATGGCAGTGATGTTGCCGTGGGGACCTGTGTGACCGGCGTTGATGTGTACTGTCTCTGGGGTATTGGAGGTGGCACGAGTGGCAGGCGGTGGTATTGGGCGAGTGGCCTTGTCGACTAGACTGTAATGTTGATGCAGTGGTAGGAGAAGGTGTCATAGGTATTTGCGGCGTCATTCCACTTCACATGGGTGAGTTGGCGGAAGTCTGCCAAATCATCGAGGGTATAGCCGATGTCAGCGAGGAGTTGGGCGACGTATGCGTGTTGTGGTTTGTTTTCTGCTGAATAATTGCGCAGCATGAAAGTCGAGCCACCATGCAATCTGTTCTTGGTGGGAAAGCTGGTGGAAATGTGGTGGAGGTGGCTTCCAAGGCGGGTGGGGCCGTCGTAGTGCTGGAGCGTTGGGGAATTCCGCCTGGAACATGTTCGTGATTTGGTGATGAGGTGTAGACTGTTGATTGGGTCGAAGAGTGATGGGTGCATGGGAGCGGCTGCGGGAGCGGCTATCCGAAGATGTAGTATATGAAGTTGAGGGGGAACGGCGACGCCGGCGGCGTGTCGACGACGCTTTGGCAGTGGAGGCTGCAGGAGAGTGGTGATGTTTGTCGCGTGTGCGGCGACTGCGGTGGCGGCGACGCCGTTGGCTGCGGCCTCTGCCGTGGTGGGTGCGGCCAGTGGTTGCAAGAGCGGCCGGTGTTGTATGGGCTGTGCCCGAATGGGTGAGTGTAGCCGTGGGAGGTTGTGTAGGGGATTGCTTGTGAGGCCCCGGAGTTGGTACTGAAGATGCTTCCGTGGGGAGTGCGGCAGTGGTGGGGCAGTGGCTGGTGGTGGAGTAGAGTGAGTGGCTGGCGACGTGGAGGGTGGTGTAGCGGTTGCAGCAGTGGTGGCCGGTTGGGAGGTGCCCTGAGTGGGATTGGCTGGTGTTGGGACGTTCAGAACGTCAGGAGCGGGTGGCGTAGGTGCCACCGTGGAAGGTGTTGGATCAGAAGGAGCAGTGGTGGTTGGGGCTGATACTTGATGTGGTGAAGAGTGAGCCACGGGTGGAAAGAGGGAGAAAGGCTGCCAAACGCCTTGAGAGTAGTCCCAGTGAATGGGAGCCTGCTGGGCCGGTGGTTGTGGTTGTGGTGCCTGGGGAGCTGATGGCGCTGGTGGTGCATGTTGCAAAGAGGATGGATGGTGTAGAGGTTGTGCTGGCAGGGTCTCAAATGCCTGCATCTGAGGTGGTGCTGGGTATGCGTGTGTGTGAGTCACAAAGGTTGGTGCCGGTGGAGGATGTGTTGGCATGGGATGTGGCCACGTAGGAGGTGGCGGTTGCGGTGCAGCGGTCTGAAAGTGAGGCAAAAATGTCTGCTGTGGTGGATGGGACAGAACGGTAGGAACAGGTGCCGTTGGTGGAGAATGGCGCCATGGTGGTGGGTGAGTGCTGAGAGTGGGTAGTGAGGGCGCGGTACACGGTGGTGGCCATTGTGGATACGGCCAGGGATACTGCATGTGAAAAGCAATGGAGAGGCCAGTCTGAAAGGCTGCAGAAAATGGCGCCGGCGCGGCACAGCAGCGGAAGTGATAAGTTGGAGATGGCAGTGAAAAACTGGAGCCTAAGTGCGCGTGCTGTGAAAAAAATTCAATTAAGGTGAATTCGTGGCATGCAATGCAATCTCTGAGGTCTGCGGTGTGGAACGTGTGAAAGCTGATCGGTTGCTAAACAGCTGCGGGTGAAAAGTTAAAAATTCAAGGATGCAACAATGCGCAGTACGGATGAGGTTCAGAATCAGTAGTGAAAATTCCGTCGCTTATAGCCCGGCGGCTCGAAAATCAGGAAATTCAGGGATAAAGCGAACAAACAGGGGGTCAGTTATAAGCAAGCAGGGCCAATGAAATCCGGAATGGATTCGGCGCCTCCTTTCGGAGGGTCACACCCAGTACCCACGTGGGAAGACTGAGCGGTCCACACTTCGAACTTGGGTTTTCAGTTAGACTCAATTGCCACGTTGGGAAGGAAGGCGGTGGAACAGTATGGCGAAAAGTCCGAGAAATTGTAGGTGTTTGAACAATGGTTGTTTCCCTTGACTGCGGTGACGAAGCGGCTCAAGCTGCACCTCTGCTGGGGAGGAAATGGCTTAGGGGGAGGAAATGGAAACAAACCAAGCAGATTAGACAGCGTGGTCAAAGGTTTCGGTTGCAGGTACGTCACGGTGATCAGCCGTGATATCCTAGTCAACTGCATGGAGCTTCGTTGGCGACAGCCATGCAGCGACTCTGTCGCCCCCTGCATCAGTGGAAAAATGGAACCGGCCTCTGTTGTAGTGGAAAGATGAGAACGTGGAAAACCCTTAGAACCAGGGTGTGACACACACACACACACGCACACACAAGTTAAAGTGCGGTACTCCTCCTGCAGCCCCTCCACTTCCTGTGCAAGGGCATCGCGCTCCTTGCTGAAGGGCAAGGGCGAAGGGTGGCCACTGGTCTTGTGATGGCTTGGCATGCACCATATTCAAAAAAGAATCCAGGAAGCTACTAGGAACAAGTGCATCGCTACTAGTAACAAGTGCCTTACTAGTAGAAACAAGAAGCTATTAGTTAATTTACTTTAAGTTTAATTTAATTCTAATAGCTTTTTGTTACTAGTAGTAAGGCACTTGTTACTACTAGCGAGGCACTTGTTACTAGTAGAATTAACCAAAGAATCCAGGAATCTGTCTAATTCAGGTCACTCGCCCGCAGCAACCTTTAATGTGAAGCCCTCACCGCGAAACCTTTCACACCGGATTTGGTCCAAACTGATAGAACACATGGACGGCACTTTGAGTGCGGTTTCGGTCGTTCAGGTGAATACCTCCAAACCATCTGGACCATGTCCAAAAACAATGCTGTAATCTGTATCTTCTACCTAAATTTATAAATAATAGACTTCGACTGTATAAGAATGATTCACCTAAAGGGCCCAAATCAAGGCTGCTTCGAATCCCATGAGATTCTCCGGCCTTCTTAGAGCGCTCTGCCACACATTGAAGATCCTGCCGTGTCCGCACCCCTGTCCAAGGTCCAACAAATATGTTAGACCATGACCCTGAAATCACCGGGTGTATTCAATAGTTTACATTGAAGGGTTGGGGTTGGGCCTTAATTTCGTTTCTGGTGAACGACTTTGACCGCGGTGCTCGTAACGGACCGCCCATTGTTAATATTGTTTACGCATCTCGGCTTGATCTGACAGCACAACAGGCAGCCGTGTCAGTAAAGTTGATCTAAACGGAATGCGTTGACCAAAGCAGTGTGGGACTATCTTGCGAGAAGAAGTGTTCATACTGAGGATGTTGCAATATATATATACCTAGAGACTCCGATGGCTAAAAAAATGTCATGATTCCAGAATGGCTTTTTTTTGGTCATTCCACTGAAGAAACGCCAAGGACCAGAAAAAACGCCAAGTTGCTGAGATGGTTGAAACTTCAAGAGGAAGAGAACAAATGCAGACCACAGTTCTTGTGTTGGTTTGTTTGACTTTCACATCCCACAGCCCCAATCCTTCCAAAATCTTCCAAAGTCCTGCCCACTTTTTCCATCACTACTGACATCGTCTGAGCTTACGCCTTCGATCCACTATCAGCGCGTGGGTCTTGAGGAAATACCTCTGGATGACCCGGTAGCAAACCGTTTGCCCAGATACGTTTCTGGAAAGCGAACTCACGTGGCCAACGTGGTCTTCGTTCATCTCGCAGTTGTGTATGTAAGGGTTGGTCACTGTGGAAGACCTGAACAGCTCTTGTCTCAACTGGTATGCCACATGCTTTAATGCGTGAAATTTTGGCTTCAAGGCGAATCCTACAATCTGAAGAGCCAAACTCTTTCTCGCTGCAAGTTGGTACAAGCGCGCAATTTTCATCAGTCTTGAGTACAATCGCCGGCCACAATGCCAATCCAGAAACAATCCATGCGACTGGCACAATGCGTGCATGTCCAAGATCTCAGTGACAAGTTTCAACATTACCTCCAGCAATCCACTGTGCTCTTGTGCCCTGGGCTCTGTTTGCATGAGCACCTGGGTCCAGCATTGCAGCCACGACAGCAATAGTGTTGTATCGCTGCCCTTTGAATTTGTCCAGGGGCTCTGAGAGCGCTTGACAGCATTAAAAAATGCTGGCTTGAAACTTCTAAGCCCCGGAGATTTTGAGTGCGTGGCACAATACAATCGAAAAGCTCCATGAGCTCGCTCGAGTCGTGCTTTCAGATTCACAAGGTCTCCTTCTGCATCAAACAGTCCCAAACGACAAAGTGCATAGATGATTGACCCGCAAACGTCTCTTGAGACACCAACCTTCATTACGTGGAAAGGATCCAACTTCAGGAAGAACTCAGCCCGTGCACTGTCAAATGTGAGTGAAGCTAACACTGGTCGTTCATCTTCATTCCATGGGCGGTCCTTCCAAAGACTTTGGGCCCACTCTGGTTCTTCCAGAGATTCTTCAAAGGGATACTCCTGAAGTCCTGCGTGGCAGTACGAGCACATCATCAAATAGTTTGTCTTCCCTAAATTTGCATAGGACCTGGTCAGTCCAGCTGTTGTGTCTTTGTGAAACCGAAGGTCACCCTTCAGCCCAATAAAGGCTCCGTAGAACACTTCATTGCTCACCTTGATGCCTTCAGTGGAAAACGACTGGAGGTCCTCAACCACCAACTCAAGATGTTTCGTGAGTACATGGGCTGCATGTGTCTCTTCCTTACAGTAGGCATGTGGCAAGCCAAACACCAAATAGCGCTTCAAGTAGCTGTGCCCGCTGTTGTTGTGAGTCAGTGAGGCAGCGAGATCTAGAAGATGTGCGTTTTCCCGCTCTGGTGAAGTTTGTGGTTCTAAGAAGAAATCAGCACCATTCTCCAGCTCACGCTTGCAGCTACAAGCTTGCCCTGTACGAACTCTGTCTAAGCCGATCGGGGACTCAAAAGCAAAATCCATCCATCCAGCCCTTTTGGGACCTTTGCCCTCATCCCCGTATAGAAGGATGGGGATTGTGGAAGGCAAGCGCTCCGGGTTCTGATAGATCTCATGGGTAGGGTGGTGCGAACGGTAGGCCTCCCAAAAGGATGCCAGGACATTTCTCAATCCTTCACCAGGACCCCCCACAATAAGACCAGGTTCTTCCCTTAGGAGGTATCGACAGTAGTCAGTGATCTTCACCCAATGGGTTGTGATCACTTTATTGTTGACCTCATGAGTCACTGCCCTGATTGGAATGGGCAAGGAAAAGCCCATCCTCGCAAAACGTCTGTGACAGTCTCGTTCGGCATTTGCCGGTCGATCTTGATCACATTTTTGCTGCCGCCATCTTGGGGCATCAGGGCCAGTCTCTTGAACTTGAAGAGAACGCTTGACATTCCGAGCTGTGACCTCAGCCAGGCTCATGACAAAGACAATGGACAGTTTCAATACAGACGCACATGTGTGGAAAGCATCCTCAAACACTAAGGAAATGCAGACTGTTTTGCCAGCAGGAATGAAATACAACATGTCATAGTACAGGGTGTGAGAGCTGAGGAAAAACCACTTACAGAAGCTTTCAAGTGAATGGGATTCTGAATGGGTGTTTTTTGTCAATGGCTTTTTACTAGGAGAAGAGCCTGTTGGTGTCTCAGGCACAAAGGCTTAACAAGAAAGTTTGGAAGGGAGGATCCGTGAAAGGGGGACAGAATGAACAGTGCAGGAAAGTAAGATTTCAGGATACAAATACTGAGTAGAGTCTTATGTAAAGGGCTCAATGCTATGCACACTTCCTGATGATGCGATCAAATGACGTAGATGCAGTAGGTGTTTCTTTTAACAAGAAAGTCTGTGTGGCATTGAACCAACACCTTGTGTGAACTTACAGTACTTGCATACAGGCACGCGTGCATGACTCAGCGTGTCCTTAGTACCCAGCTCCTTCCCCCAATGTCTCTGCTGCATGGGCTTCAACGGCATCACCGTACGAGCCACCTGGCCAGCACAAGAGAGTGGAAGAGTCAGGGACCAGGAGGGACTGGGATTGGCCGCACAGGGGGAAGGTGTCCTGGCATCAACTGAAATGCAAGCAACACTCCATGCATTCTTCCACTTTTTGAGCAGAGCGATGCCTAAAAGGTGCTAATCCAGCTGTGTCTCCCTCAGCTGTACGAAATTGTAGATGGGATTATTTGGCAGAGTCGTCACTGCCAAACCAAAAGCCCAAAACTATTCAAGATCACTTGAATCGAAACTGCTTTACTTTGCCCTTTTGGCTGTGGTAGAGGTAGAACCATTCTGATCAGCACCCCGCTTTGCAGAGCTCTTAGCCTTTGGCGTCGCCGCAGTCTTTGGGGTAGGAGGGGGGGCTTTGGCCTTCCCCTTTGCAGCTGGTGGCACCGTCTTCGTTTAGGTGCTGCCTTTGAGCAAGACCTGGGTGATCACCACTATTTGTTGTAAAAAAAATCTAGCAAATAAAGGCTTTCTTGGACATGACTAGCTTTTACAGGAGAAGGTGAGGTCTTCTTGAGCAAATTTGCAAATATATTATCTAAGTGCCTTGCTTCACACGGCGGTCCAAGCACATGGATGCGATGGCCCTGCCAACAAAGGGATTGCTTTGAGATTGGAGATTAGTCCGCTTGGAACGTTTGAGGCTGGAACTGCGCTTTGGCTTGCCCAAAATGAGCGAGCAAATCCTTCTGAAGCCTGGGCAGTTTGTGTCGGTGAGTGAGTCGGTAAATTATAGCACTCTGCACGTTTACTCAATGATTTGTTTTTTGGAACTTCACTTCCGAAAACTGCCACTTGACTAGTTTTCATGTGCTTTGAACCACAGGAAATGAATGTATTGTTCGATTTGTTTGTTGAAACCCTACCCACGAAAATGAATCCACTTAAGTTTAAAGAGTGGATGCACGGTGGGGGTGGGTTTGTAAAAACAACTACCCTCCGTGCAACAACTACATTTGAAATCAAGTCGCTGCACGTCAAAACCATCCGTCATGCCCTTCACATACTTTTCATTGATAGTCTCATCCAGGTCCGTCAGGGTCTTGAGAGTCTCTTTAGTCTTTTGAAAGACCCTTGGCGCATACACAAACATCAGAGCCTTCTCAGTTCACTCTCACAGAGAAACATGTTCCAATAAAAACAGTACAAGATGTACAAGATTGATTCAAGTTTCATTTCTTGGAGGTTGTCTCGTGAACGTAGAGTCTCAAATGTCTTCACACAATCTTGCATCTTCTTGATGCGCTTCTGCAAACATGCAATCACTTTGGGGGTATGTTGGGGGACATTCTTTTGAACCTCTTCCATCTCAGGAAAAGCGAGGCCCTTGAGAAGCTCATCCTGAGCCTTCGATGCAGTGGCTGTCAAAGCCGTGTCCTCTTGAGACTCGGCTCCGCCTGGAAGCGATGGTCGCAGGGGGTGTCGAAGTGTTGGGGAAAAACAAAAAACGAAAGCAATGCATGTGATGCATGATGCCTGCAATGAACTCAGGTTGCTCATACAAATACCCATCTTCAGGAAGGGAGAAATCAAGACCCTCTTGTTGCTCCACTTCCTTTTCAAACATTTCCTCGTAGATGTCCCGTGTTGTTTTCCTGATGTCACTGAAAAGCTTCATAACAAGGAACCATCCTATGACATCAAAGTGAGAAAAACAAACGATGAACACTAGAGTGATGAACTTTGAAGACGGTTTTTTGACGGTTTGATAGGCAAGGCTCTTGTTCCTCCCGACAACGCCCGTTTCAACCCAGTACAACGTGCCCTCTCCATACTTGGATTCCCTTAGCTCCCATGATTGGAGTGAGTACATCAGAACAATCAGGAGTACAAAAAGACACTAACTACTCACTGGCTCAATCTAAGATGGGGGCATGGTGTATCCCTTTCTCTTGGAACAGTATGCCTTCGCTCCAGCAATCTTAGTCCTTAGGCGGCCCGTCAATGACAGGAGTGCCCACTACACTACACAGACATAGCTACCTACTTACGCATGCCGCGCCCATGCACACACACACATGCAGCATGTAAAGAACTGAACTCCCTGAATAAAGTTACTGGTATAGATCCACACACACACACGTGCATACACACATCTTCTGACTAACAAACAAATGTGGATCATTCAATCAAACGCGCACAAAGGAGCCCCTTGTCGCGCATGTCCTGCTCACTGTAGAACTCATGAGTCGTTTCCATAGATTGTTCAGAAATCTGTTGGTGGATGCGGTTGACCTTTTTGATGAAGACGTCCTGGAATCTTGATTGAAATTGTTGTGAAAAGAGCACTTGGCAAGCCAGAAGGTTTTGTATTCAACAGTTCGTTCAACTTGCCAATCCCGAAAAGCAAAAAACAAATCCCACGCACCCCCTTCCGGTCCGCTTTGTAGCCAACTTTCTCAAACATGTTCACGATCTCGTCACGAGTCTGCCTGTCCCGGTAGCGGTCCAAAATCGAGTTGGGCACTTTATACGAGCCATCAACGCGTTGAGCCATCACCCTCCGAAGTCGTTTATCAATAGCTCCAGGGCTCAACTGGTGAGGTGGTGGGAAGTTGGGGTCTTCCCAGGACACAGGCGCATCCAACAAACGCTCTGAAGGTCCAGAGCTAGGGACTTGTGCATCTTGGTGATCTTTCCAGTTGTATGGTGTCTCTTGAATTTCCAGGATGTCCTCAATACAGAAAAATGGTTGGAAATAGCGTGGAATGGACCAACACACAGACACACATAGATTAATAGGATCACTCCAGGACTACAATTCAAAGAAACATGCAGAGCAAGTAGTTTGTAAAGACTCACAAAGAAACAATTTAGAACAAGGGTCCTTGGATCCAGGCCCAGGAGTATATCGCAAAGTACCATCATCAGCCGTGGACGCTACCTCTAGCACTTCCTCCACCGTCATTTCCATGGTCGTGTGCATGGTACCTCCCAAACCATAGACCTGGGTTGGCTCGATTGGCCCGGCAACGATGGAAGCGCCTCCTGCGTCCCCGTCATAGGTGGCACCTGAGAAGGTTGTCCCTCTAAATCCTGAGAAGGGCCTGGCTCGGGCAACGATGGAAGCACCTCCTGCGTAGGTGGCACCTGAGAAGGGTGTCCCTCTAAATGGACCTGGGGGGGGCCTGGCTCGGGCAACGATGGTGGCGCCTCCTGCGTAGGTGGCACCTGAGAAGGTTGTCCCTCTAAATGGACCTGAGAAGTGCCTGGCTCGGGCAACGATGGAAGTGCCTCCTGCGTAGGTGGCACCTGAGAAGATTCTTCCTCTAAGTTCTCGCGCAACTCAAGAGGTGTGTCCGCTGGTGTTTCCACATCCATACCCCGATTCGCAGATTCCACAGCTCCTGTAGCCACTGCCATGGACTTGTCCCCTTCACACATTGTAGTCTTAGCAGCAGGCTCGAGCAAAGCCTCAAACAGATTGTTTTACACACAGGCAAGGTTGAAAACAAATAGTACTCAAACGTGCACTGATCTTGGATTAGGTTCTTAGAGAGTTTTAGACTGGTAACTGTCAGCTTTCGCCATTCCTCTTGCATTTTCTGAAATTCTGGGTCGGACTCCATGGACATGTTGGAGTTCCGAAGCACTTCACAGCCGTGAACAAGAGTGGACGTGCTCAAACTCTTGCTTGGCAAATCACGCAGCATGATGAGCCCGAAATTGCTAGTGGTCAATGATGTTCAAGTCTAACAAAAAAATCTTCCGAAAAGTTCCGCCAATGTCCCGGGAAATTCCGCCAATTTCCCGGGAAATTCCGCCAAGTTCCCGGGTAAAAACGCCATGACTCAAAAGCAAACAAAACTGTGACTTCATAACTTTTTCCAAATTCCCCCATGGAATTTGCCCCGTACTTCAACTTCACAGCTGAGACAACATTTCCCGATACTCTTGCGGGATGGAAAGCAGTTTGGATTGCCTCACGTACACTAAAGCTTCTTTGAGCTTGGCATCATCCCACGGGTCCTCCTCAGGCATAGCCAAAATCAGGTCAGCCTGCGACACATTCTTTTTGACCTCAGCCCCGGTCCCACATGATCTAGCTCCCTAAAGAATGATTGGAACATAATATAGTTTGGGAAGCACAGCTGCCAAGGTACATCAAAGCGTTTCTCCATCAAAGGTTTAGTTTTGTGTAGCACATGCTGGAGGCTCAATATCTTGGCTGCAAAGGATGGTGTATAAATCCTAAGCATGGCGTTGGCTATGGTAGGATTACTGTACACATTGAATGGTAACACTTTAGTGCTTTCTCTGTCTAGCTGACCAGTAGCAGCCTAGGGTCTGAGAGTCTTTCAACGCTTTAGTCCCATGGAAACGCTCTTTCCCGGTGGAGTCCACATATTTCTTTGTAGTGGGTTTTTTAACCTTCTTTTTTTCCTTCTTCTTGAGCTGTCCCTGGTCCAAGAGTGCAATAGCCCAGGATGCACTCCATACTTTGGTACGCTTTGGCGATGGATGGTTGTATTTGCCCATCCAAAATGCTTGTCGGTATACCTTGGAAGAACCCCCCAAACACCATGAAAGTTTTACGCAGTTTCAGCGACAAGACATGAAGACAACAAACTATACGACAGAATAATTGTTTTCCAAGGCTAGGTACAGGTATTTGGACCTTTTTGAGCATCAATTTTAGCCAAACCATACGATCATGTTCCATTACCAGCGATGACTGCGGCTGTTCCAACAAGAACACTCCCCCGCTGCAAAGGATGAAGGCTATGATGAGGACGATCCTCGCCAGGGAAAGAGAGGGAAGAAGGGGCTTACTGAAAACACCGGGGTTTTGGAGTTGACAAGGCATCAGGGTTATGCATTTGTGTTCATTTCCTTTCTTCCAATCCAACTCCTTGAGGTCATTTGGTTTGACATAGCTACCGAGGGAGCATTTCCACCCATGGGGGTAAGTGCGTCACGGTCCGATGTTCCAGCGTTGATGATCACCCATGTGGAACACAAGAGCCCAATGAGGACTGTTAGAGAATTCATCTCACACCTGAGAACTGCTCGAAGGATTAACCTCGGCGACAGCGACAGGTTGGTTTTCACGGTTTCGGGGAACTTACCCACAGCTACACTTGACCACAGCTTTTTTGTAAACCTTCAGCCGGGTTACACTAACCCAGCCGATGAGTTGATATCCATGGAGTCATCATATGCTAGATCATGCGCCTCTGCTGGTAAGTTCAGAGCCTTCGCCAAACGAGTCAGGCGAGCCTGGCCCGCAAACAATTCCAAGAGCCGCAATGGCTCTCCTGCGTCCTGAAAAATGTCAAGCCAGGAGGTCATGAGGACCAGCAGCACAAAGGCCTCAAGCAATTGAAGTAGAAAGTAGCAAAGATTTGGAATACCCCAAACTCATTTAGTCTCAGTTGAGCCACTCTAGGGAGCCCCAAGGCTATCATCCGACGAAGAACAAGTTGGATCTCATGAGGTTTCATGGCTCCGATCCACGCACGCCGGTTGAGCTAAGGAATGAAACTGCAGATCACACCGATCTCATGAAGGTCTTGACTTCAGAAAGCATTGACAAGGCCAGGCCAGAAGTACCGCTGGCAAGGCCCCATTTGCCCAAGGCTTTCAAGAACCGTGGCATCAGTACCTGCATTCGACATGTATGACTCCCACAATCCTCCATGACACAATAACATAGCAGAGAAAAGGTTTTGAAGAGTTGGCAAGGCTTTGTATTTTTCCTTCTTCTGCAATGTCTATGGAACGAGGCCCTAGCCCGCGTGTATCCACACAGGTTGCCAAGTGTTGTAAACATGAATGATGCATGCCCGCATCAGTGCCCCCTCAGGTCATCTTCAGTGACCACGTGGTGGATCGATCACGATTCCACTGGCCTTGGATGAAGGACACTGGTTGTTTTTGGTGGAGTATGATTCAAAGGAATTGGATTTGACATCCATTTTTTAGACTTGGAAAAGCAGTGGCATCAACATGATATCAAGGAATAAGAACTACCTCCTCAGGGTCTACTCACTGTAGAAAGAGAAGCATTGGTGTTCATGTGCCGAGTGGCTTGTCATGGAGCACTAGAAGAAACTCTCTTGCCCACTTCGAAGCTAAGTCGATGAAACTTGCCCAATCCATGGCCTCTTCAACACCATTGCCATCTCTCCCACAAGCATTCATGCAGAAGTCATAGAAACGGGCCTGTCCAGGAGTGATAGTTGGAGGTAGTGTTTGCTAAAGACATCACCTGCTCGAAGGTAGGTTAAACACTTGAACTTTCTTCAGAACAAAAACATCACGGTTGCTTCAATCTCATAAGCATTTGAGTCACAATATCGAAAAAGGCTAGAGGAAACTGCTTTGGTAATCTTAACTCTGTTTGACAAGCTCGTCCTCCATCAGCGATGGTGCTTTCACCTGCCCCACAATCAGGTCCTGGAAGACCTGCCTGGTGCCCAACCAAAAGCTCCGTGTTGGCTCCACCTTTGGCATGTATCGACGAGCAAAAGTTGCCTTCTCCTTCTTCGGGGCTGGGTCGGCCAAGGCTAGATCTGGAGCATCCAGTTCTACCTTCTGCCTGCGAGCCCTCTTGGCCTGCGGCTTGTCTCTTTTGTCACTGCCACCAGTTTCCACCTCAGTCTTCCTTGCCCTGCCTTTGGCCTGTGCTTTCTTGACAGTCTTGGCATCATCATGATCCTTCTTTTGCGCCTTCTCCTTTCTGTGATCCTTGGCATCATCATCATCATCTTGCTTCAGTGCCTTGCCCCTGCTCCTCTTAGGCTTGGCATCATCATCATCTTCTTGCTTCGGTGCCTTGCCCCTGCTCCTCTTAGGCTTGGCATCATCATCTTGCTTCGGTGCCTTGCCCCTGCTCCTCTTAGGCTTGGTGTCATCATCATCATCATTCCCCTTTTCTGCACCATTCTCATTCTCGGGCTTGGCATTCTTCTTTTCCATCGCCTTCTTGGCTTTTGCCCTGGCTTGTGCCCTCGCTGCCGCTGCCCTCTCTTTTGCCTTGGCTTTTGCCTTGGCTTTTGCTTTCGCTTTTGTGTTCTTCCGCTGTCTCTTCTTTTTTGGCTCTTCTTCATCTTCACACTTCTCTGCGTCCTCATCCTCCTCATTGCCCTTTCCACCGCTAATCTCATCTTTTAGCGACTGCTGCTCTTTGCGAGACACATCCTTGACATCCAAGAGTTCTTTGGACAGAGGGCTGAGGACATTTGGGTTCTCTACTACTCCCTTCTTCTCTTCTTTCTCTTTGGATGCTGACATCATGGCAGTCCCTTCTCCCACAGACTCAGAAGGCAGTCTCTCAGACTTGTCACTCTTCTCATCGTCTTTCTCTTCGGATGCTGGCATCATGGCCCTTCTTTCTCCCACAGACTCAGAAGGCTGTCTCTCAGACTTGTCACTC
>CAXAMN010026151.1:602343-622950 GCA_963970005.1 Durusdinium trenchii
ACTTGTCACTCTTCTCATCGTTTTTCTCTTCGGATGCTGGCATCATGACCTTCCAGGTCTTCCCTTTTCCCACAGACTCAGAAGGCTGTTTCTCAGACTCGTCACTCCTCTCACTGGGCTGATCCACTGGTTTGGAGGCTGCGGCTTGCTGCTCTTGTATGGCCTCGAAGACTTGCGTGGCATCATAGGGTTGGGTGTCAGCATTCCAATGCTGCTGCCCGAGCAATGCCACTTTGCGCTGTTGCATCATTCGCCTAGGAGGGCTCAAAGATAATTGCTACCATTATACCTTATGTAGAAGTATAATTTTAGAATCTCTTAGATGTTGGGTGTCTATTTTTTTGGGTGGGTGAAGTAGCGGACAAGTTATACATTGATAAGAACACCTTTGTGTTGGAGGTCCTACTTCGCTTGGCCCAGTATAACCACACATGATGAGCCAAGCAGCTCTAAGAAGGCCAAGCGGTTTCGCACTTGCCCAACCATTTCCAGCGTCAAAGGTTTTCCATCATGTAGAGCAAGACTATCGATGGTGAGCTCGGCAGTTTCCACTTGTGGAAGTGGCTGAGGTGAACATGTTGGACTTTTCGGGATATCACCACCCAAAGAACAGCACAAGGCTTCCTTCATCCTCTCAACCACCTCAGCGGGGTTCCCAGGGCTACCAGGTAGTGCATATTCATCATGCAAGCACTGGGCAGGAGCCTCTTCGATCTCTTCAGCAGCCTTTGGATCTGCCGGCTCTTCTGCTGCAGACCCAATTGATGATGAAGATTGGATTCTTGGTGAAAAATATTCACCAATCAACTCGAAGAGAGGACGCAGGCGAGCATCCTAGGTTGGGTGGACCCGCAGAGTGGGTTACTTTCTTGAGAAAGGGAAAATACATACACACCACCAAAAATACATCAACAAAAACAATAGCTGGATCAAGAGTCTTTCTTTTGGGTTCCATTGTGTCTGCGAAAGGTAAACGATATGAATGAGCGAATGGCTACAGACTCACAATGGATTGGCCCAACTTCAAGTGGAAGGCGTAGGTCCTCCCGCAAAGCTTTCACCTGGGGCCGGCTTGAATGGCAAAGCTGACTGGGTGCTTTGCAACACTGGAGTTTGTTTTTGGTCATTCTCCCACCTGCTCTCTGACCTCATCAATGTTTACAGTCTTCATGGAGTCCGTCAACTGGGGTAGCCAAATCCGTAAGACGGCCATGATAAGATCCACATTGAGGGCCAAGTTCTCTTGACTGATCAACCCTTTCTTCTTTTCACACTCCCAATGGAGCAGGGCATGATCTAGCGCTCGCTGCCTGAGCATTGCATTATTGGCAATGATTCTTGCCAATCCCACCAAGCCCACACATTTCACTTCCTCACTGGGTTCAGCCATGTTTCCAAAACGCTACTTCGCACTTCCCTGAAAGTAGCTCGATCCACAAAAATGCCTGCATGTGATGACGCTGGCCTCGCAGCCCAGGAATTCCAACATCATCAAAAAGGTTCACGCAACATCGAGGTCACTTGATGTTGGGACAGCCGCTCTGGAGCTTCTGGCCTGGGCTGTAAGACCAAGGTTGTTTAAGGATGTTTAAGGTGATGTGGTCAACAAGTTTGCTGGCTCTAGGGAAAAGACGGTTGCCCTGTGTACCAGCCAATGGCCAGGATCACTGAAAAGAGACCTCACAAACACAACAAATAGCACAACTAAAAGGAAGAAGTTCCAGCTGTGCAGACTAAAAGGAAGAAGTTCCAGCTGTGCAAAAACATGTTCAAGACCGTTCAAGCCTCATGTGCAAAATCTCATGTGCTCCGGCAGGTCGACATGGGCCTGGGTGGTGAGAGAGTGGCCAGTGTATCCCGGACAGTTGGCGAGTGATGAGAAGCTGTATGAAGCAGAGCGGAGTTGCTATTTTCCATCTATCCATCCAGATCAGCTGCAAGACTGGAAACTCACTAGATCGCCCCCTACGGCATAAAAAGAACTCAGTCTACTTGGAGGTCATGTCAGGCTCCAACTGCTGTTCCGCTGCACCTGAAAAGCTAGGTAAAGCACTGCAATCCAGTTGTACATTCTGATCATTCTGGAAGTAAAAGAACACACAATAAGACAAGCTACGTTCAGACTGCCATTTTCGAAGGACATTGGCCAGTTCACGAATATGACCACCAACACGATAGTTCTCAGCAATTGTCATTGCCTTTTCCTCGCTCAACTGGTCAGGAGAGTCCTGAGTGGAATAAAATGGGGGCACTGGGTAGCACTGGCGAACTCAGATTGCGCATTCTATGTTGGTTGACATCGCAATGAACTACTTGCAAAAAAGGTTCCACTGGTGTCTCTTTGGGCCACAAAACTAGTTGAGCTTGCTCAAACCATTTGTTCGGCATCTCATGCAGCCCCACCTCTCTAAGTACATCCATGGCTTCTTTGGTAGGAGCTTGTTGTTAGATCTCTTGAGCAAAATGTTGCTCCACAACAAAACGTTTTCAGGAAACAGTCAAAAAAAAGACTCAGTGCATTGCACCCACCACATCCCAGTGCTAGGGCAAGCGCGCCAGAGTGCCAAAGTGCACCCTCAACGTGATTGAGCCAGCCAAAAGGCTGCAGCTGCTAGATTTGAGAAAAACGTCATGAATCTGCGATGTCCGGGTAAAAGTGCCAATTGGCTTTTTTTTTGCCATTGGCAATTATTTGTGCCAAGAAGATCCCCTAGGTATATATATCCACCCTCAATTCTGTACATATTGATGTCTCCTGGCAGGAAGCTCTGCTCTTTTCAGCATCTTCTGCTGCTTGGCGCACATCCTCGAGTCATCGGGAGGCACGCAAGCTTGCTATGCAACTGTGGATGACTCCAACCCTCTATTCCAACTTGTTCAAGAAAACTGGTAAGTCATCCATTGTAATCCTCAAGTCTGCCAGCGCTGAAGGTGCATTCCATTGCCGTCAAGCGTTTGTTGCAATGGGGGGTCGTTCGATTTGTTCGGGAATACGGTCTGTACTTTGGTTCCAAACTTGCAAAAGGGAAAATTCCATTTCCAACCCTTGGGTTCTGATCTATTGGTCGACAAAGGCCCAAGTTAGTTGTGAACAATAGGCCAAACCTACGGATGGGTTTGGTTCGTCAAAACTCAAAACAATAGCATGCTCATTGATATATTATCCCCAGCTACTAATACTAAACGTAGCCCTACAGTGCCCTACAAACAATAGCACACAAAAGATCACAAAAGCAAATGTGTCAGGCTTCAAACAAAATATACCATGTGCAAATTGGGCTTGCAATTGGGCCCTCTGAAGCGCAAAACTCTGTCCTTGGCCTGTTGCGCTTCGGCTGCCAACTGCTTCCGACATTCGCTTCGTAGCTGTTGGGCCTCCAGGCGCAGCTCCCGGAGCTCCTGGGGTGGAAGGCCGTGCGTCAGGGACAGAAGTCATGTTTCCATTTGTTCAGATCTAACCGTCCAATCGTTTCTGTGATTTTCTGGCAATATGCAGGGAACTGACACTCGTTTTGGTCAATGAAATATTAGGCACATACCGTAACATACCCGATGAAAACAAGGGTGCCCCGATGCGGAACAGTGGGAGGAATTCAAACAGCAATAAGATTTCCAACCTGAGAGGAATCAATGGCCCCAACAAAGGAATCCAACCGGACAAAGGGATACAAATGGAGGTACCAGTTCTTGCCACTCTATATAGGTATTGCCTTTCGTGCAATATGATACAATGTTGAAACTCGTAACCATGGGAATGCCATGGGGCCCGGTCGCCGTGGGAGGCCTCCAGTTGCTGGGCAGCTAAGGCAGACTGCTGATGGTGGGCGTCTCTAAGGCAATCAGCGTCGTGTTGAGCCTTGTGAAGATCCTCTCAAGACGGGTGGCAAACTGAGCTCGCTGAGCTAACAGTTCTTTGTGCCCCATAAGAGCTGGTCAAGGTGGATCTGCTGTAGGGCATTGGGTGAGTCAAAGTTGCTATATATAAATGGTTGCGAATATATTTCTGAAATGTTTTTCGTTTTTTTTTGGAATTTTTGTTTTTCGTGTTTGTTTCGTGGCAGGTGCAGTACTTTGTGGACCTTGCAAAGCACATTTCGTGGCAGGTGCAGGACTTTGTGGGCCTTGGAGTGCAGAGTTTGTGGCAGGCGCAGGACTTTTTGTGGGCCTTGAAGTGCAGATTTCGTGGCGGGTGTAGTACTTTGTGGCCCTTGCAGTGCAGATTTTGTGGCAGGCGCAGGACTTTGTGGACCTTGAAGTGCAGATTTCGTGGCAGATGCAGGACTTTGTGGGTGTGGAAGTGTAGAGTTGGTGGCAGGTGCAGGACTTTGTGGGCCTTGGAGTGCAGATTTCGTGGCAGGCGCAAGACTTTGTGGACCTTGAAGTGCAGATTTCGTGGCAGGTGCAGTACTTTGTGGATGTTGAACTGCAGAAAGATAGAAAGATAGAAAGATAAATTGATAGATAGATAGATTAGATTAGATTAGATTAGATTATAGTGAACTTCAGACAGATAGAATATTAAGGTGCATTAGGTAACACATAGAATTTTTTTTGAAGCTAACAGATAGAATTGTTCAGTTTTTTGAAGCCAGCAGATAGAATATTCAGCATACCTCAGATTCACTGCGCTACCTTTTCCCACCCATGACATGTGTTTCTTCAACTTCTCATCCAAACCTATCCAACCAATATTCTAAGTGTTTCCCCAAAAAGATATAGAATAATCACCTAATGCCCCGGGGGCATTATTAGGTAATATTCTAAGTGACTGCAGGCCACTATAGATAGATAGATAGATAGAGGGGGAATTTTTGCTTGGTTAGAAAGTTTTGCGCCGGGGATCACCTTAAAATATTGATTTCGTGGCAGGCGCGGGTGTCGGGGATGAAGTGCAGATTTCGTGGCGCGGGAGGGGTTGGGGGGGTGCAGCGTCCCCCCCAGCAGCACACCAGATCCAAAGGTGAGCAGCTCGTGCTTGCTTGCTTGCTTGCTTGCTTGCTTCCTTGTTTGGTTTCGTCTCTGCAACGAAAACAACAGGAAAAGCAAATACAAAAAGAGAAAGGAGAACAGCTGCCAAAAGAAAGAAAGATAGATAAATAGATAGGTATAGACAGATAAGCCAAAAGCCACAAAAGCCAAAAGCCACAGAAGCCACGAAAGCCAAAAGCCACAAAAGCCAGAAGCCACAGAAGCCAAAAGCCACAAAAGCCAGAAGCCACAGAAGCCAGAAGCCACGAAAAACAAAAAAAATCCAAAAAAGAAACAGAAAAATCCAAAAATAAATACCCCTCCTATATAAATATAAATATATATATATATATATTATATATATATACACCTGAGAAGGGAGGGGACAAAAGCCGAAAGCCAGCCACCGTAAAATATATCAATATGGCTATGGGGGGTGAATGCGGGAGCCCTGGTGAGCTCCCCACCTCTTTTCCTATCACCTCCTCCCCCGCTACATGAACTCCCACTCCATATGGGGTGCCCTTTTGCGTCCGGTCAACAGGCCTCTTCACCATAAAACAAGGGCACCCCCAAGCAACTCAAAGCTTGCCCGCTGCATTCTGTTCCCTCCCTGTTCTCAATGGATGGGTCACATCGTTTCTTGCAATCCCTCTTTTCCTATCACGTCCTCCTCCACTATGCCTGTCTCGTCCACGTGAACTCTCACCCCATATGGGGCGCCCTTTTGAGTCCGGCAGCTAGACCTCTTCACCGTTAACAAAGGGCACCCCCAAGCAATTCAAAGCTTGCCCGCTGCATTTTGTTCTCTTTCCTGCCCTCACGGGCCACAGCATTACATGAGCTCGCACCCGATATGGGCTGCCCTTTTGCGTATAGTTGACAGGCGTCTTCACCATTACATAAGGGCACCCCCAACCAACTCTAACATGTCTTGCAAGCACTATGCCATGTCTTCCACCTACGCTATGCCTGTCTTCCACCTTCCTTACATCATTCTGGTTCCTCGCGGATCACACAATGTCTTAAGAGACGCACACACACACACCTCCCTTTCACACTACTTCACTGGCCATGAGAGGCGCACATCTCCCTTTTTTTCTGGAGCAATTCCAACAACTATTCGCGTCCCGTTGTCCCCTCTTTCCTATCATTGACATGAACTCCCACCCCTAGTAGAAAACGGTTTGCATTGCCTCCTAAGCCCCTCGTGATGCTAATGATGCACTACTGGCCGTCAATTACATCACCGGCATCACAACATCCCCAAAAACTACTAATGTTCACGACCAAGTGGCCACCTCTCTTTTTTCGCTCTCCCCCACCAGGCTCTAGGTCAGCCTCTCCGAGATTGGCCTGCTCGCAACCACCCCGCCCCTTTACTCACTTCGTTCGCATAGCTACCTCAAGCCTTGCCTATCGGCTGGCTTTCGTGATATATACCATTATATACCCTGGACAAGAAAGTGAAAGCACCGCCAAAAGGAATCACAAATGTCCTTCACAAGCTGCTGTAGGATCTCTAGATATCACTAGGCCTCTAAGGCGCCGTTTGTAGGTTTTAGAAGAACCTGTGCCAAGAATTCTCGGCAGGTGGAGCTTAGACCCTGACCTCGGCGTGTCTGAAAGACACTGCAATCTTTTCAGAGCTCTCAGCCCTCAGCCGATCTGTTTCTGATCGGGCCTTCTGCAAGTCCTGCCGAGTTAAATCTTGTCATTCATGGTTGGTGGGAAACATGACCTGAAGTGAATGTTGCGAGGCCTCTTTCATCAGGCGTGACTAAGGTTTTGATAGGGTGTCTTCAATCCACGTGAGAAAACATTTGGAGTGTTGCTTGAAGTGCATGATGTGGCTGTGGCCCATGCCGCTGATAATTACCAACAAATTGTGCAAACCTCTGTCGCAAATATTCGCAATTCTTGATTTGAAGGGGGAGGCATAAGATCCACAGCCCCTGAGGGCCATCAATATGAGACTTTCAATTTCACCGTGAGGGTGAATTCGCACACAAAGGGGCTTGGGAAATTGTTTCATTGCCTTGCACGTTCGTAACTACATTTTGCAGGGAATGGGCACAGCTTCTGACGAAGCACCTGAGTTTTTGCTGATCGGCTGTCTTGTCTATTTGTAGTACCTTCTTACGGACGAAGAATTCACTAACCCAGCAAATCCACAATGAACCAGCAGTTGAGTTGCTGAAGAAAGTTTAAAGCAACAAAAGACCGCCGCCAGTCTGAAGGGCTCAATGAAGTTCTTGAACACAAGTCAACGATTTGCCAACACCCCATCCATTTACCACCCAAAAAGGCCACAAATGACAAATGCGTTGATGTGCATGTCCAAGAAACTTGACAGGGCCAGGATTCAATAGGATTCACCCCTTGCCGTTGCCTCTTCGCAAATCGCTCTGCGTCGGTCTGCTTCTTCTTTGGCTTCTTGCAATCCCTCTCAGCAAGAAACTGGGAGGCAATCAGCGATGACGAAACACTGGGAAACTATTGTGCTGGACTACTTGTGGCTCTTCAAGATATGCTTCAGTGATGAACTTCAAAACTAGTAGGGCAGAGTATTCAGAGGAATCCCAGTCAATGCTCCTCAAACAGCACCGCGTGAGACGCTTGTTAGGTGTTGTTCAAATCTGGCCTTGCAAATCGCTCTTTGTCGATCTGCTTCCTCCTGGTTCATCCGGGCCTCCTGAAGGATCCATAGATCTCCAAGGGCTTTCTACAGTAACAATCTCTGTTGATCTTTCATGTCGTTTCAACACAACTTGTGTATATATATATATACCACTTATTTAGTCACATTATAAATTGATAGTCTTGATGCCACCATCCATGCAGGATTCGCCTGTGTCTTTTGATGGCTTTGCAGCTGCCACTGGCTCGCTTCATCCCTCATCTTCAATATCTCCTACAATACAATCCAACAAAAAGTATGTATATATATATATCCCACACAAACCTCTTGTACAGCTAGAAGTCTTACGTTTAGTACAAGAATCAGTATACGCTGTATATAATCCCGATTGGGCTGGGAATGTAACTACCAATGGTTTTCAATGATTCCAAATCTAATGTTCTTTGTATCCCCGCTGTGCCTGGTAGCTTGCAGCGCGTCTACTTCAATAGTACCAGTACTTCAAGCAACAAACGCCAACAATACTATGGCACTAGCTCTGCCTCTGCTTTTTGATGAACTTCGGTCTTCCAATGGCTTTCTTTCTCAAGGAGTTCCTGGGCCGAAAGGTCTCTACCTCCAGCTGTAGCCCAGCTGGAAACGAAAAAAAAACATTATACATAGAAAGAAACAACTTGCAGCTTAATTAAACCTAATTGCTCTTGACTCTTGACAACTGTCAACCATCTCAGCAAGGGCAACTTGCAACATCATCTCCCCCCTTTGACCCCATCTTGGCTTTGGTCTGGAGCTTAATTAATCTAGCTGGCTTTGCCTGCATCTTCTGCTGACTCTGCAGCTGCCACTGACTTGATTCTTCTTTGATCTTCAACATCTCCTGCAATTGCTTCAATGCCAACGAGTCTGTGAAGGATGTTCAACGCTCGAGTCAAGTTGTCCACCCGAACGCGCTGGTAGTTGGAGGGTGGTGGTGCCGGAAGCTGATGCCAGTGGTCCACATGAACTTGATAAGCCGGAACGAAAGCAAGAGAATACTTTGCTCATTCCACGACCATCTAAAAGAGAATTACTATCAATGGAGGCGATGGTGTGCTCTCTAATGCTTCAGCGCAAGTGACACCAATAAGACTTGTATGGAAATGCCCAAACCTGCCCAACCCTAATCTGGAACAACCTTTGTTTTGCTAAGCTAATTTGAACCACTCAAATGATGCTTGTGATGCGTGTGTTCTAATGTGGGGCCCTTTAAATCAATACGCTTCGTTAAGGAAGGTGGGGGTCTCAATTGATTGTATCACGCAAAGTGGGTGGGTGGGTACTTTTTTGTGATAGATAAATTAAAAAAACAAGAAGCTACTAGGAAAAAGTGCATCGCTACTAGTAACAAGTGCATTACTAGTAGCAAATAGCTACTAGTAGCTTCTTGCTGGTAGTTTAGTAGCAATGCCCTTGTTATAGTTTTATAATCAATTCGGTCCTTTGGAGCGATCAATTCTCAGCCTCCCCTTGTAAGAAAAACAACTTCAGCAAACCTCCTTCGGAGCTCGCTTTCGTGACATGTATCAAGACGCAGTAAAACGATTAAACAAAACATGCATTGGTTCGTTTGCAATGTACCCAGTCCAACAGTCCAACTCAATTGATTCCGCCAAGCAATACAAGTATTGCCAGCCAGCCTCTAGCTTTTGTTGTCTTTCCTGCTGCAATTCTTCAGCTCCAAGTCGTACCAACTCCTATCTGCAGCATCTACAGCATTCGTTCTCTAGCAGCTCAACGTTCCAATGGCCTTTAGGCTAGGTTGTCCTGTGGGCACATACATCCTAACTGCGAAGTCGGCTGTGGTAGAATTATCTGCACAATCTTCTCAATGAGCTTAGCGTAAGCCTACAAATTTAATTAGCTTGATGCTGTTGCCAAGTTTGTTGTTTAAAATCCTACTATCCAAGTTGCATTTCAGCCACCCTTGGCCTCGGACTGATTTCTGACACCTTCCCCTAAAGTGTTTTGATCGTGAGTTGTTGCTCCTACCTCCTGACCCGCCTCCAGCTCCTCAATTCGGACAAGTGCAGCTTGAGGCGTCGTGGCCGCAGCCTAACACGGTTGTATAATGTTGTGTGTGCTCTTCAAATCTCTTCAGGCCCTCTAGGCCTTTTCTCTTCAAATAATGTTCCAGCAATTGAATTGTATGGCATTGCAGGGATGGATTCTTCTTTAAGGATATTGCTGCATAGTGCCTCATCTACTTGGAGACGAAGCTGTTCGCATTTCTGGCGCAGGATGGACACCTCCGCCTAGCAGCGACATGATGCAGGAACTCAGGAAAGGGTTGCAGAATTAGTCTGAGACCTGTGGTTAGAGGCTTCCCCAATCACGGCTATATAAATAGCATCAAATAGCTGCCACTAGTACAAATGAAACTCCCATCAAAGTTGCCAGCAATAGCGTTTAGCAGTCCAGCTAAGCAGATGGAGGTACCAATCATATTTTGCTTATCCTGATGATGCCCAATTCCTGAAAGCCGTCTATTGGTTTGTCTTGAACGCAAGTGGACAAACACTCGACCACTTTGCTGAGTGGCAAAACCTACGCAGGATGGCTCAAATCTCCGACAACGTCAACTATGTAATTCTGCTGGATCAACAGCTGATGCTGTCCAACGCCAATGCTGAACCATCCAGGTACAACCCGCAGAATCTCTTATATAATACAAAATGACACCCAACACTATCCAGGAACACTCAGGTTTGAAGTTTGCCTTCACATTTTCCCTAAGACTATTCACTATTCTATTTGGTGATGAAGTAGTGGAAAAAACATCGAGCCTCTAGCTCTTCGCGTGAGCTCTCCCAAGCTAAGGCCTCAAACTCGCTTCATTCAGGGTACAGGAAAGCGAGTGCTAGTCAACACCCAACGCCTCCCAGTATGCACAGGGCATTAGAACTAGAAGGCACGCTACACAAAGCCTGCTGGTATGACAAACCCTGAAAGGATGTTTGAAGGCCTAAAAATATACGCGTTAAGTTAGGCTTAGGCCTCTGTCCCCACAATGCATCAAAAAAAAATTCTACATCGAGTGATCCCCAGCATGGCACTTCAACCTGACAACTTCTATGGCATGTATTGAAACATTACGTCGGCACTCTTTCTGGCATGCATATCTTCTGGCATAGCTTCTGACATGTTTTCTGGCATATGCTCTATGCTCTGACATTTTTCCGGCGTATCTTCTAACAGTTTTTCTGACATTTTTTCTGGCACATCTTCTGACACTCTTTCTGCCGTAGCTGGCGGTGAGGTCCGGCCGGAACACTGCCGGCTGGAGCTGGCGGTTGAGGTCCGGCGGGGAACACTGCCGTCCGGAGCGGGAACACTGCCGTCTGGAGCTGGCGGTTGAGGTCCGCTGGCAAACGCTGCCATCCGGAGCTGGCGGTTGAGGTCCGGCGGAGAACGCTGCCATCCAAACTCGCGGTTGAGGAGGTGGAGGAGAGGAGGAAAGGAGAGGAGCAGCGCGGCAGCTGACATAAAATCTAACAACCCTCCCCTCACAGGTGGGGAAAACTAAATGCGTGCCGGACAATGAGTTTGGGCCCGTACCGGTTTTCAGTTTCTGCTCGCTCTCTGTATGTATTTGGGTGGCCGCCGTGGGTCAGGTTTTTGCATATGAGTGGCGAATAACAGAGTATAGTAGCAGTTTCAGAATATAGTAGTAGTCGTAGCAGTTTTTAGTAGCAGCAGCAGCAGCAGCAGCAACAGGAGGAGTAGTAGTAGTAGTAGTAGCAGCAGCAGCAGCAGCTCTCATCTTGGTAGTAAAGGTAAAGGTTTTTAGTGATAGTAGTAGTAGTAGTAGTAGTAGTAGTAGTATTAGTAGTAGTAGTAGTAGTAGTAGTGGCAGCAGCAGCAGCAGCAGCAGTAGTTGTTGTTGTTGTTGTGGTAGTAGTAGTAGTAGCAGCAGTAGTAGTAGCGGTAGTAGTAGCGGTAGTAGAAGTAGAAGTAGTGGCAGTGGTAGTAGTAATAGTAGTAGTAGTACTAGCAGTAGGGTAGTAGTTGTAGTAGTAGTAGTAGTAGTGGAAAAAGTAATGGTAGCAGTACCAGCAGTAGTAGCGCTAGTAGGTTTTGTAGTTGTACTTGCGCTTGTACTTGTATAGTAGTAATGGTAGTAGTACTAGTAGTAATAATGACCGTAGCAGTAGTAGTAGTAGAAGTAGTAGTAGTAGCAGCAGCAGTAGTAGTAGTAGTACTAGTGGTAGTAGTGGGAGTCGTGCTAGTGAAAGTTTTTAGTACTAGTAGAAGTAGTAGTAGTAGTAGTAGTAGTAGTAGTAGTAGTAGTAGTAGTTAGTTATAGGTAGTAGTTATAGTTAGTAGTATAGTAGTAAATAGTTAGTAGTAGTTAGGAGTAGTTGGTAGTAGGTAGTAGAAGCTTTAGTTAGTATATAGTATACTGGGCGCAGATCACATGGGAGTTATGGCGTTCAAGTGACATGAGGAATAGAATAGGTAAGTCCTATGTCACGTGAAAAACGTGTTGGCGCCTAACCGTAAGGCCAACACCACACACACACACACCCGATCTGGCGCCGGCGACGATCTGCTCAGCTCAGCTGAATCCTAACTACAAAAGAATGAGCTCTGCAATCTGTGCCAACCAGGCGTCTGAGTTGACAGGATTGCTTTCAACGTGTCAATCCCAAGTCACTCGTTTATATACAAAGCAGCCTTGTATTGGGCTGCGTCGGAAATCTGGAGTCCACTATGTTGGCTTTGGTTCTTTTACTTGATGACATGGGCTTAATCAAGGCAGGTGACATGGGAATGTGTGAGTGCCCATGTAACATGTATGTTTCTAAATCCCATGTTATCCGAAGGTAGTATAGTTAGTAGGTTGTGCTTTGTACTTAGTAGGTAGTACTTAGTAGGTAGTGGGTAGTAGGTAGTAGGTAGTAGGTAGTAGGTAGTAGTAGTAGTAGTAGTAGTAGTAGTAGTAGTAGTAGTCGTAGTCCTAGTCCTAGTCGTAGTCGTAGTTGTTGTTGTAAATGTTGTTGTAGGAGTAGTAGGAGTAGTAGAAGAAGTAGTAGTAGTAGTGGCAGTTGTGACAAAAATAAATTGGCAGTAGCGGCCGCAGCCTCCCATCAACTATCAAGGAGGTAAACGCAAAGAAGGCAAGCGTTCAAGTGGGGGGCTGGCTACCCTGACCACTACTAGGACTTAAGAATGGAAGCCCGACTCAAGTCCCAAGAAATGCAAAGACATTACTGACATTACCTTCTCATTTTAGACGTAAGAAGATATCAGTTTTGGGTGGGCCCCTATCGGTCCTGCAGTCCGCCGAATACACGATGTCCAGCCGAAGACTACTGCCTACTTCTGCCAAGTCTGTCGGGGACTCATATAACCCAAGATGGCACGGCTCCCTCCTAATACAGTACGCAGGATTGTCGCCGTGAAGTGGCAATCACCGTGAAAATTTGCATGGTGCGAAGCGCCTTGCAGGCTCGCAGGAAGGACAAAGCGTGTCACAAACCCAGCGTCAGCATTCTTCTGAGCATCCAGGCTTCAGCTAGCTGCTCTTGTAGTCTTTGGCATTCCAATTCCACCTGAACGTCGCGCAAAAAGAACAGGAGCCCAAATCCTTCCTTCAGGTCTCCAGCTATGTGGGCCTATTCAAAAGCAAGCTCAAGACGCTGAGGTACGTGCGTTACAACAAGGGGAACAAAAGGAGACTATGGAGATGCACTACCTCGTCTTTCAAAAAGCGCGCGTGAAAACACCATGGAATGCCCACATTCCAAACAAGCAGCGATTCAACAATTTGTGATGTAGGGATCCCGGGAGAGACTGGGAGCCAACCTCCGAATCCATTTGGCTGAGGTGCAGCACGGACCTGGACGAACAAGTCAAAATTCTTGATGTTGGAGGACGACATGGACAAGCTATTGGGGGCACGAATCTGAACTGAACTATGACAAAAATGTTGAAAGAGTCTCAGAGCACACTGCGACTGTGATTCGTTCTTGTAGGTCCTATGTCACTTCCTGTTCAGTAGCAAACGTGAAAGCAGAATATACTTCCTTCAACCATGCACGCGCCAATTCAATCACTTAGCCCTGCTGACGTGAATGTCAGCTGCGACGTATTCCCCCAAACAGTGTACTAGGGGTTCTTTGTTTCGGCCCGAACTCCAGACCTTGAGACGTCTAGAAACCTCTACACGTCCAGATCTCCACTCCGGGTCTCTAGATCTTTCTAGTCCTCTGAACTTCTCGACCACTCCTCTAGCTTTCTAGCCCCTAGACCTGCTTTCTACACCTCTAATTAGACCTTAAGGTCTCCGAGATGAAACTCTGGACAGGTGTGAGTGGTTCTCTCGCACAGTTCTCACGCAACACTGTTTAGGGTCTCTTGCCCACAGAACCGCTGCCAAGAGTCTCTGCCAGCCCGGAGTCCCTCTCCATGCGCAGGCCTAAGCTTGACTGTCTTGTGACCTTCTTGACACGCTTATCCTGCTGGCACTAGCAACGGAGCAGCAGCAGCTCAAAGCAGCAGCAGCAGCAGCAGCAGCAATGAAAACCTATGATATATATATATATATATACTCTTATATGGGTGTGGTCAGGAATTTGGTATGGATCGGTCCGCGCTGCATCATATATATATATACATATCGTAAGACTACATATTTTGACCATTTGCACCTCGACCTAGGCGGCGTGGGTGACAAACACCATGCCCCTTTCAAAGTCAGTTGCTCCAGGGCATTGGCCGGAAATCTCACACTCAAGCATGGAGATATGCTGCTTCAATTCCTCAGACTGCCACAAACAGCAGAGCTGCTGAAGCCAAGCGACTTCTGTTCTCTAAAAACATATAGGCCACCAAACCAATAATGTTAAATCTAATCAAACCAAAGCATAGCAAAACAAAAGCAGCAACAACCAAATTGATGCCTTAATTGAAAAACCTAGGCGCACTGTTCTCAGCAAACAATTGATCATCACATACCTCAAGCGATCAGGCACCAGCGCAGTGAGAAACTGCTGCGTATTCAATGGACGTTCCAAGAGTTCGAGCTGCCTGCGTTCATTGTTGTTTCGCGCCATGTCCATGTCCAAAGAAAAACATGTTTGTTCAACAGTGTCTCATAGTGTCTCCAGTTTGAGTCATCCGTAGCAAAGGGCCACGATTTGAACACCTCAGTTGACCACCTTGTTTCCCATCAGCCAGCTTGAAGCTGGGCCTCCCTACCCGCTCCGGACTTTGCAGCTGAGAACGCTGCTTCTGGCGCAAAAAACTCTAACAGGACCAAGGCTAAGCCAAACTAGCGCAAACACAAAGGCATCAAACACAAATCGAAACAAACACAAACATACCAAAAGCTCTGCTGCACCATGATAAGATCTTATCTTGTGAATCTAGGATCTAAATTCCCTCCGGCGCTCCGGCAGCGCGGGCCATTCAAGCAACAACCGCATCAACGGCTATCTTGAAATTCACAACCATAAGCCCTCCTCGGCGCTGCGATTAGAACGTTTGGACGCCAACGTAACGTCTCACGATCGTCACTTCCCCACACCCACCAACTGATAACAACCATCACACGCCATCACACCATCTTCCCCGATCTCTCAGCCTCTATTTCGGCATTGATGTTCAAGGCCACAGCCGCCTTCAGTGCACCGAACCCAGCTGACCGATCCTACACCCAGTACAGATTCAACATCAGCCTTATGGAAGTTCACGCAAGGTTTAGACCTAGGATCCTGTCAATTTCATCAATCCTCGCCGGTCCCCAATACAGTGTTCCACCGCCAAGTTACCCTTACTTATAACTTGGGGTAACATAGGTTGTAACATGGTGTAACATAGGTTCAAACATGGTGTAACATAGTTTAAGTTCACTAGATTATATGGGAACTTATATCTTAGTTATAACTAAGTTGTTTTTAACGAACTTATAACTAAGTTAGTTCCAAACGCTAAAAATAAATTAGAGAAGTTAGCGAAGTTAGCACTTTAACGTCCGGCTTTGAAACTTTTTACCTGACACTGCAGACATGAAAGCGCTATTTCACAAAAAACAGTTTCGCGCTTTTTCATACACGTTTCAAGAAACTAACAACTCTCTGTTTCGGGGTGGTGGTCCACCTTCCTGGCATGCAGGTGGTGGTCCACCTTTTGATCTTTTTTTTTGTTGGTCCACTTTTTGAATCCTCACACGATGGGCTGCAGTCTGACTTAAGTACAGCCATTGTTCCTGAAACGCGTGTATTTCAATGTATTTGGAGGCAAGAAAACTTAGACACACTAATTTTGGGCACAGAATCCTTCATGAACAATGGTAGATTTTGTTTGTTCACCGAAAGCCTTCACGAACTCGTCCCAGATTTTTCTTGTAAGTCCAGACTCAGGACCGTCTCCACCACCAGAGTCTCATGCCGAAGTGCCTGCACAACCTCTGGCGCGCCTCGAGGCTGAGAGTCCGGGGAAGCCATGGTCGAAGCCGAGAAAGTTGAAAGGTGGAGGGCCAAAGGTCTTGACTGCTTGGACCACAGCCGAACACATACAAACACATTTTGAACAAATCTTAACACATCTGTGTTAAAAACATGTCTAAATGTGTTAAGTAAAGAAACGAAACACGAACGCGTTTGGAACACATTCTGAACACATATGTGTTATAAAAGGGGTTAAAATGTGTCAAGTAAAGAAACAAAACGCGAACACATTAGTAAAGAAACAAAACACGAACACATTTGGAACACATTGTTAACACATATGTGTTAAGAATGTGTTAAGAACGTGTTCAGTTGTGTTATATAAGTAAAGAATCCGTGGACCACCACTCAGCGGACCACCATTCCAAAATAGAGAGTATACGTGTTCGGTGTGTATCAGTAACTTGAATGAGTGGACTGCCACTCCAAAATACACTTGAATGAGTGGACCGCCACTCCAAAATACAGAGTATTCATTTTAGAAGTTCATCAATATCTTGGATGTGCGCCCGGAATGTGTTTGCTAAAGAAAGCGAACGTGTTTAGAGTGTGATTTCTGAAGAAAGTAGACCGTCCTGGTGGCATGTCACAGACACTGAAGCTGTGTGCTTGCTGTAGAAAACAGTCACGCTGCTGCAGCCTTTGTTGCGAGTGGTCTACCTAATTTGCATCTTCTTGTTGGGCGGTGGTCCACCTAAATTGCGACTTCTTGTTGGGTGGTGGTCCGCCTATAATTTCTTTGAGCAACATAATTGTCAAAATTTGAGTTTGTTTGTTACTTTGGTTCATTTTTTATTGAACATGCATATGTTTAAGTTAGAAAAGTTACACCAAGTTATAACTTAGTTATTTCTTAGGCTACGTGAAACTGATATAACTTAGTTATAACTAATTTATAACGCTAACCAAGAGCAAAGTATCTTAACTTGGCGGTAGCACACTGTAACTATTCAAAACGTGCCTGGGAACGCAACTCACAATTATCCTGGTCTTCTTGCGATTCCGAGTTACGCGCAGTCGAAACATTGACTTGGGGCGGTACATGTACGCAAAATGTTCCAAAGGTCTCTCGCGCCTCCTCACACAGCTGCTGGCATCGTCTTTGCGCGCGCATTTCCTGGCTTGCTGTGATATTCAACGAAAGCATCGCGCGCCGCGCTGGCTTTCTGTGTAAGTTTCATGAGTGTGGAGCTGGCCGAGGCCGTGTACACCAAACTAAACGCAAAAAACACGTAAACCAAACAATGGTCAAACAAGAAACTGCAAAAGCGTGGAGTTTGGACACTGCGACGCCTCTTTCGGATTCGCGGAATTCATGGCCAAGACCTGCACCCGCCGCTTCAAGGTCTTCTTCGCCTTTGCCATCTGCGCCAACCGTTCCTGTAAGCGTTCTGCCTCTGTCCGCGCGAAGATCAACCTCGGGCAACAATAAATCGCGGGGGTAAACAGGTTTCGGATGCATTGTTTTCTCGCTTACACCACCGGCAACCTTTTCTGCCTGTCCTTGATCAAAGGGCATTCAGTTGCGCCCAGTCTATGAGCCCTCAACGTGATTGTCCAGATCAAAAAACCTCACGAAACAGGCCCCTGGAGGCACGCATGCGCTTGGCTTTCATGCCGGGGATCCTCGCCACCAGCTCAAGCCCTCGCCAACCGCTCTCGCGGCTCACACCTTGACCCCTTCATCTTCCACTGTTGGCTCTTCCTGGCCCTTCGCACTCTCCTTTCACCACTGTCCAGCTAGGGCAAGGTGAGGCCAACTTTCCCCTACAAGCGCCACACACCGTCCTCCATTGTCAAGATTGAAGACACGACCAGCACCTCTCCCTGGTTTCATCCTTTCCTGACTCATGAAGAACATGTGAACGTGTAGGAGTCCCATCATCGACTCTCCTTTTTCAGAGACCCACTGTAGTCCATCCGTGATATTGAGTCATTCCGATGATTTTCGGGGTCAATCACCATTTTTGTCAGAGGAACCTGTGCAAACTGCTTGGCCACGGGAGGGGCTTCGTCTGGTGGAAAGTTGCGCAGGCAAAGCTGGACAAAGTTGCCCAGTAGTGGGGGGACCCCACTGATGCTGGTTGAAGAGTTGGACGTGGCATATGGGTGGAAGCTACCTCAGTGGAGAGAAAGGGGAACCAGTTTGCGTAAGGAGCAAGGGCAAAAGGCACCACTTCAGGAACTTTTTCCAGAGGTGCGGTGCTATGATGAGCCTAACCTCCGGACGAGGCATGAAAAGGAGAAGGTGTTCAGTTCTTCCTGTTGCGACAGCGCCTTTTCTCCGGACCACGGAGAAGTGGTGGAAGAGAGCCAAAGGAAAAGGGCAGAGGGGCGGTCTGCGTGGAAACTTTGCTCAGAGGGGGGTGTGAGTTCTCGATCTCCTCTTGGCTCTAATTTTGCCGTCCTCAAACCGTGCGGACGTGCGGCCATCAACCTTCAATTGAAGGGTGGACTTCACTGCCCGAAGAGTTTCACACCACAGGCAACCTTTTCTGCTTGTCCTTGATCAAAAGGGCTTCAATTATGCCCAGTCTATGAGCACTCAACATGATCCAGATCAAAAAGCCTCACAAAACAGGATTTTGATTGTTGTTGCAAGATCTTGGCGGTGCCCCTGATAATGACATGCGGAAAAAAAAAGGACCGGATAACCCCACATGATAAGTTTTACAAATTTCAAATGTACATGAACATCACATGGGAGACGGAGTAGTGAGATGAAAAGTCAAGAACGAAGTGTGAGGAGAGAAGGTATATGAGGCGGTTATGCTCAGACGTGCAGTATAAGTGATGATGTGATGGACGAGGATGAGAAGGAGGGGAGGGAGGAGGTGTGTGTGTGTGTGGTAAGATGGCGCGCGTGTGTGTGTGTGTGGGTGTGTGATAAAGTGTCTGATGATGTGATGAACAAGGATGAGAGGGACGAGAGGGACGAGAGAGAGAGAGAAGGAGGCGGAGAGAGATGTTTGGAGGCTCTGGATTTTGCCATCAGATCCGCATCCGACCTTCAAAACGTAACACACTCGAAACGACCATCAAAGCTATCAAGTGGTCTTATCCCGACCACGGCGGGCAGTGTTAGCAGGATCTAAAGCAAGAAGAGGTGAGACACGCTTTTTTTCTCTCACGCAGAGATGTAGAGTGAGCTCCAGGCAGGACCTGAGCTCCGGTCAACTCGCACAAACAGTGAGTATTTGCAACACTGAAGGCGGAGGCTAGCACAAAACATCAGAAGTGTCGATGTCAGAAACGAACTTGGTCAGTGCCAATTCTTTTGAGAAACGAACTCCGTCAGTCGTTATGCAACGCAAGGCAGCGTTGTTTTCGACTCTTTTCGCAGCAGTGTATCGCCACAGTCTGTCCAGCTCGTCACGTCGACTCGCCGGCGTGCCAGCTCACAGTTCTTGAACTGCAGCAAAAATGCGAGGTCTTAGAAAGGAATTTAGGTTCTTCTCCCAAGTACGCAATGCCCAGAAGACATGCGGTCGATGCTTCCATGGGTGATGCGTGGGACGGGCCGTTGCTTCGCTGTAAGCCGTCTACAGTCACACAGTCTGACGGGCACTCTCGCTCTGGCACTGCACTTTGAGTGAGTCTGGTCGTCTCCAAAACACAAGCAGTCTTGCTATCTTGAGTTAGTCATTGCCACTTGAGTCACGTAAAGTAAATATCAAAACATGCCGCAGTGACTTGTCAGCACTCGTCAGCAGACAGACCTAAACAACAACATTCTTCTTTGTGACCAAAGCACATCTGTTCTAGACGTTATCCCTATAGATGTATAGACTCGGAAGTTCAACATCAAAGTTCGTCACGTCCACTGATCTTCAAAATCGTGCAAAAATGTTGAGGCCGTGGCATGGTGACTTGTCAGCAGACGAACCTCAGCAGGCAGCTTTTGATAATCTCACTCTACAAACCAAAACCAGCTAGAAGTTCAGCCCAAAAATGAATCTCCACCATCATCATCAACCAAAAAGGCCCAGACCTTGTAGCCTGGGTCTCCGCGACAATCCGAAACAGCTGCGAATGCAATCGGCTGCGAATGCAACCGACACAGCGGCGGGTCAAGTCAGTGCTTTAGAACATGTCATCAAAACATGTCAGGTACACAATGGCTGTGGAAATCACAATGGGAGTGGCGCACAGAGACGAGGCCGCAATCATGAGAACGCAGTGACAACACTGGCCATGTAAATCACAATGGCAGTAGCGCAGAGACGCGCTTCACAAACGCCCTCGCTGCAGCATTTACAATGCGCTTAGCATACAGTGAGAGCCATTGCTTTGCAAAACACAATGGCAGGAGCGCAGAGACAGGCTTCTCAAACATCCTCCCCGCAGCACTTACAATGCGATTCGCAGGGGCCCCCAGCGGCGACAACGCGCGCCGCAACCCCTTCTGCAGTCTCTGGGGACTACGCCGGCCACTGCGGAGAGAGCCGGGCCCCCAGCGGCCACAACGCGCGCCGCAGCCCCTTCTGCAGTCTCTGGAGACTGCGCCGG
>CAXAMN010026151.1:622960-641473 GCA_963970005.1 Durusdinium trenchii
ACAACGCGCGCCGCAGCCCCTTCTGCAGTCTCTGGAGACTGCGCCGGCCACTGCGGAGGGGCGACTAGATGATTGTGTGTGTGACTGTGAGATGACAAGAAGGGCGAGTAGATCAAGTGGAGATGAAAGAGAATGAAAGAGAATGAAAGACAATGAGAGAAATGAGAGAAAGAGGTGAGATAACAAGATGAGTGTGTGTGTGTGAGATGATGAGATGATTGTGTGTGTGAATGTGAGATGTGAGATGACAAGATGAGTGTGTGTGTGTGTGTGAGATGATGAGATGATTGTGTGTGTGAGATGGGAGATGACAAGAAGGGCGAGTAGATGACGACAACAAACAAATGAGGGAAAGAGGTCAGATGACAAGATGATTGTGTGTGTAAGAGAAGGACGGAAGGGAAGGACGGAAGGACGGAAGGACGGAGGGAAGGACGGAGGGAAGGACGGAAGGACGGAGTCGGGCGGGATGGCAGCCAACAAAACTAGAACCCCACACAGAGATGTGGGGAACAATCAATTCAAAGGGAGTTGAAATAGTGATAGTGAAAGAACTTCCGAGCTACCGCGAAACAACTGCTGAACTAGTGATAGACTTGTTGAAGAGTGACATACACATGCGACAAACGCCATGTGCACGCACATACAAGTAGGCAGTCATTGTATGTCACACTCAAAGGAAACCTTCTTGATGGCGCAAACGAGAGTGGTGCATAAACGAGTGCTGCGGATGTGGCAAGCTAATGGAAAGCAGCTGGGGACATTATCATATTACCTCAATGATCCTCAAAGCATTTGCACAAATCAGTGAGTTGGCTCATGCCCATCTGTTGTTTGGCGCAACCCACAATAATGTACATAGCCGTGTTAACGAGTCGAGACAAACTACAGTAACCAGTTACTCAATCGGGCTAGCTACATTGCCAACGGGAACAGTAGATAGCTCGACCAGGAGCTCACTCCCCACTTTGTCACTCCAAAGTTAGTTTGCCCACTAGACTTAGCTAGCTAGCTTAAAACTTTCTTACCCCAGCAGCTGCTGCAATTGGCACGACACAATCAACACACAAGTTTGTCACCGCGCAGCTGTTCAACTGTTGCTGCAAAACAATGCAGAGGTGCACTGATTACCGTATTCAACCCCTCGACGGTGGTTTTCATGTTTCTGCATGCAACCCAAGCTTGACACCAAAGGCACTGATGTACAGCTGACAGGGCTCACTGGCAACACCCCTGAGGCCTCCACTCCTCTTCAGTGGAAGCTTGCAGCTCACTGCCTGAAAGGACGCAATGAGATCTGAATTGATGATCTACGGCACAAAAGCCTTCAGAGGCTTCGTCATGCTTCATCTAGTATAGCTTCCTAGATGCTGAATCTCATAATCATCAGTTGAGATATCTTGAGACTATTTGACCGTGATGCGTACACATTTCAGCCGGTAGAATCTTTGCTTGAGGCAACGACAAAGCGGCGATGTTTCAAGGCTCTCCCCAGTTGTTTGTGGTGTTCACATAGCAATTATGCCAGTGTACGCTGCCTTGTTCTACTCTGCATAACGTGTCTGATTCTCATCAAATTGACAACATGGTCATGTCCACAACGTTGTCATCAGGTGATGGGGGGGTATACGGTATGACAATGTTGTGGCGATGAACATTGGGCATATTTTGCAGGGTAGCACAAAACAGTGTGGCAGTGCGGCATGACTGCTATGCGAACACCACTGCGGAAAGCGTTGAACAACGTGCTCGTCCTTACCTTACCCATTCGCTCATAATAAAAGGAGACTTCACATTGATATGTCCTGTGTCTTGAAAGACGACGCGATACTCAGCCTATGGAGTAAGATCGTCGAGGGATTCACAACAATTTGCACAAGTTTTTTGGCGTTGAGAAATCATGACTTCAGCCACACATCTCCGAGCCCCTAGTAGCGTCCTTGCTCCTAGTAGCTTCAGAATGTCTCTCTAGCCGAGCCACACATCTCCGAACTCTCAGCCATCCTGGCAGCTTCGCTCTTCAGCTCTGCGCACTCAGCGCGGAGCTGCGCCTGGAGCTCGGTTCGAAGACCTGTTGTATTCTTGTATGAGATTGCTGGAGTGTTTGTGGTGGGAAACCCAAATAGCAAAGTACTCCATCAAAGCAGGGGGTTCTTGTCCGCAACAGCTATATATCAATCTATAGTCTATACTACTACTATATATCCCATGGGATATTTATGTGATTTTATGTGGGGGGTGATGTGGAGAGATAATTTTCCGATTTGGTTGCATGTGTAGAACACCCACTTCTTGGAGTATGTAATCAATGCCTGTATGTGCATCAAACACCTCAAAGAGATAGCTTGGGAACATGCACGACCCCCTCTCCAGGTACCATATGCCTATCTTCCCTGCCTGGGCAAGGTCCGCAGAGGTCTTCGCTGCCAAACACTCGAAATGCAAGAGGGCCTCCTATCACACACAATTGTGGAAGCCAAGTGAAGCTGAATTGCCAGGAGCCCCTAGTAGCGTCCTTGCTCCTAGTGGCTTCAGCTGTCAATGCTGAACGCAATGGGGTGTGATGAGGCTCTCCTCCTCTACCTGTGTTGAGGCGCTCACCTCCCGAAATGGGCGCGAAGCAAAGGGCCAAAGAACAAAAAAGAATTGCCACAGCTCCAATCTTCGTGGCATATCTCTTGTTTTCCAGTGTCCATCCCTCTCTTCCTTGACCGAGACTGAGATCATCTATTGTGCGCATCCCCCTTCTTTCCATAGAGCTTAATACACAAGTTGCTGCTTCAATCAGGACGCACAAAGCACATATATTATATATATATCATCAGTGTGTGCTCCTAATGAGGCGGCTGCGGCTACTGCGTCCAGTCGAGTTTCCAAACATGAACACATACCTTTCGGGAACCCTGATGTGTAAGAGACCCAGTGTAAGAACGACAAGCTTGGATCGGTCAATCCATGTGATTAGAGGTATAATAGCACCAGGCCCTAAGTCTAGTGGCGCGTACTCAAAAACAATTCATATTTTCGCTTTTTGCGAATGGTTCAACAGCATCAGCACCTGCTGCTAGTAACTTCAGGAAGTTGCTCAAGCAAGATCAAGCGGTATCGAGCCCAAAATCATCTGATATCCGTTTCGGTCTCCAACTTTCAGTGGCTTATGGCCACAGGCCAGCCTCCCGGCCCAAATTCCGTTGGGCTCGCTCTGCGGCCACTGACCACTCCTTTCGCTCACAAACTGTTCAGAAAATGTTCACAAATAATCACAAAAGGCCTAAGGCCAAGAATCGTTGGCAGGCATACAATGGGTCACTTGGAGCATCATGAAGATCATTGTGCACGCTGTCAGGGATGGTAAACCCCACCTTCCCAAAAAATGGGCTTGCCTGCCGCAATTGCGCCTCCCGCGCGAGGCAACGCTGGAGCATGGCTCCTCCTTCCGCAGCGTTGCGCAGCCTCAGGCACTTTGTACCGTGCACTCGGACATGTCAAGGCCTTCCTCGTCGCCAGCGACTGTAATTAGTTGCATGCCCGTGAGTGGCATAACAAAAAATAACAGTCTTAATAGCCTAGATCCGTAGTTTCTCCTCACCATCTGTAAACATGAAAGGAAGCACTATTGGTAGTGGTGATATTGGTGCAGGTAGCGCAAATCTACTGAGACCACATCGTCTTCCTTCTGCTTGTAGCCTAATGGCAGCTGCATTATTTGATGAGATGGAGGTGCTCGCTCACGAAGTTGCACACATTCGGCATACCTCAAAAAAGGTCTTGCCGAAACTAAAGGAAAACTTATTCAATCATCTCTTGGTATCTCATGATTGTGTTTACATAATATTGTATATATAAACGTCTGCGATGTGATATCTGCACCCAACTTCGGGAGGCCCCTAGCGAGAGAGATCAATTGTGTGTGTGTGGCAATCGTCGCTATAGCTGAGTGCGGCTAGATTCACTACGAGCAGCGGTTTCGTCCAAGCTAATGCAGACTCAGGCATTGTTAATTGCAAACAGCAAATGTTGTTTCCATCACGACTATGACACCAGTATTGTTAAAACTATAAATCTATGAACCAACACCAAAGCTTTGGTACCCTAGGCCATGACCTCGAGCACCACGTCCCACAGTTTGTTGGAGGATACTCGAAAGCTAAAATTGAAAGAATTACTACTGGATGCTCTCTACTCTCTACGCTCACCAACCCTCTGAGTCTGAGCGCCCTGGCAAAGATTCAGCACGAGCATCAGACTCCTCACATCCACAGATGAGTCAAATACCTGTTTCTCAGGCCAATAGGACCTTGTCAGGGTTTCAACACGGACAGGTCCAAGTGGATTCCATGTTCTGTGGACTTTGCAATCCACCTCCTACATAATTCATAGATGTCAGTCCTTTGCAACCCCATAGTGCCTCAACTTATATACCAAGTACACTCCCATAGTATGTCTGAGTGGCACCGCAAGTCACACCGCGCAGCGTGCAGGTGTTTCGTTTTGAAAATGTTTTGAATAGTTGGTCTCCCTTTCCACCTCCAAGCCCTGCCGGTATCCTTTAATCTTCGTTGCAAGTCTTTGATGATATTGTCTTTCGCCTCAGCCGAGCGCTTCCCCGTCATTTATGATTCACTGGCCAGCAGCAGCCAGAAAGTCTAGACCTCCAACAGCTCGCAAAGAAAGGAGGAATTTGTGGGGAGATTGCCGGAAGGTGTTCGTGGACTTTGAGAAACAACAGGAACACGTTCTAAAATGTTCTAAGGTTCTAAACACTTGCGTTAACAACGTTATCAAAAAACTTCAGAGTTCAACGTTCGCTTGCCATTCGCACCTCCAAGACCGCATGCAAGTCCTCCTCTGTGGCTCGACTGGAGGCCTCCGATCTGGGGCATAGCCGGGTTCAAGTCAAGTCACTAAGTGGTAACGCTACACGGCTTCTTCAGAGATGAGACAGGCTGTCAGTCACTTAATGAGAAATCAACACTGTTATGAAAAGCAGAGTTTCCCTGTTCCTAACTGTTCCTGTATTCCTTGCACGCATGGTAGAGATGAGGCCGCTTATTTTGTGTGCTCCCCGTGTTTGCCTCAACGGCCTCTTGTTGCTCTTACATCCGGCATCTATGGAGCGATTGCTAATCAAAGTCGAGGCTCTTAGGGATCTATTGCGCGAAAGACCCGCCGGTCTGGTGTTATCCCATGTTCAGCATTCATTGCAACAAGACCAAACTCCCTCCCTCCGCGCCACCGGCAGCGGCATGGTGGGTGGTGCACACTCCATCGGCTGTGGTGTCAAGGGCGCTGTGGCCATGGCAGGCACCGAAGTTGACATTGTGGGCAACCAAGAGAAGGCAGGAACATGCAGCAGGCATCTATGCTGAATGTATATATCACTGTTGCTGAAGACCTGAAGTGCAAATGGATAGCAATTACACTCCATGCCTTTGCTGACTGTTTTGTTTGCAAAAGGGCAAGTGGCACAATGCCTTTAAGTAACTTTAATGGTTGGGTGGCTGAGGAAGCTGACACTTGCACATTTGGTCGGGTTTTGTTTCCTGGCAGCATCATAACGCAATCGTCCGTACTAGGCACTTTGGCCAGTTGCTGAATAATGGTAGAGGCGTGGGACACCGTGCAGTGCAGAGTGATGTATATGTTGTTTAATCACATTATATATGCATACAGTTACATACACTATATTACTATATTTGATGTCATATCACTTATCACATTATTTTATAGCCGTACATAACATGTAAATAACCATGTAGCTGCTGCAAAAAGGATCAAAAAGGTACGCGTGCCGCTTGCCCTGAAACTGATTCTACTAGACACCAAGTGCAAGACACGAGGAGGTTAATTGACTTAGGGGATGAACGCATTCACAGGCCTGTAAAGCCATGACATTTCTGTTGCAAGTGACCCAACCAGTGTACCCCAAGCCCGAGCGATGGTAGCGGAGGGAGTCACCAGCTGCCGCTCTCCACCGTGCTGGAAGAATCCGCTGGAATCGAAGCAAACCTGAACCGAGTCATGTAAAGATCCAAAACTGCAAAGCAAACGTTCCAACACTCTCCTTTTTTGTTTTAAAGCCCGGGGGGATAGGCCGCTAGAGGTAGGTAGCTAGTAGTAGCTTGAGTAGCTACTACTGACAGGACGCAAGATAGCTCGCGCTAATGACTTGGTTCCTAGATTTCTAGGAAAACGTATGGCAGAGTTTGTTGTTGTTGCATGTTGTTGTTTTTGATATGTGTTCCTGTTGAGATGGTTTCTAAAGCAGCATCAAGAGCGAAAACAATCTTGTCTGCACACAAGTCGAATTATTTCCTATCCCATCTCAAACAAACTAACCCTAGAAGCTGTTATTCCTACATAATACGAGCTACAGAATGAGACTTTGTGTCGGCATTGGAGACTGGCCACGAGTTTGGGGTTTTGGTTTCAAGAACTGGTGCAGTTCATGGACAACGGGGAGTTGCAAATCAGTTTCAGTTATCGGTCAGTCATATATTATACAATATATATGTATATATATATAGTTCAGTGCCACCTGCTTATATAGAGAGGGGGTGGGACCTAGTCAATGGTTGTTGACAACCACCCTCGAGTTAAACAAGGAACGCCAGTGTCCCTGTTATGTTATAGTCTAGATGGGGCTTGTTCTAAGATTCTAAACCTTGGTTGCAGGGCATGACAAGTTCTTGCGTTTGCCCTTGCGCCTTCGTGCGCCTATCGGTGTTTTTGCATATTTTGAATGTTCTAATTGTTTTAGTACTGGCAGGCAAAAATGGCGCACCGGAGCCGGAAATTGCAAAAGTAGTAGTAGTGGTAGTGGTAGTGGTGGTGGTAGTAGTAGTGGTGGTAGCAGTAGCAGTAGCAGCAGCAGCACCAGTAGGAGTAGTAGTAGTAGTAGTAGTAGTGGTGGTGGTGGTGGTGGCGGTAGTAATACTAATGGAAAAAAATAGTCGTGAGGGAAAAGGGGAAAAGGAAGAGGAAGAGCAAGAGGAAAGTAAGGGAAAGGAAGAGGAAGGAAGGGCGGATTCCCCGTAAAAACACTGAAAACAATAGGTTTTGCTTCAAGAGAGGAAAAAAGGAAAGGGAAGAGGAAGAGCAAGAGGAAAAGGAAGAGCGGATTCCGCATAAAAACACTAGGTTTTGGCTCAAGGGAAGGGAAAAAGGAAAATGAAAAGGAAAACAAGAACAAGAGGCAAAGGAAAACGAAGGATGGATTCCGTATAGAAACGTTGAGGCGCTTAAAACGTCGAGGCGCATCCCGCAGGCGCGTCCCGCGCACGCATGTCGCCAGCCGCGTCTCGCAGGCGCGTCCACAGGCGCGTCCCCCAGGCGCGTCCCCAGGCGCGCCTGCAGCGCGTCCCCTTTCAGTACTAGTATAGTCGTCTTGTAGCAGTAGTAGTCGTCGTCGTAGCGGTAGTAGTAGTAGTAGTAGTAGTAGTAGTAGTAGTAGTAGTAGTAGTAGTAGTAGTAGTAGTAATAGTAGTAGTAGTAGTAGGTGTAGGTGTAGGTGTAGGTGTAGGTGTAGTGGTGGTGGTAGCAGTAGTAGTAGTGGTAGTAGAAGTAAGTAAGTAAGTAAAGTAAAGTAAAGTAAAGTAAAGTAAAGTAAAAGTAAAAGTAAAAATAAAGTAAAGTAAAGTAAAGTAAGGTAAGTAAGTAAGACAGTAGCAGTAGCAGTAGCAGTAGCAGTAGCAGTAGCAGTAGTAGTAGTAGTAGTAGTAGTAGTAGGTAGTAGTAGTAGTAGGTAGTAGTAGTAGTAGTAGTAGTAGCAGTAGTAGTAGCTATGAGATATATAGACCTTGCGCTCGCCCTTGCGCCTTCTTGCGCCTACCAGGTAAAAAACAACAAAAATTCTGATCAATCTTTCTGCGTAGTGCTTTCATACTGTCTCACTTTAACGCTGCTCATGTTTGACCATCCTGGTGATTGGGCAACGTCAACCATCAATGCGGATGGCACTCAAACCTCTTGCGCTTCCTCACGCAATTTACAGCCCGTCCAATGGCAATATATTGCAGGTCTCATCAGGTCTCTTTAATTCTGTACATTTCCATCCTTACCACCAATCAACAAATACGCCCGCCCTGCCTCCATTAAAAAAGTGAAGCGCCGGTTTTGTTAACAGGAGAATTCCCAAAATGAGGGGACCTGCAAAAAAATTGAACTCTAGGAAGAACTTCAAAACCAAAAAGTCGCCTACGGACATTCAATTAAGAAATTGAAAGCAAAACCTCTAGATCGAGGGGTCTTCCTTTGTCTTTTGCAAACTCTTAATGATGTTTCAACGCTCTTTGCTTGTCACATTCCATCAGAGTAACAACGAAAGATTTCGACAGGTGGTGTTGCCGTGCCATGCGGTTTGCGAGGCCTTGGTGGAAAGGGCGTGTGCGTCGTTCTTGCCAGTGGGGAAAGGTTCGCATTGCGTGTGCAAGTTCGGCGTGTCGCTAGTGAGCACGATAGGAAGTGATTCTAGTGGGTGGGTACCTTAAAAAAATCGGCAAAAAAATTACCAGGTAGTCGTAGAACAAGTAGGCGGTAACTTGTATGAAACTATAAATAGGATACTTTGCATCATTAAGATGTATTAAGGGCCTCCGACACGTGTTTTTCCACACGTCGGGTGAGGTCTGTTAGATTTTATGTCAGCTACCGTCCTTGTCCTGCTCCTTCTCCTCCGCCGCCTCCTCGTCCTCCGCCTCAACTGCGAGGGTCGTGTGGCAGTGTTCCCCGCCGGACCTCAACTGCAAGGGTCTTGGGGCGGGGTTCCCCGCCGGACCTCAACCGCGAGCTCCAGCTGGCAATGTTCCCCTTGCGAGGGTCACATGGAGTTCTGCACCGGACCTCAACCGCGAGGGCCGCGTGGCAGTGATCCTCGCCACACCTCAGCCGCGGGCTTCGGCTGGCACCTCAACCGCGAGTCAGAGGATATGCCAGACAGAACGCCAGAAAGAATGTCAGAATGAGTGTCAGAAGTTAAAACTAAAGTCAGAAAATATGCCAGATGGAATGCCAGAATGAATGTCAGAAGATATGCCAGAAAGCATGTCAGAAGAGATGCCAGAAAGAATGTCAGAAGATATGCCAGAAAGAATGCCGAAATATTGTTTCAATACTCATGGTGGGGATCACTCGAATAAAGTAAGTTGATGTGTTTTGTATGTTTGGGTCCTGTTTCTTTTTGTTTAACAGGTACTTGGGATTGCTTGCTAGGAGGCTGAGCAGAACGGCCAGGAAAAAGCTGGTTACAGCTGGTCCCTCTCCCCATCCTCTCGGGCGAACAAAGAAGCACCTCTTGCCAAGCGTCAATCCTGTTAGGCAATTGAATTGACCGTTTACTCTGGGTAAACTTCTGAGACTGCGATGTCCATTCACAAGGAAATCAAAAGATATTCTGCATCGCCGTCCTTTGGGGGACGCGATGTAGAATGGCTTCATTGGCTGTGGTCGGATGATCGTGTTCGGGAAGACAAATTGTATCCAATTGTGCTTGCATTACAGATTCATCTTGAAATAACATGCCATTGCACACATTTGAATTTTCATATAGATGCGAATGCTACAGTAGTAATTGTAGATCAGCAGGCGCCTACTTAATTATCAAGTAAGGAGGCAGGGCCACGGGCTACTCCAAAAGGTTGACCAATATTGCTCCATTCCATCTGACGATTGCTCGACTGAAATCAAAGCTTCAGTCCACCATCTACCCCTCGAAACCTCCCCAGTGTCTGGCTGCTTTGTTTCGTTCAAAGGATCAATATGCATCTGCACCTGCCTGCCATCACCTACCTGATCCTACCAGTACCCGTCTCTCCTCTCTGCTTCCAAGTGGCGCTTTCGGTGTGGTCCACGCTCAAAAGCAGGCTTGACTGGGCGGTTGAAACGCCCTTAGACAGCGCGGCATGCAGAAGCTTCTTGACGAAAGGTGCTGCCAAATTGGAAAGACCTTCATTTAATAGCAATTGTACACATATATAGTATGCCAGTAATATTCAGCTGACACGATTTCTACTTCTACGTTCCGCAATTCATTAGAAACTCAAGTCTGCAGACCCTGCTCTGGAGAATAGCACCAAGACACTCACTAAGAGTATACAAATCAATATAGTAGCAAGGCTTCACAAGGCTTCACCTGTTTTGCGCTTCGGCAAGTCTGTCGAGTCGTTGTCTTCAGTCGTGGTGCCTACAAAATATCTCGCCATTCCGATGTAATGTGTTCTTGCAGCTGCACCCAGGCTTTGGTAAATTCATCGAGCCAAAGCTTCTCATCAGCTGCATACTGTTGCACATGCACCTTAAAGTTTGGATCGTTTACAAGAGCCATATCAGTAGACATCATGACTGCATCTCCACACCTGAACTGAGGCGTGCCATTTTGGCTTGTCTCTTGTTCCCACTGCTTGGTGAGCAAATCCTTGAAGTACGAATTATCAAATCTTCTGGCTCCAAAGTCAGCACCCTCAACGTGACACATTCCGCAAACATTTGCCCCAAGCACTGCCACCATGGCCTTCTCTTCGAGGCCCTTTGGGCCCAGAACGTCTCTGATGTACTTGGCATCCTTCTCACCATCCGGCAACATTACATCATCCTCACTCCTGATGTCTAGCCGGCCAAAGCGTGTTGGAATTTCTGGGCCTCCTAGGGCCTTAATGGCTGTATTTGCCGCCAAGGCTGCCAAGTCTGCATGGGAGATCAGTCTGGGCACATACTTCTGTGAAATCGCCTTGAGAAATCCCCTGGCCGCCTCAAGCCAGGGAATACCATGGGGCTTTTCGCCGGCATAGAAAATGCACTTGTGATGCCACGAAAGACGAAGCATGAGCGGCCCACAGCCCTTGCTGGTAATTAGTTTTTCCAAGTCTACGACGAGGTACTCGAAGTTGAGGCATTTGCATAGAGTTAACTCCTGGAAGCAAGCAACTGGACATCTGGACATCCGAAAATGAAAAGAATCCTCTGTCGTTATTCCAAATGATGTTCACTGACCATGCGTTCTTGGGGGTCTCGTTTTAATTTACGTGCCGAAAACATTACAGTACTGTAAATGAGTCCATGTAAGGGACAGGCATGTTGATATCCCATATCCTTCTTGGTGACCTTTAGTAAAGTATTGAATAGTGACCTGTGAATAGTAAACCAAGCACAGGGGGAAAAGGGAAGGCATCCAGTCCCAAAACTTCTGACATTATATAGAACCATTTCTTTAAGAAATGGTCACGTAAGTCAGTCTGTGTGTGTGTGTGGGTGGGGGGGGTCTCGCTGTTTCGCAATCAGGGAAAACATCAAAAAGACTTTGTCAAGTCTAGGGCTCAAGTTCCATATCTGTCTTGCACCTGTCCAGCATCGCGGCCACGTCACCGGTTACTCCATTCACCTTCAAGATGCTGTCACCTTTACCTGGAATTGGCAAAAGAATCACCAAACCCACAGGGGAGAACAACATCCTATGATGATCTATGATGTGGGTACAGGACATGAGGAAGTGGCCAGCATGCCATTTCCATGGGTCAGCTACATCAGACTGCATTATATGAAATGAAATACTGAAAAATTACATACTGACCATCTATAAAATAATGATCATCAAAGACAACAGTAGCAAGTTGAGGTGGTCTTTGATTCGACGGTCTTTAGCTTTCCGAGCTGCTGATTTGAAGCTCGGGATGTTCTTGATTCCAGATCTCCGCCACCCCACCAGTGACTGTCATGATGGGTAAGACTTTTCTTTCTGCCATGAAGTCCACATCAAGGCCCAGCTTTCGGTCACCTGGGGCTGCCCAACACCCCACATCTCCAATATCATATAATTGCTAAATTTATACTTGTACTGGTACTGTACGATTGTGAACCAACCTACAACATATTACAGTAATGACTCTGACAATGAGCCTAAGTCTTCTCATTTGAGAAGCCAGGAGCCTCTGAAAATTGATATTGATTCCTGATTACACATCACCCATGATCCTAATCACAACATGATCTTTTGTACAACTGTTCAATTCCGTCCCTTGCCTGATTTTGTGAGCTTCACGGTGTAAAGTCGTTCCTTCTCCGTAGTGCCACCTGTCACCAAGGGCAGCGCCAAGGAGCTATCCAAGGCCGGCCGCGCCTCAACGGTTGCATCCGAGCTTGGGGCGGTGTCGGTCTTGCAACACGTCGCGCCCATGGTGACGAAAGAGGGTGCCTGGAGCAAACGAACTAAGATGCAATGGCAGTAGGCCCGGTAGGCACCAAACTCTGATGAATCAGCACATCTTGAGCCAATGAAACAGAAGTCTCTTCATTTGGAGTTTAAAGCAGCGGAAAAAGGTCTTCTATGTCTGTCTTTCATTGGCCATCAAAATCATCACACACAGCTTCCTTCGGACAAGCGCCCGTGTTGGAGCAGTGCAAAACTGTTCGATATCTGAGGACCCTCGCTCGCGCTGTGAGAGCTCTCACAATTTTGCAGTTTGACCCACCCCTGCTTCTACGAAGCAAATTGGCATTTGGTACCAACTTGCTACAAGTAGCAGTTAGCTAGTGAGATATGCTGCAATTGCACATGTTGCCCAGATTCCACGACGTTGGATCTGACCAAGGACCCCACCACTCGCACCACTTGTCGTGGCTCGGGTCCCTGGGTGCGGCCCCGGGGCTCGAAGAAGCTCTGTGCCTGGAGGCAACAACGCCGACTGTTGAGGTGGCAACACGTGCCACGTCTTCGTCTTCGTCTAAAGAAGCTGAAACCACCTGTTTAGGACTGTGTAGTATGTATATACCAGTAGAAATTAAGCATGTGGTTGGGGAACTCCAACATGGATACACTCAGTCCTTCGCTCCTCCAAGCCAACTAGAGAAAGTTCACCTGCCTCTGCAATCATGACCTCGAAGAAATAGCGCCCAGCCTGCTACGGCTCGAAATGGAATAGCCATTTTTTGTGGAAAAAAACTTCTTTTTTTTTTTTCGCAGCCTCATCGCGAAGAATGATCCTAAAGCGCGTAGGTTGAGGGTTGCCACCGCTAGCTACTGGCAGAGCAGTATCATGGGTCCTGGAGGCTTAGAATAGGCGCAACACAGGGTGATGCAGCTCGGGGAATGTTCGGGGGCCGGCATAACATGTACAAGCATCTGCACAGCCCGTCAGAGCTGCGAGTCGTTGCCTCACTGTCATTGTTGTGCAAGGGTGATGCAGTTGCAGTTTGTGAGCTTAAGACAATCCTGTATGCACTGTCAGGGCTGTGCAAGGACAGGAATCGGAGAATCCTTTACGCATTGCGAGGGCTGGGCAAGGAATCGTTCAGGCTTCAGTTCGATAGTCTGTGAATGTCTGTGACAGTGGGGACGTGCGGGGACGCTTGGAGGATTGCCTTGTACTTCTAGCATTTGTCGGCCGGTAGAAAGGACATAATATGAAAGCGAAGACATTCGATCAATTCTTGCGAGGGTAAAAGAGATGTTCGCGAACCTCATTGCGGATCTTTCGCGGACGGTTTGGACAGCATCTAAAAGGTCTATAAAGGCCATATAAAACCCATTGCACGGACCTTTAAATCAACTCCCATACAGTCCGAGAATGCAACAACTACCTCAAGGAGGTCAACCAAGAAAAACTTCAACGCAAAAACAAAATACGAGGCTCAATCAGTCCTATGCATTCTCAATATGCAATTTAACTGTTCTTTAACCTTTGGGTCGTGTCTGAAGTTTGCACAAGGATCCAGCAATGCAATCCAAAAAAAGTTGTCTTACAAAGACTGTGGCTCAATGCCACTGCATTGTTTGGCTCCTGAAAGCTTGTTCGACCCCTGCCCCTGGCCATATCTGAGACTTGCACCTTTATGCCCACGTTGGCGCGAGCCCCAGCCATTAAGTACTGGAAGCCTCCTTCACCAAGGGCCTTGTGGGTGGACCGCGTGTCGCGATTTGAAAAAGGAACAACTTTGTTTGGGTTGGTTTTTGATGCTGCCAGTTTTTGCTACCTTGAAGTCTACTCATCGCCGCCCTCATCTCTTGTGAGTGAGGGATTCTGTGAGAAATTCTGCACATCTCCCTCGTGACTCTTGGCCGGCAAAAACCCAACCGTTTAAGCACAATGCCGCCAAACACTTCTATACACAAGTTTTGTGCTACGGCACCGTATGTAGATGAAGATTGATGTACAGTATATAAGCACAGTAAAGCAATGTTTACAAGCTTGGAATAGTTGGAAGCACCAAAGCACCAAGCTGATCCAATCCTAGGCTCACCAGCCGTCAAAAGCTTCCCATTCACTGTGGGCAAAACCTCAAGATCACTGCCAACTGTTTGGTACATGCAGGAGATGGGGTGCTGTATGCCAACACCGCCGATCATTATGTGACTATATATATATATAGGTGCGCGCAAACCTAAGCAAAACTCGTATGTTCCTATCTTACTGTGCCAAATTTCTATATGCAATGTGAATGTGTTAAATCAATGATAAGCATTATTCGTTTGACTCGTCTTTGTTCAATATCAATAACTGCCTGGTAACTTGTATTCATTTGTTCTCAATATCGGTCAAAGCTGTTTGGCGTTAAATCTTAAAAGGATTGATATCAAATATGCAGGCTTCAGCTTCAACACTCTCCCCTCAGCAACTTCACCTTGATCCCAAAAGACATTTCTACTGCTCCAATAGATGTTATATGCTATGATTGATTCGTTCTATTCATCCATCTGTGCTTTATTTTCTTTGATGTCCTTTTTTCACTGGCAAAGAACAATCCAAGTAACACATATGTAATTGCTGTATGAGTTTGGCATTGGCTGGCATCTTGTCCAAACCAATAGAAAAAAAGAAGCATGACAAAGCAACCAAAAATAGTACATACTACTGACTAGAAACTTAAGACTTGTCGATCACCTATGGCGATTCCAAAAGCCTATGTTATCAGGCTTGAACCAACATGGTCATGTGCTTTTAAGTCCTATGTCATCAGGCCACAACCACCGCAATCCATGGAAAAATGAGGCGTTCAGTGAAGATGTTTGATGTTTTACTTGTGGAGGCGTCCAAAGGTGGCACCAGGTTTCTCCACCCAGACATTCTGTATTGCTCAATGTGTGAGCGCAAATGACCTAGCCCTCTGGGTAGTGTGGGTATGTCACTTGAACCACATTTGCCTAAGTCACTAGTCAGTAGTATATAATACAGTATATATATAATTGTTTGCGATGACATAGAATCAATCAAACTTCTTGTGCCTAGTCTAGCTCCGTACCTTCTTAGAAAGAGCTGAGCCAAACAAAACAACTTGACCAAGAAGAAGGCCTTGTGAAGATTGAAGCCCTGCTCAATGTTAAAACACATTTTGAACGTGTAGAACACCTTAAGCAAGACAGATACAACCTACTGGAGCAATAGACACACTTATTGAGACAGGACACCAGAATTGTTAATTTGCTGCCTGGATAAAAGTTCATGGATGCTGTTGTAATTTGCTCTATCTCATTAGCTTCTTTAGTATTATGTCGGGCACGCCAGCCATAGATACAAGGAACCAAAATAGTTTTATAAAGCAAAAACAAAGCAAAAAAAAACAAAAGGCAAAGCAAACAAAAAAACAAAAACATGTAGTTGTGCGTATTTGTGTTCTTTTTCATTTTTGTTTGCTTTATTTTCGCATTTTGTTCGCTTTATTTTCGCATGTTTTCGTTTTTTTCCTAGGAGGGTACAGTTTTTTTTCGCTTTTGTTTTTGCTGTACCCTCCTAGGAAAAAAACGAAACAAAAGCGAGAAACATGCGAAAATCAAGCGAACAAAAATGCGAAAATAAAGCGACAAAAATGAAAAAAACGACAAATACGCACGGCTACATTTTTTGTTTGTTTGCCTATTATTGCGCTTTGTTTTTGCTGTGTTATTTGCTTTTGTTGTGCTTTGTTTTTGTTTTTTGCTTTGTTTTTGCTTTGTTTTTGCATTTTCATTTGTTTTTATGTTGTTTTTCCACGTTTTTCACAAAAAACTATTTGATGGTTGGCCATGTATGGCTGCCATCGCCCAACATAACTTTAGTAATGCGTTCCTTTATTTAAGTATATTTAAATCTTAATGCTCTTAAGAAGGCAATGTTTAAAACACAAGAAAATCCGTGTGAAGGTTGAAACGGTTTCCTTTTGGCGCTCAGAACTCAACCTTAAATGCGTTTGTGCATATAGATATTACACCACCGTATACCCTTTTCAAAACTGGAACACTCTGCAACTAGAGCTTGCGACGTCCAGAGCTGGGAGACAAAGGATTGCAAGGCAAAGGCGGATACAGCAGCCTAGGCCTGGGAGACACATGCAAAGGATTGCGAGGACAAATGTAAAGGATTGCAAGGCAGAGGCGGACACAACAGCCCAGAGCTGGGAGACACATGTACAGGGTTTGCAGGGCAAAGGAACAGCAGCCCAGAGCTGGGAGACAAATGTAGACACAGGGAGACACATGTAAAGGATTGCAAGCGACATGCAACCCAGTGCTGGGAGACAAATGTACAGGATTGCACTGGGAGACAAGTGTGAAGGGTTGCAAGCGAGAGGGGCAGAGGCGGACGGACACTGCAACAAGCTGGCAAACACAGGAGACCAGAACAACCGAGACAAGGCGGACAATGACCAACAACAATCCTTTACATATGTGTCCTCCAGCTCTGGACTGCGCAATCCTTTACTCTGGCTGCTGTGTCCGCCTCTGCCTTGCAATCCTTTACATGTACTGCTCTGTCCGCCTCTCGCTTGCAATCCTTTACATGTCTCTCAGCTGCTGAATCCGCCTACGCCTTGACTGCTGCGTCCGCCTTTGGCTTGCAATCCTTTACGTTTGCCACCCAGCTCTGAGCTGCTGGACAAGAAGGGAAATAAGAAGGGAAAATTACACCACCGTAGACCCCAAACAGTTTGTGTTTTTCAACATGAACACTCTGCAACTAGAGCTTGCGATGTCCAGAGCTGGGTGACAAAGGATTGCCAGGCAGAGGCAGCCACAGCAGTCCAGAGCTGGAAAGCAAATGTAGACACAGGAGACAAATGTAAAGGATTGCAAGCGACATGCAGCCCAGAGCTGGGTGACATGTACAGGATTGCAAGGCAGCGGCGGATACAGCAAACAAGAAGGGAGACAAGAAGGGAGACAAAAGGAAACAGAATCAATAGAAATGCTACATGGCCAGCGGAAAAGGGCGGACACCAGCAGTGACAGACCTGGGAAACAAATGAATAGAAGTGCTACATGGCCACCACCACCAGTGACAGACCTGGGAGACAAATAAACAGACATGTTGCAATTGAATAGACTTGAGAGAGGAGGGGATGAACGAAAGGTAGCAGGCAATCACATGTAACCCTGGTAGAAGTCCATGACGGCGTGAACCGGCGCAGGGGGGATTTGATCCAGGGCCCCCCCCCCCGACGAACAGAATCATCTCTTACAGGACCAAATTCAATGCACAATCCCAACTCCTGATTGTAATACATTTTTGCTAAAGCCAGGAGAACTCAGGTAGCTCAAGCTACCTTTCGTGAAATGCTACATGGCCAGCGGAAAGGGGCGGACCTCAGCAGCGACAGACCTGGGAGACAAATCAATAGAAATGCTACATGGCCAGCGGAAAAGGGCGCACACCACCAGTGACAGACCTGGGAGACAAATGAATAGACATGTTGAAATTGAATAGAAATGCTACATGGCCAGCGGAAAAGGGCGGACCTCAGCAGCGACAGACCTGGGAGACACATGAATAGAAATGCTACATGGCCAGCGGAAAAGGGCGGACACCAGCAGTGACAGACCTGGGAGACAAGTGAATAGACATGCTACATGGCCAGCGGAAAAGGGCGGACACCAGCAGTGACACAAAGGGCGGACACATCTCAAGAAGGAATTGAAAACCTCTAACAGTAAACTGTTTGGGGAAAAAGGAAACAGAAGGGAGACAAGCCGGACACAGTGACCAACAAGAAGGGAGACAAGAAGGGTGAGAAAAGGAAACAGAAGGGAGACAAGACGGACACAATAACCAACAAGAAGGGAGACAAGACGGACACAATGACCAACAAGAAGGGAGACAAGACGGACACAATGACCAACAAGAAGGGAGACAAAAGGAAACAGAAGGGAGACAAGGCGGGCACAATGACCAACAAGAAGAGAGGCAAGAAGGGAAACAAAAGGAAACTGAAGGGAGACAAGGCGGACACAGTGACCAACAAGAAGAAGGGAGACAAGACCGGAGACAAGGCGGAGACAGTGACCAACAAGAAGGGAGACAAGCCGGACGGAAGGCGGACACGCTGTCCCGCAGCAAGGCGGACACTCTTAGAAAGCATTGAGAACCCCTAACAGCAACCTGTTTGGGAAAGTAAAGACATCACTTGGGAGACAAATGAATAGAAATGCTGCAATGCTGGCACCAGCAGTGCAGGCACCGAACCTGGGAGACAAAAGTAAAGAAATCACATGGGAAACAAATGAATGGAAATGCTGCATGGCCAGCGGAAAAGGGCGGACACCAGCAGTGCAGG
>CAXAMN010026151.1:643646-659543 GCA_963970005.1 Durusdinium trenchii
GGGGGGGGGGGGGGGGGGGGGGGGGGGGGGGGGGGGGGCCCCCTACACGTGAAGTTTTCACGTGATTCATGATTCTCGAGGCTGCGAGCCCTTGACTTGCTAAAGCAAGAGCAACTCCAGCTAGCTGATGCTAGCTTTCGTGATCAAATTAAAATACAGTAAATTAAATCTGTATAACATCTATGATTGTCTATGTCATACATGGTCAATTAAATGGTGGTCATGTCGGTGTTTAGTGGGTGAACCTTGAGGCTGAAACGCAGTGATTCTTCTATCGACCACCAGAACATAATCCTCTTCCCCAAGGATGCACTGAGTGAGGTGCGTTAAATGTAGTATCCTCTGTCAGAAAGCAGCACTGCCCAGCCTCAAGAAATGCAGCTTCACGATGCTTTCCATAGAGTCCACTCTCTGTTTGCATGAATTTCTTCCCCCCTAGGGAGCCTTCAGAAAGGGCTGAGCCACGGGAGCGTCGGTCTCCAGCTCCTGCGGTCATTGAGTCAACGCATTGATTCATTGTCAAAGCATTAGTTTTTTGTAAAAGGCCATTGCTGTTAGGTTGGAGGCCATTGGTTCTAGGTTGGAGGCTATCAAAGGTCAGAAACTCCAGCGAGACTTGATGAAGTGTTTGACGCGCAAATCTGATCTTATCATTCTGCAGCCTGCACATCACTCGCCCAGGTGTTCCTGTTGTCCTTTTTTTGCCGAAGTGGTGACGGAAAAGGCCCGAGCAGAACATCGAAAGGAACATCTCCCAACTTCAAGAGGTGAAACAGTTCGCTCAGTTCACTCTGTCGCACAGTGTCCCTTCTGATCACCTTCAAATGCTTGTATTGTTCCGTCGTTCCGTGCTAGAAGCATCCGCTTCAAATCACCTCAAAGGCACCAAAACTCCTTCTACACTCATGTGCTGTCTCAGTAGATGCCCTCAACTGCAGGAAAGCAGAGCATGCGGAGCGAGATGTCGTCTGGCAGGCGTCTGGCCAGTCAGGATATCTTTCCAGAACCCATCATTAGCAAGAGTCTGTAAATTTGATTGAGGCTGCTGCTGATGTATCGTGGAGGCGTTGCGTGGCTTCATTGCGTGCTTTTGAGGTCATCACTCTTCTGGGCGTACCTGGATCCAAGCTGTGAACTGGGTACTGTACGTACTCAAATCAGTGCATGTGGCGACATGTATGGCTAATAGAATGTAGCAAACTGGTGGAACAGTTGCAAAGCCAAGGACATGCAGCTCATGGTATCATTTCGAAAGTCGGTCGTGCAGTACAATATAATAGATATTACTATATATATATAATTATATATTCCTTCTGACAGCTACATCACATTCAGGGTACGTCGATGTATGTTCAATCAGATTCACACATCAAACTTTAATTATCAACCCAAAACATCTCTGGATCTGACCAAAGGACGCTCGTCGTGCTCGGACCTGTGCAAAATGTTGCGGTTCCAAGTGCGCCAAAGACCGATCCAAATTTTTTGGCAAAAGTAGCGCCGTCAACTCATCGCCATAAACTGCACCTGCCCACTTTGCACCGTGAAAAAACATGAAAAATAACAAAGAAATTCAACACAACGTGATTGTTTTCTGACAATCTCAACTGTCGTTTAAAAACGACATACACGCAGGCGTGCGACAAACACAACGTTGATTCCATCCACTCCCCAGGCATATGGATGCCTGAGGAGGTACTTGCGCGTACTCTCAGCGTGGATCCCTGATCTCTGTCTGACCAAGTGTACACATGCACGAGGTGCAACCTACTCGGTCAATCTCCCATCAAACAGAATCGAACATGACCAGCATTTCTCTCAACCTGCCAGAAACCCAGCAGTCATCATCCAATGGTTGCTCCTAGTATAAGTGGCTAGGCCTGTGTCCAAACCTATGGCGAAGGGTTCTCGTTGCAAACCTCGACGAGCATCGTGGCCAAAAATCACCTGTCCGAACCACATGCGTCACAAAGGGAAAAAATGAAATAGAATTGCAATCAAGGGAATTTGAATAGGAGACACCCACTTGTGGTCTGAGACAAGGTGACATTTCAAACTGTATGAGGACTGTTGATTTTAGATGATTTTAGAACACTCACTGAAAAACTGAAAGCAAACGCATCAGGGTGATCAGCCTTGCTATGCAATTTTACTGTGGCCGCTTCGTTGGACAATCGCACACTGGATGGACCCCCAGGCTTTGAAAGTAGCGGACCCTTGTTCCCAGGGTGTTCACAAACTCAAATTCACAACAACATCAACAATCAACTAGGGTTCTTCATTGTAAGTAATTGACTCCGTTCTACTTCATAGATCTTCATAGCACGTTATCCAAAAAATACATGCCTCTGCCTGGTGTCCGACTACCTCCTCTGATTTGGTTGTGCTGAATCTCTATTGTTCACCCAATATTACGTTATTCTTGTTGTTTTCTTCCGCCTGGTTTTCCAAGAGTCAACGGTACGTTTCGCAGTAAGTGGATCTACAGTAAGTGGCCTGCATGGGGCCACGCCAGTGCCTGGCCCAACCACCGCCACCCGCATCGTATTGTTTGGAAGCGCGACCTGACTAACTAACGGCGGGCCTGACCAAAAAAACAAGATAACGATCAGCAAGTCTTGCTACCAGGTTTTATATATGTTTTTTTGGGGTGTGTGTGCGTGTCATGTCTTGTCCATTTGAAAGGATTGTAATATATTGTTGTGAAGTTCACCCAAAACCCACGCAAACTCCCAATTGTTAAGAGCACCAATTTGTGGTTTTGTGCTACACCCTGCCACCTTCCTGACAACACAACAATCACCACGGGATACCACGGGCATGCTCCATGTACACGCGCCTGGCCCCTCAAATGATTCAAATTCAAGACATGTACGTGAGATTGGTTGTGGTTGGGCTCTTTGCATGGGGCCGAAAGTGAAGGCTAAATGGATGTTGTGTGGAGAAAGGGGGTCAACAAAAATGGTTCATGCGGCTTCTGTTGACGGCAACTCTCTCTTGTATATACTGTAGCTCGCCCGTCAACGACAAAGAAGCTGCAGCAATCAATCAACCCGTGGCAACGCTAGTCCCATAACGGTTGCTGCTTCGATAGCATACATAGCAAACAGTGGGCGCCTGTTCATGACGACACGGCACAAGCAAACTTCAAGAACTCCACCAATGATGCTGCTGATCCAGTCTTGATCATCCCCGTCAGGATGTCCGGATGGGTTCCGACGTGAACCCAGAGGTTTTCGGATTCAAGTTGATCGCGACGACTCTCCTGCCGGCGGCCCGAAATGGGAAATCTGCATCCTTTTTGTCACTTTCGTGAAGCATTTGTAGTTGCTTTGCACCGTTGAAGTCTCTGGTCACGCAGTACTCTTTGCCAGTCGTGATGATCTTGACTGGGCTTCGCTCGATGACTGGCAGCCACTTTCCTTGACTCTGCGCAATTCCAACTCTGGACCTGCTATGCCAATGGTGTAATTTGCTGTCGCCCGCCTTGCTGCTTGACCATGTTGGTTAGCGCACGACCGGCGATCACATGTGTCTCCATGACGCTAGGGAACTCCTGGTTGCCTTGGGCCTTTTTTGAGTGACTTTCCAAAGTCACGCAATTTTACAACGTCATACCTATAGTTAACTAGTTGCTGCAATCGCTCCAACCTGCATTCAAACGTCCCAAACTTAATAAATTCCAGACGCAAACAACCCTGAACGCAGGGGTTTCCTCGCAGCCATGAAACAACAGCCTTGGGCGTGGCTCCTTGATCGCCTCGACGCACCTCGCCAGGATCTCGTAGATCATGCCAACTCGAAAAAGGTCCGACGTCCTCGAATTCCAATATCAATTTCAAGTTAACTCTGCATCATTTGGACTGTGCCTTGAGCAGAAATACATCGCCAGACTTCTCACTGTTCTGCTGCGTCAAACGCAGACGAGGCCATGGAACTGCGGTCTCTAGCAACAGACCTCAAGCGGCGGATGCGTCGGCGTCACCCTTGCATTCTTGTGGCTTGACTGACCGAGGGCTCCGAGTCAACCTGTCATCTTCTTCCAAGTCAACTTTTTTGAGATCTGAGGATTCACTTCATTCGGCTCACGTCAACATAGCGCAAGCTTCATCCTGGGCGCTTGTGTATTCTGTTGCCCAACCCAAGCTTTCGATCTGATCCAATACTGAAGCTGTCACTGAGCTCGCAGTCGGAGGAAAAGAACAGGTAGTGGGAGAAGAGACAGATAGAGACAGCAGAGGCTGTCAAAAAGACAGCCGGTCAGGGAGTCATCAGATGTTACGCGCGGTGTCCTGTGTCCCATATAAGCGACCCCAACACACGCTATATCTTCTGGTTCATCTCCTTGATCTCCATATATCTCCACGATGTCGTCTTCGTCGTCCTCAAAAAGACACTGGCTCCATCGCTCAACGCAAAAATACCCAAAGGCTCATCGCTCGTCGAGTAACCGGCCCCATGGCCTAGCGCTTTGGGCATTGAGGGCTGCCAAACACTGTAGACGGTCTTGAACTGACAGTCTGACCCCTTGCATGGTCTTGCCACCGCCTTTCACTGCTCTTCCTTTTTAGGGCTTTTCCGCAGCCTTTTTGCAGCTGCCACATAGCCCACACAACCTCCACTCCTCACCGACTTGCCTATAGCAGCCGTCCTGAGATCAATTGTCCAGTCACCGGCTTGGCAATCCAGTATAGCTCTTTTGCGCCCAAAATCAACTGTGGAATTCCATCTTTTGCAGCAAGGCGGCAACTCTGATGTCCTGAGCTGCCAAGTGACTCTCAAACCTTCGAGCGCTGTGCCAATTCAGCTCGCAAGCCGAACTTCCGAGGTCATCTTCTCCACGTCCATTGCCAAGGGGTCACTGCTCCTCAGGGAGGCCAAGGCATCGATGTCAATGTCAAGTTCTCCTTTCTCTTCTCCTCCTCCGGACGCCAAACTGCTCGCGTGGGGTCCACGTCATCCACATCGTTCGCGTCCACACGCTGGAGCCCTAACGGGAGATGATGATCCAGACTCGCTAGCCATGGTCCTTTTCAGCCATCTTCTTCTTGATCTTCTGCACTCTCGTCTGCTCACACACGACCAACCAAGCTCAAACAACAGTCAGCTATATAAATAGGCTTGGCCATTTCAGCTTTGTCAAAATCTTTTTGCAAACATGAGCCCTTCTCGAAACTGAACACCGCAACTGCTTTATTCCCCACCGCTCTGTACATGATTATACTGAGACATGCGTGGCTGCGTGGCTTAATCTTTGAGACAAGCGTATGACTATGACTACTGGCAGGATCAACCAGGTTTCAGCCTCACGCGCTGGGCTTGGACATCACCACGACAGCTCAAGTCCAGCGCAACTTTCCGCGCAGCTGAACATTCTGCAATCAGCAACCCTGCAACAGAGATGCTCTCTCCAACGGTTGGAGTCCAACCTTCCCCCTTTCAGCCACTGCTGTGTGGGTACAAGACAAGCCTGTGTAAAAAGCGACTTTGAAGGCCCTGCAAAACTGTTGATATAGCAGAGCCAGCTAAAGCTGCCGAACACGCCAGGGCCTGAGCCGCTGTGAAGGAAACACTCTCCAGCATCGGCTCCGCTACCAGTATCAATCTGGACGCGATCAGTTTGTTTTCGTCTCCACTAGCACCCTGAGTTGTTGAGCCCAAGTCAAGGGGCGCGGTCCGGTACCGGCAACCTGGCTCATTCTATACAAAGCTGCTAACACAGCTAGAATCACGCAAGTATACGAGTCTGGTACTCTGTCACCACATCAGCTTCGTTGACGTCACATCAAATGTTAACTGCTGCGCAGCAAGGAAAGTCAAATCACATCAGCCCTTCGCAAACCAAGTGATTTTACAAACAGTTCCAGCAAATAAAGCTCGGACCAGGCATACAAAAGCACTATACAACTGACATTTTCACGCACAACATTGTATGGCTACACCTACGGTGACATGCATGCGTTGGCGACACACTTCCTTTCATTATAATTACAACGACACGAACTTGGGCAGCGTACAGCCTGCAACAAAAGCAGCAACGCATATTCAATACAATCTCTTATTTGATATTTTTTGTCCATTCAAAGCTTCAAAGCAGTGCACTATGACGTTGGGCACGAGCTACGGCAAAGTCATTTACAATATTTTACAATCTTTACAACATTGAACTCAAACCGGTTTGGGACGAAACCTTTGAGCCAATCATAATCAAGAACAAACCATTAGATCCAACCACAGCCCGCGTACTCACATAAATGACTTTCCACCTTCGTGGTCGAAGCTGCGCAAATTGACCAGATTCTCCGGCTCTTGTTGCTCGATTGAAACACCTGGCGCCATCATGTAGCAACTATTCAGTTCCTAACGCCCACATTGGATGTCGAGTGGTCTCTTGGTGTCAATGTGAGCTCTAGAAGGGTATTGCATGGTGAGTGATGGCTCCACTCCACAGTCGGCCAAATGTTTTTGCCCACACTCTGAAAAGCACTGCAGTCTCCACACCTGGTACAAGACCAGCATGAACCACCATGACAGGCAAAGGAGACTGAGGCAAATCCAGCTGAAGCTTCAACGGAAGGGACTCCAACCAATCCCACTCGTCTTCCTGCAAAAGTATCAAAAGTGAAGGATCACATGAATCACATGGACTGTCCTGTCTGTAGGATTTACACTAGAATGAGGCGCTACTACTCATTCTGCGTGCAACCTTCAGCGCACTTAAGGGCAGCCAGTTGGAATGGTGTCATGATGACCTCTCTGTGAATATGTTCAAGCTATCTGGGACGCTACTCATTGCAATGACAAAGCGTGACAAACCCATTCTTCGGCGACACCAAGTGTGCCTGGCCTCTAGCCCTTTCACAGTTGCGGCGTACCTTTCTTTGATTCGCCCTTCAGGATCCGGAAGTATGCCACCACGCTTCCGCCATTGCAAGAGGTTGTACTCGTGGTTTCCCTGGACCTCAAAGAACTCAGCGTTCGCCAAGAAATCCATAAAGCGTTGAATCTCAAGTCGCGATACATCAAAGCTTTGGCGTGAATGAGCGGGCTGTTTCCTTTGTCAATGTCATGCACGGGCAGGAAGAGTGGACTTGATCCAAGCAGGACCAATGAAAATTCGGAACTTCTTGATTGCATCATAACACTAAACAGTCAGGTACACACAAAGCGTCCGAAATGGACCCACGTGACTTTGTAGTGAAGTTTGTGCGCGTGTTTTTGTCTGTAAACAATTATAGACATATATATATATATTATATATATATATGTGCAAGTGAAACAGTCATGTGGTCCGAGCAGCTGCTTTCGCTGAGTACTTTCGCGCGATACGGACCACTTCCTCGGGCGAAGGACCTGCCGAAAGTGTGGGATAAAAAAAATGTGTGGGAAGGCCTTCAGAGCAGGTCGATGAATCTGCAACGTTGGCCAGGGCGCCCATCAACCCTTTGTAAGTACAGGCAAAATTGCTGCTGCAGTGTTCTAGTTCTGACAGGTACCAATGCGCGCATGACTACAAATATCCTGATTCTGATACACATGTTCTCTTGACGGTTGTTCAGCAGCAGCGCCTTTCCCGATGAGGTCTCCCACGAACACGAGCTCATCCAAGCTTGGGTGGAACTGGGAGGCCTACGTCAGTATGTTTTCAACACGACCGACTAACCGGCGCTAACTAACTCATCGACCCTTGACCTTGAGCGAGAGAGAGAGAGAGAGAGAGAATGCGTGGATACATGTACCACATAACTTCGTCACCGCATCCCTTCTTTGACAGTGTATATATGAAGCTTATATTTGGTGGATGGTTCTTGGTTATTGAACTTATAGACTTGCCAAAGACTAATAGACTAGCTCAAGGTGAAAACTCGGTGAGATGCAACTGATCTACCACACCATGATGCTAATGATGTCATATTTCTACACACTGATTCCTATGGAAAATGGTTCGCACTCCTTCTTGGCGATGTGAGACTCTAAAAAGCTTCTTTGAGCTCACTTTGCCACCGTAGTCCACTTTCTTCCATTCAATTCTTTCGCAAGCTTTTGTATTTCTCCAAGGAAATGGGTTCCCAGAGCTTGGCGATATTTCTGTTTGTGGTCTATTTGGAAAATCTCTCCTGCTTGCGCATTCTATACTATAACAAGTCTTGATACTTCTCCATCTCCTTCTCCACCATACCTGCTGCCTCCTGATGTCCTCTGCCCATCAGGTTCCAATGTTTTTCATTCAGTTGACCAAGTTTTGCTTCAGGTCAGCCACACATTTGGCTTGCCTGTTCTGTGATATTTTGTTCTCTGATTGATATTTATCTGTTTCCTATCTTGAACATTCTGTTCAATGATCCTTCTGATGGTGCTGCTCCATCTGTAGCTGCCTTCAACATCACTGCGTGTCCCCAATATTGTCCTTCTGATGCTTGCATATCTTCCAAGCTCCTTCTGGCTAAGACTGCTAAGAAGTTCCCTGCGTTCAACTCTTGTAGCACATCATAAGAAATGATTGTAGGGATGTTTGGCGCTTCATGTTCGTAAAGCCTCCATCGAGAATCAACCCACAATGAATTCACCTGGCATGGCTGTGTAACTGATCAGTTCTCTCTTCACAGCGCTCAAACTCTCCGATTTCATTGGTACGTTCTGCGATTTGGAACTCTGCGTTGTCTGTTCCGTAGTCTGTATATAGGTTCCCAAGCTTCCCAATAGCGGGCGCTTCTCAACTCGATAGAACATATCATCATATCGCTTTTCCATGTGCTTGTAGAGCTTCCATTGCGCATGCGCAAAGATTGCTGCTGCAAAACCAATGGTAATGATCATGATGATCACTGCAATCCAAAATTTCCTGTTGTCATTGGCTTCCTCCAAATCCTCCAACTTCATTCTTCCTCTTGAGGAATGTTGCTGCAACCATTGGCTGCAAGCCCTCTAATGCTACCATTCTCACAAGCGCCCTGGCAATTTTGTTGACCTTTCATGCAAAGTTCTTTTCTCTGCATACATTTTTCTCGCGTTCTCCTACTCTTGTTTGGTCTTCACTTTGCCAATAGCCAATGAGGTTCATCAAGTATCTGATTCTTTGTCCTCCCAGTGGCTTTGCGTTGAGGTCTGCCATGTTGCTATCTGTTGGTACCTGTACCATCTTGAAGTCTTTCCTGTTTTGAATCCATAACAACTTTCATCCGAGTGTCTCACTTTTCCAACTCCTCTCTTCATCACAAGTTGGCGCGCACCAGAGGAATCTGTAAAGATGTAATGGTCCACCTTTGTCCCAGGAGCAAATTCCAGAACTGCTCGAATATAGATTACATCTGATGCTGAGGAAACAATGCCATGTAGTTCTGATTCACAAGAAGAAGCTAATGATCTTCTGTGTCCTCCTGCTGTTGAACAAGGGGCAACTATTCAATGCATGAAATCCTCCTGGCGTTGACTTTCTGTGGCTCTTGTTTCCACTCCAGTCTGCATCTGAGAATGTCTCCAAGCACCAATCGCTTTCTCCTTTCTTGACATAACCTTCTACCGCTTGTGGAACTTTAAGCGCTAGACAATAGTCCATAGACTTCTTCAAAGCCAAATCCTTCGCTGTAAACGTTACATCATACCTCTCTTGACAAAGGCAGATAACTGATCCAACAGTGCTTCTGAATCTTCTCTCTTGTTCACGCAAGACTCCTGACTTGTCTTGCATCTGGATCGAGTTGTCTGCTGGTAACTGCTGAAGTTTGATCTTGCCAATCTGCCCTTCATAGGCTTTCAGCATCTGCTGGATGTAGTTACCTGGCTGGGTCCATAGTCCATCAACTTCTACAAACGTACTTGCTCCCCAGCAAAACTGAACTCCTCACCAATCTTCTCAACCTTGCCCACACTGGTGTCAAATTTGCCTTGAACCTTTGGAAGAAAGATTTCTTTGATGTACTTTGAGTGTCCTGTGAAAATCAAGTCTTCCACATTCCACACGGATCAAAATGATAGTCTTCTCGTTTCTTCCTAGGTGTGGACACTCAGCACTGAACTTATAATTGAGTTCCTTTGCGAGGTATTCTGTGAAAACGTCAAACCACACGATTGCTCCAACTTGTCCAGGTAGGTTTCTCTTCACTAAGCATTCCTCTCCTCTCAAGTTCACTCCTAATGGCCTCTCTTGTGGAACTTGTAGGAATGCGTCTTCCACACTAACACATCCTAGCTCCTGTGAAAATGCTCCTTACCTTCTCTTCCACCTCTTGACTCCTCTTGACTGCAAGGCCATCTCCAAGTTGATATGGTTTCTTTCTCCAGTCATGCACATTGCGTGTCGCCAAACAACTGATTCCTTTTGTCCTTCCTTCTGGTTTCTCTAGCACTTGCATTTTCTGGAGTCTTTTCTCTTCCACTTCATCAGCTACTCTGTCCATCCATTCTTCTGGATCTCCTTCAGGTTCATGTTCTCCATCACGCCACAAACATTAAGGTCCAATGGTTTCTTCTAAGTCCGCATCATCGTCTTCATCATCATCCCAATCTTCTTCGCCAACTTCTTCTGCAACTGGGGATAACTCCTCGTCTACATGGCAAAGACCTTCTCCTCCAACTTTCACCACGTTGATCTTGGCCTTCTGGCTTGAATCGTCCGATGGCCTGCGGTTCTTCATTGGGCTTTCCTCTTCAAGCAACTCAATTGCTTCTCTTGGTCTTGATGGTGCTGATGATGATCTCAGTGAAGATAGTATAGGAGTAACTGGATTAGGCCGTCCTGCTGGCAATTAATGATGTAGAGGGAAATGCCTTCACCTCCTCAAGCGCTTTCTCATCTGTGAAGAGAACTTTCTGCTTCTTACTTGGTGTCTCTTCTCCGTTTTAGGATTATTTTTTGACCCGTTTTAGGGTTCTTTCTTGACCCGTTTTAGGATTCTTTTTTGACCTGTTTTAAGCGCAAGTCGCGATCCTGTGGAACACCAGCAGTGCCAAGGTCTCAACAAATTTACAACTGAAACACCAAACGTGACCTTGCTCCTCCAGACCTAGCTCATGTTTAAAGAAAACAATGTGGTGCGTGGGGCTCTCTCTCTCTCTCTCGTGGGCCATAATGATGTCAACGTCCTGCTTGAGATGGCCATTGGTGGTCATCAACTCTTCACAACGCGGCGAACCTCCAGCAAATCTTTCAGCTCATCACTGCAGCCATGCACGTCGCCTACAACCACTACCCGACCTGGCGGCAAAGGGAAAGTCATCGACTGAACTCTCTGCAAAAATTATGCAATCGTTTTGTACGTTGGGCGGGCGGTTAGAGCCGGATTCGGAAACTAATCGGTCGGATTCTGAAACTAGGGTTCTGAAACTGGGGTTCTGAAACTAGGGTTCTGAAACTTGGATTCTGAAACTAGGGTTCTGAAACTGGGGTTCTGAAACTAGGATTCTGAAACTGGGGTTCTGAAACTAGGATTCTGAAACTGGGATTCTGAAACTTGTATCTGAAACTGGAAAGTCAGATTCTGCAACTGGTATTCTGAAACTGGAAAGTCAGACTCTGCAACTTGCCTTCTGAAACTTGCAACTGATCTCCACATCATGCGATAGCGTGTGTGCCTGTGACATCACCTTCGAAGCACATCCAAACCAACGTCATTAGCCCCCCACCCCCCAACCTCCCCTTGTCCCCATCGTGTGATCTCGACATCCCTCATCATTCACAAAGTTGCGGAATCCTAGCGAGGGAGTCCACAATGTTGCGGAATCCTAGTTGCGGAACGCCAGTTGCGGAATCCCAGTCGCAGAATCCTAGTTGCGGAATCTTGACAGTTGCGGAATCCTAGTTTCGGAATCCTAGTTGCGGAATCCTAGTTGCGGAATTCTAGTTGCGGAATCCTAGTTGCGGAATCCTAGTTTCGGAATCCCAGTTGCGGAATCCCAGTTGCGGAATCCGACCAAACAGTTGCGGAATCCTAGTTGCGGAATCCTGCGCAGTTGCGGAACTTGACTTTATCCTTGGGCGGGCGGCTTGTAAATGGCGGTAAAAGAGAGATCCACAGGAGATCTGCTGTATCGACTTTTTGGGGACTTGGCAACGTGCCGATGATACGCTTACAATTCTTGAGAGAGTAAGTCACTCACTACCTCTAGGCTGTCTGTTGAAACATGCTTTGCCAAAGCTTCAACATACCATAAACTTTGGATAACTTTATGCCAACGCATATTCGCCATTTGGCCTCTATACCATCTCACACTTCCACCTGGGCATTCTTCACCGCAAACCATGTACAAGCGCAATCGAGTTGATAAAAGCTGGCCGCGCAACTCTGAGCACTCTGATGATCTCTGATGGACGTGGACATTGAAGACCAAGTGGCACCACTTTGTCTTGGAACACTGCAAGGAGCTACATTCAGCCCCCATACCTTCTAACTTTACTTCAACTCCGGCAACATGGACCTTGGGACACGAAAGGATCAGCCAGATGAATGCCAATTGGACACTAGCTGCTCGAAACATGCCTTGTTGGTTGGAGATTTGATATGAGTTGATGAGATTTGGTTCGCTTCCGTTGGAAGAATCGATGGCACGGTCCGGGCCACATCGTGGGATCAAAGGGAAGACCTGCCGTCTGCTTGGTTCATGCAGGAGTCTCGCTGGGCCTGCTAGCAAGCCATGCCCCATGACTCAGGCAATTATGCGCACTTCTCTACTAATTCATTTATATATACTTGAGGCCAAGGGGGGGGCGAAAGCTAGCGCTCCAGAATGGGAAAGTGGAGGGCAGCGAGGTAGGAAAAAACACGGTGCTCTTTTTGGAGGCAGGGGTGAAGAGTCCTTTATATGTGGCTCTTTGCCCGGATCCTCCTGCGAGAGAAGAGAGAGAAGAGAGACAGAAAGACGAGAGACAGAGAGGAGAGAGAGAGAGAGAGAGAGAGAGAGAGGAGAGAGAGATGAGAGAGATGAGAAAGAGATGAGAGAGATGAGAGAGATGAGAGAGACAGTGAGACAGTGAGACAGTGAGAGAGTGAGAGTGAGAGTGAGCGAGTGCGGCCGCAAGATACGCAACGCTAACCGCATGCCAAAGAGCGACGACAGGACGGAGTCGAACTTGCGAAGAGGGAGGAGGGAGGGAGGGAAGATGGGAGGAAGACAAGGAGGAGGAGAGGGGGGGAGGTGGGGAGAGGGGAGGTGGGGAGAGGGGAGGAGGGTGGGGGGGGGTCTTCGACCTGAAAAATCAGGGGTTAGGATTTGCACCCGGTCGAAAGAAACCTTGCTATCGCAAGAGTAACTCCAGCTAGCTTCGCTAGCTTTCGTGATATATAGAGAGAGAGAGAGAGAGAGATTCTAGGCTTTAGATATGCCTGAGTGGGATGAGCTGGATTTGCCCGCCATTTGCCACACTACAGCCTCCATGCAGGCAGGGAAGCTAATGAAGCAATGCATCCATCAGAGATATCCTGATGAACCAAGACCAGGTTAGTCCCAGACCTTCCTTTCAAGGCACAACACCCAAGAGCCAGGGACGGAGGTCATTCCAGACTCCTACCTTCTCACATGCCCCCCTTTGGCCCATCGCCAACTCTGCAACAAAGAATGCATCGAATCTTGCCACTTGTCGGGTACGAGCACTTTGCAGGTCACCTGTTCAAGAGGGCAAGAAACATCCGAGTGCACATTTGATCATTTTAGATTTCTGCCGGCGAAGGATCAGGATTAGCGGTTTCATTGGATCAGGATCAGGATGGCCAATCGCTTTGCAGAATGCAAGCACCCCAACTCGACCACTCAAGGTGACATCTCAGCCATGGCATAAGGCACACTCATCAAGGGGGTTTTTGGCGATGTGTATGCCAAGCTGGAGGATTGCCGGAAGAAGGCATTGAGGGCTACAGCTTCATGACTGCTTCAGCGTCTACTGAAGACAGGGATTGCATCACACGCTCCCTTCGCAAAAGGTGAGCTTCGCGTAGACCTCTCACAACCGAGTCTTACACAGTTTGACAATGCTGAGATTGTACTGTAGTGGTTCATTCTCACATCGTGAGTAAAACACTGTCCGCCTGTCCACTTAGGGTGAGTGGGACATCAAACCAGTGGATTGGACCTACAGTAGTTCGACAATGCAATTTCAATGACCCTGCACCTGCCTGCGCGGGATCTGGTTGAGAACCAGCAGGTTCCGAGGCAGCTCGCCAACGAAATGGTCTAGATGTGGCTGGCATCCGAACTTCTCAAAATATAAGTTACTAGTAGCGTCCTTGCTCCTAGTAGTACGGCCAGTAGTGATGCCCTTTTGTTACTAGTAGCGCCCTTGCTCCTAAGCATTCGATTGGGTCTCTGGGAACAGACGACTGAACATGCCTCATTGTGGAAACATCGGAAAACACTTCCATTCCACCAACAGGTGGCTTCTCTGTTTTGCAGTCGGACAAATCTGTTGAAAAATGAACCGAAGTAACAACACTTCCGTGGCTGTGGGGTCGAGAACGTCCGAACATGTGATGTCGATGCGGTTGTTGCTGAGTGAGGATTCCATGCTTCTTGTTGGGATGCTTTCCTAAACATCTAAGAACTAAATGATTGGTGCGAGCGCTTCTTCAAGGAAGCGTGAGTTATCCTGCAACCTACCTAGGAGCGGCCTACCTAATAGCTACTAGCTTACCTCTTCCTATAGCGGCCTACCCCTCCTGGGCTATTGAAGCAAAACAAAAAATGAAACTGACGTGACGTTCACCCTCACAGCTTGTCTCAAGACGTAGACCTTAAGACACACCAATCGCAGCTGCCTGGAAGACTCTATCAAACCTCTCAAAAAGAACTAGCATCGGATCTCCCATCAAACTTCAAAGCAAATCTTCCAAAATGCCGAAGTGTTGTTTTGGCTCCAAAACATGAAGAGGTCGTTTCATCTGGTTGGATCTGACAGCTGCATCTTATGACTCACGGTCCACTTGGGCCCTAATTCAAAGACGCTCTGAACATCAGGATTGCTTTTTGAGAGTAGCACGTGCCACGAGTTGTTGCCTTGGAATGTTCTTGACAATTCGGCACTTTTGCTTGATAAATGATAAATACCGACATAATTAGCTTCCTTGCACGAAGAATTAATTTCTGGGTCCGAATAGAACTTGAGTAAAAGTCTGGGAGTCCGCAGCATAGCTCCCCATTGGTCATGAACATCCCAGTTGCTTTCCTCTTCTCTGCAGCTCCAGCGTCCAGCAACAACTTGGGGTTGCACCAGCGCTGGAGGCGGTGCAGCGTAAGAAACAGCAACGATGAGCGCATGCAGTGCATGCGCGATAGCAAGTTCCAAGGAACTCTCTCGAATCATGTATGACGATGCCGTGACCAATGTATGGGAGCAGGACCCAATGAGCTGTTTTCATGGTTTGATTTACTTAACACTTCCTGGCTTTCTGCAGCTGCGTTGCTAGGCGATTGCATGGTAGTACATATTTGTCAAGACAAGTTACGTAATACCTGCTGAGCCGTCAAGTATATAACTAAGTTGTCCCAAATCATGATTCAACATGTAGGTTGAGCCATGCTCATTAAAAGGGCAATTGATTGAAAGCGCCCAACAATGCACAGAACGACCTACAACTGTGGTCTTAAGGCTTCATTGTCATTGCTGCAATCATCTGGTGTCTTCTCCAAAGCGATACCCCCAAGATGAGTTTGAGGTGTAGCTCCCTTCCAGGGATCCTCTCCTTTGGTGGCTCTGGCTCCTCCTCTGCCATAGGCTGGTCCTACAGCGTCTCAACAGCAGAATCCTTGAGCCCTTCAGTCCGGGGCACCCTGAGGGTTGGACAATAGACAACCAACAAAGCAGTTACAACAGTAACATCAAACGAAAAAGAAATCAACAAACTGATGACACTGACACATGACGACAAGAAAATAATAACTAAGAATAACTAAACCAAATATAGCAGGGGG